>JAJPUD010003401.1:117360-200391 GCA_023553655.1 Myrmecobius fasciatus
TTTGCAGTGATCTCATTTCATTTCCCCATGTTTCTTCTAACTCTCTTTTAAGATTATTTATGCAATCTTCAAAGAAAGCCTTGTGACATGGAGACCAATTTATGTCTCTCTTTGGGGCTTTTTCTGGAGTTGCTTTACCTTTAGGGGCCTCAGGATTTGAGGTCTGTTCTTCCCTCTCTCCATAAAAGTTGTCTATGGTGAGAGCTCTTTTTGGTTTTTATTCATTTTTTTTTTAAAGGTGTGAGGTCTGTTTAAGGCAAAGGTGGGACAGCTGTTTTAATTTGCCCTGGGGCAGTTCTGCTGATTGAGTTATTTCAGAAACTGGGCAGTTCTGCTGATTGAATTATGTCAGGTGCTGGGCAGTTCTGCTTTAGTTCACCCTGGGGCGGTTCTGCTGATTCAATTATTTCAGGTACTGGGCAGCTCAGCTGATTGAATTATTTCTGGTGCTGATCAGTCCTGTTGTTTGATTGATTGCTTTAAGGTGCTGTGTAATGGCAGCTAGGTCTGATGCTCATCAGGGGTTCAGTGGTTCACAATCTGCTCCCACAAAAGGCAGACCCTCCAAACCACCTGCCCACAATCAGGACAGATTGGTCCAAGAGGCCCCCAGAAGACTCCCAGGTGTGTGAAAAGCACAACGCTCCCACTCCTGTTCCGACTCCTGTTCCAGCTCCCTGCTTCAGCTCCCTGCCCTGGTCTCCCTGTGTTGCAGTCTGGGTTCAGCAGACCACCCCCCTGCCCAATTAAAACAGACCTGTTTTGAGGTTCTTCCAGAGTATCTTCTTCTAGAATCGTGTTGTTCTCCAGATATTGTGGATTTTTTTGCTTCAAAATCAGTCTAGAGGCTTCATATGTTGTTGGTTTGAGGGGAGGTTAGAGGAGGTTACAGAGACTCCTGTCTGATCTCCGCCACCATGGCTCCATGTCCCCTAGATTCTTATTCCTAATAATTCTTGGCACACAGAAGTCTCAATACATGCTTATTGGTAGATTGAGAGATAAAACAGTGATATTAATACTTGTAATTAGTAATGAGTTACTTGTAACGTATTGGATTTTTTTGAGCATCAAATAAGATAAAGCATATAATATATGTTTTACAAACCTTAAAGTTCTAAATAAAATCCATTTAAACAGTAACTATTATTTATTTTTGAGTTGTTTTTAAATCTCAGTGATCTCTTCATTTTCTTTGATCCTTGCTATGGTCTTTTAAAAACATACAGTTCCCATGTTTTTCTCTTTTATTATTTCCTGATTTAAATTAAATTTGTTATGTGACTACAACTTTTAAATTTCTGGTCAGATCAAATATTATGAATTTGAATTCACCTTTCTTATTTAACATTTTGAAGTAACTGACTTGCAGATACTTTAAAAAACTTGCTACGTTATCTTCCCCTATTAGAATGGGAGTTCCTTGAGAGCAGGAACTTTGTTTGTTATTCTGTTATCCATTTGTTATACTTGTTAAAGGAAGCAATCTTAATAGTTACAGTGACCTTATCTTTATTTGTCTTACTTCAGGTCTACTGAGCTTCTTTATCATTGATATGACATGATTGGATTCCATGGCTGTTAAGAACAAAGTGACCCAATTACTATTCACAGGACTCTTCCAGGATCGAGAAGCACAGAGAATTTCTTTTATGGTCTTTCTTCCTGTATACATGGCCACAATGTTGGGCAATGGCCTCATCATCTTAACTGTCAACACCAGCAAGAGTCTGAGCTCTCCCATGTATTTCTTCCTTAGCCACTTGTCCTTAGTAGAGATCTGTTACTCCTCCACTATTGTCCCTAAATTCATTTCTGGCTTACTGGTTGAGAATAAAACCATCTCCTTGGATGGCTGCATGACCCAGATCTTTTTCTTCCATTTTTTTGGGGTTGCTGAGATCCTCCTGCTCACAGTGATGGCCTATGATCGTTATGTAGCCATCTGCAAACCCTTACACTACATGACCATCATGAGCCATCCCGTGTGTCAGATGCTGGTGTTTAGCTCCTGGCTAGGGGGCATGTTCCACTCTGTAGTTCAGATCCTTATTACTGTCCAATTGCCCTTCTGTGGCCCCCACGTGATTGACCATTATTTCTGTGACCTCCATCCCTTGTTCAAGCTTGCCTGTACTGATACTTTTGAGGAGGGGATCATTGTGCTTGCCAATAGTGGTTTATTCTCTGTGATTTCCTTTCTCTTTTTGATTTCTTCTTATGCTATCATCCTGGTTCACTTGAGAAACCAGTCAGCAGAGGGGAGACGCAAGGCCTTGTCCACTTGTGCCTCCCATATCACTGTTGTCCTTTTGTTCTTTGGTCCTGCCATTTTTCTCTACTTGCGGCCCTCTTCCACCTTCACTGAAGACAAACTCGTGGCTGTGTTCTACACGATGGTCACTCCAATGTTGAACCCCATTATTTATACCTTGAGAAATGCAGAAGTAAAGAATGCTATGAAGGGATTGTGGAGAAAGAAAATGAACTTGAGAGGGGAATGAAAATGTATCGATAAAAATGAATTGTGACTTTGACAATAATGATTATCTTGAATTTGATTCTGGAATGGCTCCAGAAAAAGGAGAACCAAACTTGTGCAAGACATTCATCTGTGTCTTTATGAGGAGCTTGTGTCAAAATGGATGGTATAATGGAGTCTTAGATTTTGAGTTGAAACCTCTTCTTTTGAATACTGAAAAAAACCCAGAACTACTTGTACAACCTAGGGCCAAACATGTTACCTCTCTTGTTTGGGGTTTTATCACCTTTAAAATAATGACACTGGTCAAGATGTTCTTTTCTACCTCTAAATTTACACATGTTCTCTCAATCACTCAACAAATAAACATTTATGATGTGTCTACTATATGCCAGACATCATCCTGGAAGCTGGAATATGAAAATTCACTTGGTCCATACACATTATAGAGAAGTAAATAGAAGATATAAAATAAATCCAAGCATTTAAGGGATCACTAAAACTTGAGAAATCAGAATCCCTTCCTCCCTTTGTAGTGCTGCACTAAGAATCTCCTTTTAATTTATCAATGTCAAAATTTCATGCAACATCATAGAAAGGGGCCAATTTCCTCCTATTTTGGGCTGCTCTTATATGTAGAAGAAAGAAAGCCATTCTATTTTATTATTATTTTTTTTTGCTGAGGCAATTGGTGTTAAGTGACTTGCCCAGAGTCACACAGCTAGGAAGTGTTAAGTGTCAGAGGCCAGATTTGAACCCAGGTCCTCCTGACTTCAGGGTTAGTACTCTACTCACTGAGCCACCTAGCTGCCCAAGCCATTCTAATTTGATATAACTCAAGAGATTACTGAAAGTTCCTACTTTCCTTACAAAAGGTATACTTTGGTAATCTTTTCCTGATGTCTGGACTTCTTTCATCAATCTTTTACAGATAAGGAAAGTAAGTCTGAGACAAGTGACTTGCCCAGGTTCACAGAGTTTGTGTTTAAGGTACACTTTGAAGTCAGGTTTTCCTGACTCTAGGTTGAATACTCCATCTTGAGCTGGCCACGTTGTTCAAATGCCAATTGTGTGCTTGGCAAAAAGACTGTTTTATGGAGAATTTACACATGACAAGCATTCATGTGTTGGTTAGAAGAAATATTACAAGGATACTCTCAAGGTCTCTCTTACGAATTTTAGAATTGATTGTATGACATGGGAGACACTGGCACAGGACCGCCCAGCATGGTTGTGCCCTCATCAGAGAAGGTACTGTCCTCTGAGCAAAATATAATTGAATTATATCAGAAGAAACACAAGATGCACACATGTTCAGAGGTATTATTTGTGCCTAACTTGTGGCAGAGCATTCTGAGCTCCTATTGGTCTAATCAGCTACAATTGCACACTGAGACTGAACTGTAACATAGTGTTGCCATTTTGGCTCTCTTCAAGAATGAAGAACCAACCAACCAACCCACCCACCAACCAACTAACCAATACTCCATCTATTTCACTAGTTAGATACTTCAGTAAAACATTGAGAATTGAAGATTAGAGGATATTAGACTGAATTATCCTTGATCTAACCCATTATTCAGTGATGAAAATTAGAGGGTCATATCTGTGTTTCTGATTGACTCAAATCTTATGAAGATTAGCGATAATACAATGAGTAGCAGTTTTTCTGTTGGTTAGAAATATAACACATCCCTTAAATGTGATGTGGACTTTTGTGTCATACCTCTAATACAAAAGTAATAATTACATTCTATGGTACAGGTAGTATGCTCTATTGGACTTAAATTTTTTTTTGATATCTTTTGTTTTTCTAGTCCTTTTATTTCTCAATATTTCTCAACTTCCCCACATGGAGAACTGTTATCCATAATAAAGAATAAAAAAGAAAGAGAAAAAAAAGTCAGATGAACAAAACTAAACAGCACACCAATAAAGTCTCACAGTACATGCAATATATTGTCCCTTTTATTCCTGTGAAACAGAGAGGAAGATGCCTTTTACTGTCTCTTCTTCAGAGTTAAATTTCATCATTATACACATACAGGATTTAGTTTGAAGTTGTTTTCGCTGGTGTTCTTCCATTTACATAATTGTAGTCATTGAATATATCACATTCCAGTTTCTTATTTTTCTTTTCTTCAGTCTTCCTGTTACTTATTAGACTTTTCAAAACTTTTATATATAATTCAGGATCTTCATAATAAAATGTTATGTGTATATATGTACATGCATGTGTATGTGCACTAGTTTTCAGATGAAGAAAGTGGGATTTAGGGAGGTTAAGTGATCTCCCTAGCTCCATACATGCAATAAATTAGATGAACACACTTTTTATTATACATTATCAGAATCTGGATATTCAGAAAAACAGACACTAGTCTGGGCAGCACAAGTACACATACAACTTCATATTCTTCATATTCATTTAGAGGCAGATAATATAATAGAGAGACAGCCTTAGAGTCAGGAATATAGGATTTCAAGCTTCATCTCTGATATATACTGCTTTGTGACTCAGAGAAAGTCAATTAAACTTTCAAATGTACTGTTGGAGGAGGTTCTCATATAAATTATGCTTTCCATTGAAGGAAGCACTGGTCCAGGCCAAAATACAAACAACAATAATAAGAGAAACAAACCCTAAACAAAAATAAAATACCGAGGAAGAAACTGTGATGGAAAATTAAAGAAGCAGAAAGTTCTTTGTATTAAGAGCAGATAATTTACTTAAAGCGTTTCTAGAATATTATTGTTAGGAACAGTTATCTAGTGCCTTGGATACCCATTTCTTCCCATTCTGATTCAGGATAAGGTAATTCCATGGGGCCTACATGACCCCCTTTATTTCTCATTTTGTTTCAGTGTCCTGACCCATAATTTCCTCATGGCATTTTTCACTTCAGCATTTCTTAAGGAGTAGATAAGTGGGTTCAAAAGTGGAGTGATCACTGTGTAGAAAACAGCCACCATTTTGTCAACAGAAAATGTGGTAGAGGGCCGCATATAGATGAAGATGCAGGGCCCAAAGAATAAGACAACCACAGTAATGTGTGAGGCACAGGTGGAGAGAGCCTTTTGGCGTCCCTCCTTGCTGTGCCCTCTCAGGTGTACCAAGATGACAACGTAAGAGGTAAGGAGGACCCCAAAACTAATCAGTGAAAGGCTTCCACCATTAACCACAATGAGCTGGCCTATGAAGTAAGTGTCAGTGCAGGCAAGTTCCAACAGAGGGAGTAGGTCACAGAAATAGTGGTCAATCACATTGGGGCCACAGAAGGGTAAACGGAACATGAGGAGAACTTGGGCAATTGAGTGGAGGAAGCCACCCATCCAGGCCACCCCCAACAAGAGGCCACACATCTTCTGGCTCATGATTGTCATATAGTGTAGAGGTTTACATATGGCCACGCACCTGTCATAGGCCATCACTGTGAGTAGGAAGATTTCAATACCACCAAAGAAATGGATAAAGAATAGCTGTATGATACAGCCCTCTAGGGAGATGGTTTTCCTTTTAACAAGTAAATCCACAATGAGTTTTGGGGATGTAGTAGAAGAATAACAGATCTCCACAAAGGAGAGATGACCCAGGAAGAAATACATAGGAGAACCAAGATTTTTGCTGGATTTGATAGTTAACACTATGAGAGAATTCCCCAACACTATGGCCATATACATGAGCAGAAATACCACAAAGCAAACCCTCTGAACTTCTTGTTTGGAAGAGAGTCCTAGAAAAATGAATTCTGTCACATTGCTAGTTGGCAGCATGATTGTTGGTCAAAGGGTCAAGAGTTCTTTGAAATTTATAAATCAATAGCCAAAGTCTTAAATCAGAATGGTGGCCAAAGGCAGTACCACCTATTATATATAGAGAGGTCAACAAGGTAACTGCAAGAGCAGATTCATCAGGTGATAATTAAAAACCAAGTCACTATAAGGATCCTTAACAATATAGGGTCTCATGGAGTACAGATTTCAGATCTAAAAGCAGTGTCATCATTAAGATGGTGATTAGTCAGGAAGATCCAAGAGAATGAGAAATGAAGAGGAATCAGCCAGGGCTGTAGAACTTGGGAGACTTACCCAATGCACCCCAATTTATGACCTTAAACTCTCTTTTCTTGCTCCTTTTGCTGGAACTGCTGTTCTTAGGGAGCCACAGAGCATGGGGAATTTGCTAGGAGAGGATCCTGTGAAATGGTGCAAAAGAAGAAATCCAGTCTTTGAAATTAGTTTTGTCATTGTCATAGAAATATAGCATTTGTAAGTCACCTTAGAGACCATCTCATTTAATCCTTTATTTTATGACCAATAGAACCAAGGCCCAGTGGATTCAATTCAGCAAGTATTCATTAAAGATCTATGATATACATCATAAAGAGCACTAAGAGAAGGAAACAAAAGAAATTTAAAAATAATTTTTGCTCTCAAGGAACTTTTATTCTTCTGGAGGAATATACACACATACATATATATGTATATGTGTACATAATGCATATGTGTTTTCATGTATAATATATATTCATATATATGTATAAAACATATCAATTAAAAGGGATTTATTTTTCTTACCTCTCTACTCTCCTCCCTCCTTGACAATTCAAAAGAAAATCAAATTTTTTAAAGCAAGTTTACGTGACCAAACATGACCACATTGGTCATGTCCAAAAATGTCTTATTCTGTATTTTGAGTCCATCACTTCTCTGACAGGAAGGAGGTAGCATGCTTCATTGATGGTCTCCTGGAATCTTGGTTTGATATTGTATAGATCAAAGTTCACTGTAATGTTGTTGTTATTATATAACTAGTAGAACCTCTTTTATTTTGGAGTTAGGGATAAACCATCTCCACATAGGATTCAATCCAAAGTAATTCAATTACCATGTGTAAAAGAAGGACCTAGGAAGATGTCATTTAAAAATTTTTATTTTCTGGTAAATAATATTTTATAAAGATGGTTTTCAGCATTCCTTTTTACATAAGATTTTGAGTTTCAATTTTTTTCTCCCTCCCTCTCTCTTTCTCTCTCCTTAAGATTGCAAGCAATCTGATATAGGTTATATATTTGCAGTCATGTAAACTTTCAAATGAAAGTCAAAAAGATCAGTGGTCTCATTTCAGTATACTGTGATTGTTTCTGATCTTTCTTTTGCCACACAATGATATTAAAGGTTTATTGATTGCAGTGTTTACTGTATTCTAACTCTAATTTTGTCTCATCTGAAAAATGGTCCTAGTTGTGTTCCCCTGGACAAGTCACTTAACCCCAATTGCCTCAGCAAAAAAAAAAAAAAGGTCAAGGAACTCTGACTTTTTCAGAGCCAAATCCTGTTTGCGTTTACAGACCCAAGTGTAGTAGGCAGACAGTAGTTACATAAACAATAGTTACAGAAATCAACAGTCATTTTAATACTTATTTAAGTCTAGGAAGTTAAATAGGGGCTGGAAAATTATTAAGAACATTTTGCTGGTGAGATTGAATTCTTGGTGAAGTTAAAAAAAACCCTCCCAACTCCAAACAGGTGCTTAATTAATGTTTGGTGATTAAATTACTTCCTGAGCTGAATAGAGTTGATCACAGAATACAACCATATGCTAATAATTTTTTTTTTTGAAAACACTCCCCTTCTCTGTATATTTTTAAAGCCCCAGTGAAAAAAGCCTTTTGGGTCCTGAGCTTGTAAAACAACTTAAAAAAAAGTAAAATATGGCTTAGGCAATGAAGGATTGACTTAAAAACCTTGTCGCTCAGCTTACTCCATTTCTCCTAATTAGCTAATCAGAAGTAGCATTAATTTATCTCACCTGACATTTTTTTTTTGACTCCTTGAGCATCTGGAAATTAGAATTATTTTCTTCTTCTTGACAGTCCCTGGGAGTTCATAAGGACTGTTTCTGGTCTCAGCTATGCTTAAGAGGTAAGAAGGTCTGCCATACTCAAAGCTAGTGAGCTTTAGAATTATGAGACATTACAGAACATGAGGGACCTCAAGCTTGAAGAGGTCAGTCAATTAACATTTATTAAGCATCTACTTTATTCCAGGCACTGTGCTAAGGGCTAGGATACAAAGAAAGGCAAAAGGCAGTCTTTAGCTTTCAAGTCTAATGTTATAAGATAATCGAGCTACAGTGGCAGAAGTTGAACACAGAACTTGTGAATTTACAACCAATACTTTTCTAGAACTGCTTCTTGGAATCACAGAATTTGAGAATTATAAAGGACTCTAGTGGTCACTTAGTCCAACCTATACCTGAAGAAGAATCCTTACTAAAAGATGCTGGACAAGTACCTGCTCAAAGACCTATGGTGAGGGAGAACCTCTTCCCACTGGCTGCCATGATTGACTATTCTACTTTTGCATCACTCCAGGGTAGGTCTTTCAAACCTGGGATCCATCAACTTCTAAAAATATTTGGTCCAATTTCACATATTTCGTTTTGATAATAATCTGATATATTTAATTTTTTATATATTTAACCCTGAGAAAGGTTTCAAGGACTTTAATAGTTTAGCCATGGGCTTCATGATACTCACATTCACCATAAAGACCCCCTTTTCTATTAACAAGTTTTTCCTGGGGCAGCTAGGTGGTGCAGTGGATAGAGCTCCAGCCCTGAAGTCAGGAGGACCTGAGTTCAAATCTGGTCTCAGACACTTAACATTCCCTAGCTGTGTGACCCTGGCCAAGTCACTTAACCTCAATTGCCTCAGCAAAAAGAAAAAAAAAGTTTTTCCTGACATGAAACCTTAACTACATCCTTCAGCACAGTTGGGCTTCTACCCATTTCAATGGGAGCCCAGAAAATCCAAGGGAAGACAAAGAGGAAGAAACAATGACCATGGGATTCTCAGGGGACTAGGCACAGGAAGCTCTCAATTCCTGGTCTCCCTCCACATTCTTTACCTTTTCTGAATGGCAGGAATCATGGGTAGCAGATGAACAGCTCCAAACTGTCTCATCTTACATTTTAGCTTAGAGCTGTCAGGAAACTGGAGAAAAATAGATGAGATCTCAGAACTAAATCTATGAACCTATTATGGTCTATAATATAATATCTGAATAATCCAAGCTGAAAGGGAATATCTAGGCTAACCTTGCCATTACAGAGATTTAATTTAATTCCACCACTGATTAAGTACCTGTTGAGTGAAAAGTGCTGTTAGACACTAGGGATACAAAGCAAGGACAAAATAGTCAACTCCCCTCTGGGAGCTTACATTTTACTGAGAGGAAACTGCCTAGAGAAATGAAATTCGAAGGTCTCAGAAATAGTAAATTGCAGTCAGGATTTTAACCCCAAACTTCTGCCTGAAAATGCAGATGATTTGTCATTAAGCCAAATAATGTAGCCAATTTTACATATAGAAACAGTTACAGAACAAGTCTTACAACATCCTTCATATGGAATATGACAATATATAGAAACCAGGGAAAGCAGTTTCGCTATTAAGATGTCAAGAAGACTTAAAATTAATTTCACAGAGGACCAGGATCTTATGGCTGGCTATTAAATTATTAATAAGCAAAGAATTAGAAAAAAAGACAATCTCCTTGGTCATTGTTTCTAGCCAGAGCCATGGAAAGGAATTAATCCCTGCTCCTTTTTTTTAAAAAATTAGATGAACTTAATCATTTAAAAAAATCCTTCCCAGGGATATATGATCTGAGACCTGATCAAGTGCAGTGATTTGCTTAGAGGAAAGGGTTTTTAAAAATTAAATGTTTATTTTTTTTTGATTATCAAATATTTTTCTCCCTCTTACTTTCAACTCAACAACAATGACAACAAAATAACAAGCTTATAACAAATAAACATAGGTAATTCAGTTTCTCAGGGGAAGTAAGGGTCTTAAATAGATGATATTAGTTAGTGGAAAATCACTCCTCCCCAATTTTCTTTTTATTGACCACATTACCTGAAAGACACTCAACTGAAAAGAGGCTTTCCCTTTTCTCTAAATAAGCAGTCTGGGAAGCTTGCTATGATGCTTGAGGATTTCCAACCAAACATGGAATAATAGCCCAACAAGAGAAAATCAGAGCCCACATCAGTATGTGGATTCAGCTAAGAAAATTTCCCCTCTTCTCTGAGATCAAAGCTATGGGGTGAAGTAGAAATAGTTATCCAGATTTCAGCTCATCCTGTTCTCAAAGCCACCAGTCAATAAAATGGTTGGGAAAAACTGAGAAGCCCAAAGTTGATCTGATGGAAAACTGAATTGGGGAATTGAGGTCCCTGAAGCTTCCCATTGCCTCCTGTCAGGGGACTTTCCCCTGTAGATTAAATTAAACTTGGAGCTTAAGGAACTTTTTGACTAATCCCCAGCTTCTTAAATTGTGGTTCACGACCCACAAATCTCATAACTGAATTGACAGATTATGACTTATTATTACTAAATGTTTGATTTGTATGACTACTTTATATATCCATATTCCTAGGGTTCCATGAAAAATTTTCAGGCAAAAAAGGGGTCACGAATGGAAAAAAGTTTAAGAAGCCTTGGTTTAATTGATCAAATAAAAAATCCCTGCTTTTCATCATGTATTAAATTGATCTGACATTTTTAATGGAATCTTGATACACAGCAAAGAAACACAAAGAGAATTTTTTTTTTGGCTGAGGCAATTGGGGTTAAGTGACTTGCCCAGGGTCACACAGCTAGGGAATGTTAAGTGTCTGAGACTAGATTTGAACTCAGGTTCTCCTGACTTCAGGGCTGGTGCTCTAACCACTGCGCAACCAACTGCCCCACACAAAGAGAATTTTTAAGACAACCAAATGGTGGTACATGTTTCCAGAAGTGAGAAATTCATACTTGTAGAGATGGGTAAAGATAACTTTGGCACGCCCCACTGATACACTGTAAATAATTACTTCTGCTTTTTGTTTGTTACATTGTTAACAGATTTTATAGAAAGTAATTTGATGGATAGAGCACTAGCCCTGAATGTCACACTGCCTAGTTATGTGACCCTGGGCAAGTCACTTAACCCCAATTGCTTTAGTAAAAAAAGTCATTTTAATACTTATTTAAGTCTAGGAAGTTAAATAGGGGCTGGAAAATTAAAACAACTCTGAGGTACCATCTTACACCTCTCCAGTTGGCTAATATGACAGAAAAAGATGAGGTTTGGAGGGGATGTGGGAAATTTGGGACACTAATGCACTTGGTGGAGTTATACATTGATTCAACTATTTTGAAAAGTGATCTGTTACTGTATCCAAAAGTCTATAAAACTGTACATTTTACTTTTTGATCCATGAATGCCACTACTAGGTCTCTATTCCCAAGAGATAATAAAAAAGAGAAAAACACATACATTATACAAAAATATCTGTTGTTTGTCTTTCATTCATTCTCTCTCTCTCTTTCTCTCTTTCCTTTTTTTTTTTTTGTTGAGGCAATTGGGGTTAAGTGACTTGCCCAGGGTCACACAGATAGGAAGTGTTAAGTGTCTGAAGCCAAATTTGAACTCAGGTCCGCCTGATTTCAGAGCTGGTGCTCTATCCACTGCACCATCTAGCTACCCCTGTCCTTCATTCTTGAAGAGGACCATGATATCAGGGAGGGGATGCCATGACAAGCAAGTGAATTGGATTTGAAGGAGGGAGGGCTAAGCAAGGTCACCTGTTTCACTTTCCCCTCCAGAGCTATCTGGATCCAGTGGCAAGATCAAGATGACTAAAGGTGGCCCATAAGGCTAAGTAGCAATTGAGGCAAAGATTATTCTCTTTCACTTAGTAAAAAAAAAAATCCAAATAAATAAATTAATTAATCGAATGAATCTGGAAGGGGAAGAGCCTTATGGTTTTTAGCCCAAACAGAAATGACTGCTATTTACATTCAGTTTGAGTCAATCTGGGCCTAAAGAATGACTAAACAGCCTTGGCCTAGGACCCATTAGTGGCCAATTAGAATCAGATTGGTTTAAGGCCTGCTCCATAAGAAAGAAATCTAGCCAGTAAACCATAGTAGCTCTTTTGTGGTGGCAAAAAATTGGAAATTGAGGGGTCCCCATTAAATGGGGACTGACTGAACAAGTTGTGATGTATAAATGTAACAACTGTTAAACAGGCAGATTTTAGAAAAAGCCTGAAAAGATTTAGATGAACTGATGCAAAGTAAAGGGAGAAGAATCAGGAGAATAGTGTATGAAGCAATAGCAACATTGTATGATGATCAAATATGGATGATCAAATCTGAATGACTTTGCTATTTTCAGCAAAACAATGATCTAGGACAAGTCCAAAAGATTTATGCTGAAAAATGTTATTCACTTCCAGAGAATGAAGTGATGGTATCTGAATCCAGGTTGAAGAATATTATTTTTCATTTTATTTTTTCATATTTTTTCCTTTTGGCGTGTTTCTTATTTAACATGACTAATATGGAAATATATTCTACATAATTGCACATGTATAACCTATATTAAATTGCTTTCCCTCTGAGGGAAGGGGAAAATAAAGGAAGGAAGGAGAAAATTTGGAACCCAAAATTAAAAAAAAATGTTAAAATTGTTTTTATATGCAATTATTCCCAATCCCAATTACATATGGAGAAAATGGTATTTAAAAAGATTGGAGCTTGACCTATAATTTCATTGGTTCCTCTCAGAAGAGAAAACTCCTATCAGTGAAGGTTGACATCTTCTCTGATGTTTAGAGAGATTAAGATGTATTGTTATTTTATTTCATTTTTTTGAAGGACATTCACATTCATGATTCTAATGGAGTCTCAGAGCCTTAGAAATCAGTAGTTATCAATATTTTGGTAACATTCTCTTAATCCCTCACAATGTAGAATTGATAAATATATTGGGAAATAGGTTTCCCATTTACTTCCTCCTCACTGTCAGTTTGAACAGAGAATATTAGGGAAAATCTGTTATTTTGTAAACTCATTAATGATAATGTTGCTTCAAGAGAAAATTTTAATATAACTGGATATGAAATGGATTTGAAAATCAAAATGATGTAATTCAGGAAAACTGAAATGGACTTGTATTGATGGAATTCAAACGACATCAAGAAGAAGTGCAAGACTTTAAGTATCAACTAAAAAATGTGACTCATTATAATTTGGATATATAGCATGCTTCAAAGATAATCATCCAGACTGACAAATGTGAGCTATGTACACAGTTTGAAAAGTTATTACAAGAATAACCAAAGCATTCAATGAAAAGAAAACTGCAAAATTATATAGTGATATGGGTTTAAAGTATTTGTTGGCTTTCTTGTGTTAAAGTGCTTCAAGGATTATTTGATATAAAAAAATAAATAACAGTATTGAGAGCAAGGCAGAAATCACACTACTTTTAAACAAAATGTCTTGTGAAACTTACATATTGAGTAGATATTTTGAAAAATTGAAGATAAATTCTTGCAAGGTTTTCAAATTCATACTCCAATCCAGAAAGATAACTGAATGTATATATAAAAATTAGGATCACGGATGAATTGATAAAATAATTTGATGCTATTTTTTTTTGTCCATTTTAAAATACTTGCCTTGAAAATTAAATAGATTAAATAATAAAGTAACTACTCATCAGTCACTTGGTTTGTCTACAGAAAGTATTCTTACCTTAAAGACATTTATAAATGAAAATTGATTTTCCAAGGGAAAAAAATCAGGTCTTAACATAGTATCTGATACTAGTACATACTTAATAGATTCTTGTTGATAGACTGAAACATCTATATTCATTGTTAATCTCCTGGAACTAGAATGGTGAATTATTCAGAATAGAATGATTTCTTGTGGTTGCATGTTGAAACCAGCATTTGGACCCAATGATTTTATTATGTTTTGCTATAGATGAATAGAGAGTTCTCTACTTTAGGATGGGGCAGGAAATGGCACTCCTTTTCCATTCCAGTATGAGATACTGAGATACTGATGAGCTTTGTTTTATAGCAATACCTGGAGTGTCATTCTGGTGGTAGAACGGGGAGAGGAGTCTAAATAGCCACGAAAGAAAGAAGATCCGGTACTATCTTTTAGGTATTGTAATTTGCTAGAATTGAATTCTATTCATTCGTGTCAAGTGTGAACTCTTGTCTGTCACTCTAAGGGACAAGAGACTTGAGGAAGACTTGAAATATTAGGGGAGCAGATCTTTGTTATTTGTCATTGGCAAATGCTAGACTCGTATTCGTAAAAAATGAAAGGACACTGGTATGGATGGAAAAACACTGATCTAGTTCTGGTCACAAGTTCTGATTATCTATCTATCTACATATACATATATGTGTGTATATATACACATACATATCTATATATCTATATCTATATAATCAGGTGTCTTAAGCACTCATTTTACTTCTATAGATCTCGCTATAGATCTTCAGAATCAGTGACTTGGACTAGAGCAGTAACCTGTTTGAAAATATTTAAGAATTGGCTTTCTGAAAAAAAAAATGTATGCAAGACACACACTTAATTTAATCTGCATATTAACATTTCCCCCATCATTTTCTAAGGTATAGACAAATCATAAAACAATACATTAAGCCTTGATCTGTAGTATTTGCTGATTTCTGAGACGTCTCTATTCACTTTGAAAGTCTAATAATAATAATAAAAAGAAAGTTTAATAATCAATTCATCTCAGAGACTATCTGAGGATGGAGTGGGTAGAGAAGGACACTCTTTCTTCATTATGATTCTGAAGGAGGAGAAGGACACACTTTTTTTTTTCATTCTGATTCTGAAGGAGGAGGAAGGATTAATCAAATGATAGACATCCAGGATCTCTGGTTAGACTAATTAATCTGTAAATTTACCTTAGTCTTCTGGGGAAAGGCCCTTGATAGGGAATGCTCAAAAGCCTCAGGGACCCCAATTCCCTGGTTTCAATTTTTTATCTCCTAAAGTTAAGGCTTCTTCAGAGTAGAAATAATTGATTCTGCTCCTTCTAAAGGTTGGTAGCTTTTAGAACAGAAAGGGCTAAGGCATGGGTGACTGTAGCTCTGATCTCAATGAGGAGAATGGTGGTTAATTGGCTTGCCTAAATCCCTAGCCTAAGGTGGGTACAGTCCTAGCAGTTCTTATATATTTGGCACCCCCAGAGTGCTGCAGCAAACTTCCTGCTATTCACCAAGAGGGAAATACTTTTTCAAGTGAGTTTCTCTTAGAGAATGTGGTCAATAAAGAGAAGGTTGGAGATACTTTTTAGCCATTTGATATCCCAAAGTCTTCCTTTTAGACCAACTAACTTGGTCACTTGTTCTTCTGTCCATACATCCCTGGGAGAGATAAAAAAAGATCAGGAGGGCCAAATTCATCTAATTTTGGGAAATGAAGGAGGTAACTTTAAAGCCATGACTGACTAGGGGCAGTGGTCAAGGTGTTTTTTAAAGTCTGTTTTTAAAAATAATTCTTTAGTTTATTGCTGAACTAACACAGCCATAAGGTCTTAATTATTTCCGAAATTGCCATTTTTGTCCTTCCTTGGATTTCAATAAAAATGTTCTGTTGATTACCATTTATTGCTTTTCTTCTTTATAAGGCTCATTTATGATGTTTTCTTCAAAGAGAAAGACTAGCTGCCTTGTATGTGACATAACAGAAATAACTGTCTATTTGGAGCTAGAAATTGTTTTTTTAGAATCCTGATTTTGCTATTTATTACTAGTGTGATATTGAGTGAGTAATTCTCTGCACAATTTCTCCCTTAGTAGAATCTGGGAACAGGGATTATTTTGTTTTATCTTAATATTCCAAGAGTCTAGCAAAATGTCACCTTACCCAGAGCAAGTTACTACTAAGTGTTTAATGAGTGAATCTTTAGGAGGCAAACTGGGTAATTTCTAAAGTATTCTGTTGGAAAGAAAATTTTTCATTTGGGCTTTCATCTTGAAAAATGAGGCAAAACTAGGACAAAGAGAATTGAAGGGATTTTATTGTAAGAATGACAAACTAGAAAAATGTTGCTGGGCTGATTACTGAACATCATTGGCTTCAAGGTGGGGACAGATTTCATAGGTAATTTTAAGGCTAAGGACCCCAGGTCCTCCGAAAAAGTGTTTGAGATCTTGCTTCTCAGTTCCTCTGTGAGGTAGCAAGAATATAACAATGATCAGACAGGGATATGTGACAAAGAGAAGGTGATACACAAAATTCAGACTTGGTATCTCCTCCCTAATCAGAATCTCCCCCAAAATTAGTTGATCATCAGGACTAGGGACAATGGGATGCTAAGTCAATATAACTTATGACAATGCCTTCCAGCTCTGATTATTAATCTAATTATACAAATTAACAGATTTATGGCCTTATGGCTGGGAGCAAGATCTCATAAATTTATCTAAAATTTCTGACAGTTTTTTTTGACTTTTGTTGACTGTGATAGGTGGTCAACTGGAATGGTTATGTTCCAGGGGCAAGGCTTGGACCAAGGTGCAGCATGAGTTGAGAACAACAGTCTACGCTGAGCCTAGTCTTCTGAAAGGACATTTCTCATTTGGTCTTCTTTTACTTCCTTTTGTTTTCCAGTCCAACTTTGGAGGGTCTTCACTGGACTGGTATAACACAATTTATGCTGAAACCCACCTCTATTAATCAGCACACATTTATTAAGAATTTATTATAAGTCCTCATATGGTACTAGATGCTTGGGAAACAGGGACAAAAGTCAGTCATTGCCTTTGAGGAGCTTATCTTCTTTTTGGAAAATAATGTGTGTGTGTGTGTGTGTGTATACACACACATACATGTACATATACACTCGTAGAGATAAAATGAAAAAATACAGGATAATTTGGGGAGAGGGTCAAGCATAAGCAGCTGAGAGGAAGATGAGGAAAATTTTCATAGAGAAGACAGTGCTTGAGTTGAGCCTTGAAGGAAAGGGTTCTAATAGCTGAATGTGAGGAGAGATTGCCTTGCAGGTTCTCTGGATGACAACAGAGATAGAAGACAGATTGCTGTATGTGAAGAGGACTAAGACAGACAATTTGATTTGTCTGGAGAGTATGTGAAAAGAGAAGAACATAGGAGGTAATTAAAGATTGCTATTGGGAATCCCATTTGTGTGTGACCTTAATCAAATCACTTAATCCCTTGTGCCTCAGTTTCTCAGTTGGCTATATGACTTCTCAGGTCCTTTTAAATTCCAAATGTAGACTCATATTAAAGAGTTTCTTAAAAATGGAATGAGTTGCTTTGAGATTAATGGATGGAGTCTCCCCTCCTTGAAGGTCTTCAAGCAGAGGATCAATGACTACTTATGGTAGATGTTCTTTTGTGGGTTGAATTAGATTACATGGTGGCTGAGGTTCCTTACAGCCTACAGCTTCTCTGATTAATTTAAGTTGTGTGGTACAGTGACAGAGTCCTGGATTTGAAGTCAAAGAGTCTATGTTTGATTTTGGCTCTAATTTTCTTACTTGTGTGACTCACCTTTGGGTGAGAAACTTTACTCTGGGTCTTGACTTCTTTATTTGTATAATAATAGATGTTGGTATAGATGATCTCTATCATATGTTTTTACTTTTGAACCCTATCATGTGAAGTGGGGAAGTTTTTGTATATCCTAGGCATGAGACACCTCAGTAATGCCTGATAATTGAGATTTGGAAAGAAAAGTAGAACTCTAATAATGAAATCAGAAATTCAGAATTCAAGAGTCAGAAGGGAGCTTAACATCTTTCTAATACAACCTATATGCAGAAAGAATCTCCACTGTTCCATCCCATCAAGTGGTCAGCCATCCTTTTAAAGCTCTCCAAAGGGCAGTGGATGTGCCACATTTTTCTACCTTGGACAGCTCCATTTGTCAGGAGCCTTTTCCTAAGTGTGATCTGCAGCTTTACATTTTTCATTCATTGTTCCTGATTCTGTCTTTTTTCAACAAAACCTCAAAGTCTAATTTCTTCTCTCCATTACAGACCTTTAGATAATTGAAACTAGCTTCCATATATTCACTGAAACTTCTCTTCTCCATTTCCAGTTTTTTCAACTTATCCTCATGTGACAAATATTTAAAGTGCTTTAAAATTCTGGACACTTTCTAGCTTTTCAATTTCCTTTTTAAAATCCAGTGTATTATTATTATTATCATTATTATCATTGTCAGATCCTTTATTTCATTTTTTTGTAGAAATACTACCACTGAGGATCTTCTTCCATCAAAACAGATTAGCATTAGCTCTGCAAACCATAGTTCCAAAGAGTGATCTGGGACAATGAGAAGTTAGATAATCTGCCCAGGGTCACATGTCAGGTATTTGTGAGAAGGGTGATAATAATAATACTATTAGAGAGGGCAAGGCAACATCATGCAGTGGAAAGAACAGTGAACTTAAGTTGAAGGCAGCTGGTTTTCAATCTAAACTGAAACTTGGTTGCCTCTTTAATAAAATGGGTGTAATAGTGGGGCAAAATGGGAGATATTTCCATGTCCTGCTTTATTTGACTGTTAAGAGAATTCCGTAGCTGTGTAACATTGGACATATCCCTTCACTTCCTGGACTTCTAGCTTCTCTGCAAAATGGATTGTTTGAATGAGGCAATCTCTAAAATTTTTTTGGTTCTAAATCCCAATTCTACATCTAATTTTATAACAATATCTACTGTTTTCAGTGAGAAGATATATTGCTTTGTATCATTGTAGATAATTTTTCACCAAGAGAATTGTCCAGATCCTTAGTTGCCCAAG
Organism: Myrmecobius fasciatus; assembly: GCA_023553655.1. Classification (NCBI taxonomy): domain Eukaryota; kingdom Metazoa; phylum Chordata; class Mammalia; order Dasyuromorphia; family Myrmecobiidae; genus Myrmecobius; species Myrmecobius fasciatus. The sequence goes on from JAJPUD010003401.1 coordinate 136,517, forward strand.
ACCAGAACTGCCATCTGAAAGATCAGAAGAGTAAAATTAAAAAGTAGAAAGAACCCGGAGACCTAACAGCCACCATCCCTCCTAATGTGCATCTCAAAGAACTTATTTTCCAGAGTTTTATTGTCTCCTCTGAAAGACCTACTCCCCAGCCCTTGTCTTGATTTATTGATCTGAAACCTACATAGTCACATCACAGTGTCTCCTTGTTCACTACCTTTTGCTTTCCTTGGATTTACTTTACATTTATTTTCCTGCACTGACTCTGATCTTCGGGAATCACTTTGACCAGATTTTGGAGACCTACTCTGGAAATTTAAGTAGAATAGTTTAGTACCCAAAGTCCTCTAAAAAACTGTGTGCTCTAGCTTTTCACTTTGGGACCAGAAGTCATGGTACAGACTGGCAATGTCACAGAATTCATTTTTCTAGGATTGTCTCATAATCTAATGTTTCAGAGAGTTTGTTTTGTGCTATTTTTGTTCTTGTACATGGGTATTGTGCTGGGGAATTCCCTCATCGTGTTGACTGTCAACTTCGGCAAGAACCTTGATTCCCCCATGTATTTCCTCCTTAGCCACTTCTCTTTTGTAGAGATCTGTTATTCCTCAACTACTTCCCCAAAACTCATTGCAGATTTACTTGCTGAGAGGAAATCCATCTCTCTAGAGGGCTGCCTCACACAAGTGTTCTTTATTCATTTCTTTGGTGGCATTGAGATGTTTGTACTCATAATAATGGCTTATGACCGATACTTGGCCATCTGTAAGCCCCTGCACTACATGTCCATTATGAACCCTTGGATCTGTGGCCTCCTGGTTGGCATGGCCTGGTTGGGAGGCTTTTTACATTCAACTGCCCAAGTTCTCCTTATCTTCAACTTACCCTTCTGTGACTCTAATGTGATTGACCATTATTTCTGTGATGTTCTCCCTCTGTTGGAACTGGCCTGCATTGACACCTTCTTCATTGGGTTGCATATTGTGGCGAATGGAGGGAGCCTGACAGTAGTCAGCTTCATAATTCTCCTGAGCTCTTACAGTGTTATCTTGTTCCACCTAAGGGGGCACAGTAAGGAAGGGCGGCGAAAGGCCCTCTCTACTTGTGCTTCCCATATCACTGTAGTCATCTTGTTCTTTGGCCCCTGTGTCTTCATCTACCTGAGACCCAATACCACTTGCTACATGGACAAAATGGTGGCCATATTCTACACGGTGATCACTCCCCTCCTCAACCCAGTCATCTATTCCTTGAGGAATGCTGAAGTGAAGAATGCCATGAGGAAGCTGTGGGTCAGAGCAATGAAACAAGGAGAGACATGAAATGGGAGGCTCCTGATGATAATTTGCCCTGAATCAGAATGGCTGAAATCTGGAGAAGTAGAATTGTAGCAGAATATAATAGAAGAATATACTCTTATCAGCAATAGGACTTGAAGAGAAATTCAAAAGGGCTTTCTCTGAACACAGAAGTCACAGAGAGATTCTTTTATTGTGCTCATCAAGGTTTTGCTTTGGGTTTTGTTTTTTAAAATATATATTATAATGTATCTGATTGTGTATGGCTATATTAAGTTGTGATTATATTTTCCATCTTTAATTTCTTGGTGACAGGCTGGCATAATGGACAGAGCAATGATTTGATCTGAATCTTGATTAAACTACTTAGTAGTTGTATGACCTTAGGCAAATAATGATAACGATAACTAGTATTTAGATAACACTGACTTTGATTAAGCAATTTTTGTGTTATCTCATTTCATGTTCATAACAACCCATGTGAGGTGGATTCTATTATTATCTTTATTTTACACTTAAGGAAACTGATGTTAAGAAAGATTAAAGTACTTGCCCAGGGTCATATATGTAATAAGTATCTGAGGCAGGATTTGAACTTGGGTCTTTCAGAGTCTAGATCCAGCACTCTTTTCTCTATGCCACCTGTTTCCCCCTCTGGGCTTCAGTTTCCTAAGTCTTAGCAATTTCTAAAACAATTTCTCATTCTAATCTTTCATGAATATCAAAGAAATATGAGACCAATTCCCTTTCTTCTTCACCCAGGCTCTCTTCTGTCTTGATTATTTGTTCCTCTGCATTATATTTATTTTTTTTTTTATATATTGCATTCTGACTTTTAGATTGTAAGTTCCTCGAGGACAGGGACTAAATACTTTTATATCTTTATAACCAAGTCTGGAACACCGAGTCTTCAACTTAATAAACAAATGTTTTTGGATCAGAATTTGTTTTCAAACCCTGATGGGACCTGAATACCATTTGTATATGGATTGTTCACACTGGATATATGGTAAGCATCAGGTTTATTATTATTTAACAAGATTTTGCAAAGGTGAATGTTGAAAAATATCTTAGCACGTATTTGAAAAAATAAAAAGCTATTATTAAAAATAATAATAAAGTAAATGAATAAATTCTATCTTGCTAGTTGTGTTTTTCACTAAATGTATTTCAACGAGTATTGATGTGTACTTGAAGACACTAAATACCTAATAAGTGCTTTTCCTGTGTGGCAGGTGATGATGGTAAGGATCAGTCTGATGCTTGCCTTCTCTTCCCTTCCTTCCCTTGCTCTTCCTTCCCTTCTGCACATCTTCAGGTCCTTGAACTGTCCCTCATAATTTCAAGTCGTTGAAATGATCTCTTCTGGCCATTTTTCAGTCTATCCATTTTCTAAAATAGTCCCCAGAACTGAACTCAGTGCTTCAGATGTGTTCACAGCACATCAAAGTAGCAAGGTCATCACTTCCCTAATCCATAATATTCTTCCATTTTTTAAGTGAAGCCTAAGAGAGTGGGAGCTTCTTTGGCTGCCATGACTTATTCTTGACGCTTAATGAGCTTGAACCAGCTCATCTACAGATGTCTTTCAAAAGAACTGTGTTTTTTTCTTTCAGTTTTTATACCTCTGAAACAGATTTGGCCTTAGTAGATGTTACATTTATTCTTATTAATTTTCCTCCTAATAGATTTGCTTTAGTATTATGACCTATTGAGTTTGACTGTTAGGTGGCACAATAGGTAGAGTTGGACTTGAGATCAGGAAGACCTGAGTTCAAATAAATCTTCAGACACTTTTCCCATCCCTTTGTAGGTCCAGACAGATTACAAAATAAACCTTAACCTGGAGGGTTTGCTGATTTCTGATGTGTCTGCGTTCACTCTGAAAATTTAAAAATTGCTTCATCTTAGGCAGTTTGAGCTGTCTCCAACATGCTCTTAGATTAAAAGAGTTTTAAGTTCTCGTAATTCTAATATTTGTTGATTCTAGGAGCCTGTGCAGTGGAAATTGAGTGAAATACACCATTTATTTCTGGCCAAATATAGGTTAATATCCAAAGCATTTTTTGCTTATGGGCTGTCTCTGTGTGTACGTGTATATGTGTATGTGCAGGAGTACACACACATATGTTTGCATGTAAATATGCACCTGTGACAACATGTGTATACATGTATGTGTGCATGTGCATGTACAAGGGTATGTACATGTGTGCTTTGGAAAATGAATGAATTGTATGTGTGTGTGAAGAAAAGGCAAATTATGGTGTATATGGTAGGTCCAAGTCATCCTGGTGGCTTCTTAGCTCTCTGAGGCCATCTGAAGATGGAGTGGGTATAGATGGGGAGAGACATACTTTCTTCTTTCTGATTCTGAGGGAGGAAGAAGAGACTAAACAAAGGTGCCCTTTAGAAGTCCAGGATTTCTTATTGGAGTAATTAATCTGTACATTTACCTTAGTCTTCTGGGGAAAGGTCTTTGATGGGGAGTGTTTGAAAACCTCAGGGACCTCAATTCCCTGCTTTCAGTTTTCTGGCTTCTAAACTTAAGGCTTTTTCAGAGTAGAAATAATTGCTTCTGATCCTTCTAAAGGTCAGTAGTTTTTAGAACAGAAAGGGCCAAGGCATGAGCGACTCTGTAGTTCTGATCTCAATGAGGAAGAGGAGGAGAAAATCCACAGCCTGAGGTGGGCACAGTCCTAGCATTCCTTATTTGTTTGGTATTCTCAGAGTGCTACAGCAAACTTCCTGCCACTCAGTAAGAGAGAAGCAACATTTTTTTTCAGTTGAGCCCCTCTCAGAGAGGGTGGCTAATAAAGAGAAGGTTGGAGAGGTACTTTAAGCCCTTTGGTGTCCCCAAGATCTTTCCTTCTAGAATGAATAAATTTGACCAATTGTTTTCTATCAGGTATCCCTGGAAAGTGTAAAAAGATCAGGATGGTCAAATTCATCTGATTTTTAGGAAATGAAGGAGTTAGCTTCATTGTCACGACTGCCTAGGGACAATGGTCAAAATATTAAAGGCTGTTTTTAAAAAAATTCTTTGGTTTATTGCTGAACTAACAATCTTGAAGACTTAATTCTCTATGAAATACCATTTTTTTAAACTAGGATCTTGGTGAAGAAAAGTTTTTCTCATTCCCATTTATTGATATGTTTCTTAAGGCTCATTTGGTGATAGTTTCTACAAAGAGAAAGCTTGGCTGCCTTGTATATGAATTTGCCATTTATTACTAGTGTGACCTTGGGTAAGTAATTTTACTTCTCTGCATATTTTCTCCCTTAAAAACTTGAGAGCAAGTCATATTTTTTTGTCTTAATGTATAGAGAGTTCAGCAAAATGTCATGTAACAAACAGTAAGTCAGTAATAAGTGATTGTTGGATGAACCTTTAGGAGCCCTGGATCATATAAATGTTTTTTTTCCTGAGACAATTGGGGTTAAGTGACTTGTCCAGGGTCACACAGCTGGGAAGTGTTAAGTGTGAGGCCAGATTTGAACTCTGATCCTCCTGACTTCAGGGCTGGAGCTCTATCCTCATCACCTAGCTGTCCCTTGATCATGTGATTTCTAAGGTGATCCCGTTGAAAGGAAAATTCTTTATTTGGGCTTTCACCCTGATTAAAGAGACAAAACTCAGGACAAAGAATTAAAAGTTTTTTTAAATAAGTTTATCAAGGCAACAAAATGTTCCTGGGATGAATCACTGAAGATCAACAATGGCTTCAAGGTGGGAACAGCCTTAATAGGTAATTTTAAGATAATTCATTTGGGTCCATCTCACCAAAAGAGGTTGAGCCCTTGCTTCTCAGTTTCTCCCCAGAGTAGCAAGAACATAACAATTATCAGACAGGGATAAGTGACAAAGAGAAGGTGATATACAAACTTTCATATTCTTTACCAGAGTCTGATCCCAGCACTAGTTGATAAGCAGGGCTAGGAACGTAACTTTGAGCCAACCCTTCTAGCCCTGATTATTGATCCAATTATACACATTAATAGATTTATGGCTTCATGGCTGGAAGCAAGATCTCAAAAACTTTTTAAAATTTCCCCACAGATTCTTGAGCTGTTTCCTCTAATGTGATGGGGGGCAACTGGAATGGTTATGCTTCAGATGAAATGGGACAAGGCTTGGGCCAAGGGACAATGTGAGCTGAGAGCAGCATTCAATATATATCCAACCTAGTCCTCTGAAGAAACATTGTTCATTTGGTTATCTTCTTTCCTTTTGTATTCCAATCTACCTTTGGAGTGTCTTTATCAGGCTGGGTATAATATCATTTATGCTTAGAGATCCATCTCCATGAATCAACATTTATTTATTTATTCATTTACTCATTCATTCATTCATCCATTTATTTATTTAATTCATTAAAGCTTTTTATTTACAGAACATATGAGTGATTTTTCTACATTGACCTTTGCAAAAAATTTTTTTTGTTCCAAATTTTTCCCCTCCTTTCCCTCACCCCCACCCCTAGATGACAGGTAGTCTAATACATGTTAAATATCAACATACATTTATTAAGAACTTATTTTATGCTCTTATCTTCTACTAGGTGCTTGGAAAATAGGGATAAAAGGCAATCATTGACTTTGAGTAGCTTATATTCTTTTGTGGGGATAATGTACACACTTTCACACATAGACTTAAAGATAAAGTGAAAAACTGGATTCAAGATAATTTGGGGAGAGGATCAGGCACAAGCAGCTGAGAGGAAGATGAGGAAAAGCTTCACGGAGAAGACAGTGCTTGAGTTGAGCCTTGAAGAAAAGGATTCTAATAGTTGAATGTGAGGAGTGATGGCTTTCCTGGTTCCCTGGACAACCAGTGGTAGGGACAGAGATAGAGGGCAGATTGTTGTACATGAGGAAGACTAAGACAGCCAATTTGGCTTGACTGGAGAGTGGGTGGAAAGGGGGGAACGTTGAAGGTAATTAAGTTTTGCTGTTGAGAATCCCACCATTGTATGACCTTGATCAATTCATTTGATCTCCTTGTGCCTCAGTTTCCTCAAGTATAAAATGGGAAGGTTGGCCTAGGTTGCTTCTGAAATCTTTTAAAATTCTGAATGTAGAATAATATGAAAAACTTCCTTAAAAAGTGGAATGAATTGCTTTAAGGGATGGGGTCTCCCTCATTGGAGTTTTTCAAACTGAGACTTTATGATTACTTGGATATCATGATGGATATTGTTTTTTGAGTTCTGGATTAGATTAAATGGTGGCTGACATTCCTTGCAGACTCTGGCTTCTCTGTTTAACTTGAGCTGTGTGGTACAGTGTCAGTTCTGGATTTGGAGTCAGAGGTGCTGTGTTTCACTTTGATTCTATAATCTTCTTACCTCTATGACTAACCTTTGGGTGAGTAACTTCACTGTGGGCCTTGACTTTTTTATTTGTATAATAAAGGAAATTGATATAAATGATTTCTAACATTTTCTAGCTCTAAATCCTCAATTCTCAATAATGCCTGATAATTGGGAGTGAGAAAATAAAGCAGAAATCTAGTCATGGAATTAGAAATTCACAGAATTCAAGAGTCAAAAGGGAGCTTAGCATCTCTCCAGTACAATCTCTATGCAAAAGAAATCCCTACTGTTCCATCCCACCAACTGGTTAGCCAACCTAAACTTAAAGAACTTTAGAAGGCAGGAAATGCTCCACTACTTCATGAGACAGCCTTTCCTACCTTGGACAGCTCCACTTGTCAGGAACCTTTTTCTGACTTTATGTATAATCTGTATCTTTACATTTTTCATTTATTGCTCCTGATTCTGCCTTTTTCAACCAAACTCAAAGTCCAATTTCTTCTTACCATTAGGTATTAGAAACCAGCTTACATATATTTCCTGAAGCTACTCTTCTCCATTTTTAGTTCTTTCAACTTATTATGTGACAAACATTTAAGACACTTCACAATTCTGGTGGCTCTTCTCTGGATACTTCCTAGTTTTTCAATTTCTTTCTTAAAATAGTATTATTATTATGTTTTTTTGAAAGACTTTATTTCACTGGTCTAGGAACACTTCCACTGAATATATCCTTCTGTCAAAGCATATTGTGTCAACTCTGCAAACCAGAGTTCCAAATTGCAGTCTGGGACACTGAAAAGTCAGGTGATTTGTCCAGGGTCACATGTCTGGTATTTGTGGCTGCTTTTCAATCTCAAACAAGACTCAGATGCCTCTTTCTTAAAGTGGGGATAATAGTGGAGCAAAATGTAAATTATTTCCGTGGTCTACTTCATTAGGCTGTTATGAGGAGAGTTCCATAGCTACGTGATATTGGCCTCTAGCTTTTTTGCAAAATGGTTGGTTTGAAAGAGACAATCTCTTAAAGTCTTTCTAAAAATTTTAATCTTCAACAATACTATTTTCAGAGAAGGATTTATTGCTTTGTATTTCTGCAGATGACTCATCGCTAAGAGAACTGTCAGGATCCTTGGTTGTCCAATTAGAGGAGATCCACAGGAAAGATCAGAAGAGTAAAATTAAAAACTAGAGAGCTTAGAGACTTAAGAGCCTCCCATCCCTTCTAGCTCATTTGCATAATATCATACTCAAAGGACTTATTTCCCAAAGTTGTATCTCCCATTCTGGAAGACCAACTCCTTAGCCCTTATTTAGATTCATTAAATTTACATGATCACATCATAGTGTTTTCTTGGTCACTATCTTTTGCCTTCCTTGAATTTTTTAAACCTGTTATAGTTACTTTACAATTTATTTTCTGTACTGTCTGTGTGATCCTTGGGAATCCCTTTGATCACCACCCTAGTTTCTACTCTGGAACTTTGAGTAGAATAGTTTAGTGCCCAAAAGTCTTCTAAAAACTGCTCTGGTATAAATTCCCAGCTGTTAACTCTTGGATCAGAAGTCATGGTACAGACTGGTAATGTGACAGAATTCATTTTTCTAGGACTGTCTCATAATCCAGAGATTCAGAGGGTTTGCTTTGTGCTATTTTTGTTCTTGTACATGGGTATTGTGCTGGGGAATTCCCTCATTGTTTTGACTGTCAACTTCAGCAAGAGCCTTGGCTCCCCCATGTATTTCTTCCTCAGCCACCTATCCTTTGTGGAGATCTGTTATTCCTCAACTACTTCCCCCAAACTCCTTGCAGATTTACTTGTTGAGAGGAAATCCATCTCTCTAGAGGGCTGTTTCACACAAGTGTTCTTTATCCATTTCTTTGGTGGCATTGAGATGTTTCTGCTCACAGTAATGGCTTATGACCGATACTTGGCCATCTGTAAGCCTCTGCACTACATGTCCATTATGAACTCTTGGATCTGTAGCCTCCTGGTTGGCATGGCCTGGTTGGGAGGCTTTTTACATTCAACTGCCCAAGTTCTCCTTATCTTCAACTTACCCTTCTGTGACTCTAATGTAATTGACCATTATTTCTGTGATGTTCTCCCTCTGTTGGAACTGGCCTGCACTGACACCTTCTTCATTGGGTTGCGTATTGTGGCGAATGGAGGGAGCCTGACAGTGGTCAGCTTCATAATTCTCCTGAGCTCTTACAGTGTTATCTTGTTCCACCTAAGGGGACACAGTAAGGAAGGGCGGCGAAAGGCCCTCTCTACTTGTGCTTCCCATATCACTGTAGTCATCTTGTTCTTTGGCCCCTGTGTCTTCATCTACCTGAGACCCAACACCACTTGCTACATGGACAAAATGGTGGCCGTGTTCTACACGGTGATCACTCCCCTCCTCAACCCAGTCATCTATTCCTTGAGGAATGCTGAAGTGAAGAATGCCATGAGGAAGCTGTGGGTCAGGGCAATGAAACAAGGAGAGACATGAAATGGGAGGCTCCTGATGATAATTTACCCTGAATCAGAATGGCTGAAATCTGGAGAAGTAGAATTGCAGCAGAATATAATAGAAGAATATACTCTTATCAGCAAAGGACTTGAAGAGAAATTCAAAAGGGCTTTCTCTGAACACAGAAGTCATGGAGAGATTCTTTTATTGTGCTCATCAAAGTTTTGCTTTGGGTTTTGGTTTTTAAAATATATATTATAATGTATCTGATTATGTATGAATATATTAAGTTGTGATTATATTTTCCATCTTTCATTTATTGGTGTAATGGAAAGAGAAATGATATGGCTTTGGTCTTGTTTCACCTACTTAGTAGTTGTGTCTCCTTAGGCAAATTATAGCAAAGATAACTAGTATTTTCATAACACTGAAATTAGTCAAGCAATTTTCTGAGGTAGGTATTATTATTTCAGTTTTGCAGATGAGAAAACTGATGTTAAGAAAGGTCAAAGTACTTCCCCAAGGTCACATAGCTAGTAAGTGTCTGAGGCAGGATTTGAACTTGGGTCTTTCTTACTCCTGATCCAGCACTCACATGCCGCCTAACTCTTTTCTCCTTTGGGTTTCAATCTCTTTAGTCTCAGAGCTCTCTAAAACTTCTCATTCTAATCTTTGTAACATCAAAGAAATATGAAGTCAATTCACTTCACTCTGATTCTCTCCTACATTGATTACATTTGCTCCTTCATTATATTTATTTGTTTACATATTGCATTCTCCTTTGTAGATTGTAAGCTCCTTGTGGGCAGGGACTAAATGCTTTTATATCTTTATAAGCCAGTCTCCCTTTGGTCTTGAACTTAATGAATGAATAAATAAATGTTTTTGGATCAGAATTTGTTATCTAATCATAATGGGACTTGGATACCATCTGCTTGTAGATCATTCACACTGAACACATGACAAATGTCAGCTTGATCATTATTGCCAGCTGGCACACACACTTATGGGGTATTTTGTGTCTGCAAGTACAAACTTAGCGAAATACATTCAGTGAAAAATGTAAGTAACCAGGTGGAATTTAAACAAAATCAAGTCAAGTGCTAGGCTATTGAGGTAGCCAGGTGGAACAATGGGTAGATCTCTGGATGTGGAAGTTAAGAAAAATTGACTTCAAATTCATTCTGATACTTACTAGTTGTGTGATGTTGAAAAAGTCACGACTTCTCTGTCCCAGTTTCCTCATCTGCAAAGTGGGGATTATAATAATAATACCTATCTTACGGAGTTGTTGTGAGGATCAAAGAATATAATAGTTGTATAGTGTTTTGTACAAATTAAAGGCAGCTAGGTGGTTGAGTAGATAGGACATCTCAAGTCAGGAAGACCTAAGTTCAAATCTGGCCTTACTATCTGTGTGACTCTGGGCAAGTCAACTGAATCCCAGTTGCCATCACTTTCCCAAACCACTCTATAAATCTTATACTATAGAAAACTGTATTCATATTAGTTCTGATTATTAAAACATCTCAGCACCCCAAACCTACCCTTATGGTTCATTCATTTTTTTGTGTGTGGGACTCTCTGTTAAATGACAGCTAGAATGTGTCATGTGTCTGAGATGAGATTTGACTTCAGGTTCTCCTGACTACAGGGCAGGTGCTTTATCTTCTTCACTACCTAGCTGGCTTGTAGTTTAATTTTAAGTGGGAGAATAAATAAATAACCGTTGAATTATCTAGTTTAGCAGATGATGTGAATACATTGATAGTGTTGGTATGAGATCTTTATTTAGGTAGGATTTGGAAAATTTCATCCCTTGATTCATCATGAAAGGACATAGAATTGAGAGAGATGCATTCTAGGACCAATTGTGCTAATGACAATGAGGCTGGTAGCTCGTTATTTAATGATAATAAATATAGCTCTTTAGTTTTTCAGAATGTCTTACCTCATTTGATTCTCACAACAATCCTGGATGCTATTATTATTACCATTTTACAAATGAGGAAACTGAGGCTGAGTTAAGTTAGGTGACTTGTGAAAGTTGTCAAAAACTTGGGAGTTGTCTGATTCAAGATTTGAACTTGCATTTTCCAACTCATCCATCTCAAACACTCTCACCTTTCTGTCACCTAGTATCTCATTGACTCCAGAGATTAGGGGCAAGTCAACTTAGGCTTTTTGATCTGCAAAAGAGAGAAGGCAGTAAGTTACCCTAACTTAAGAGTAACTTTATTCTCTGCACAGCAATGGGATATAATGGATAGAGATACAAGAGTCTAGCAGTTCCTAAAAAACCTGGATTTGAATCTCTCTATAGCTACCCTTTGGTGATCATGATGCTACTGAACCTTGCTCACCCTTAGTTTCCATCCAAGGGAACTGTAATACCTATGTCAGAACCTTGTTTTGCAAAACTCAGATGAAATAATTTCTTTAAAAAGCTTTTTAAAATTTAGCTTGCCTCTATATTCTCACTTGGTGGACTTGTCAGCTCCTGTGGGTTATATATCCACTGAATATGGATAATTCTTACTCTTGTATACCTTATTCAGCCCTAATTTCTCTTGCATCACCAAGATGACTTTTGGATATTTCAAACTCTATGCCCTAGATCCCTCTCAAATTCAACCTGAACAAAATAGAACCTATTATCTCTTCCTCCAAAACTCATCTCTTCTTCCTAAAATTCCTATTACCAGCAAGGATTTTTTCAATTTCAAATTCACCAAAGATAGAAATTTTAATGACATTTTTGACTTTGCTTTCTTTCTTCCCTACTCCCATATCCAATCACTTGCCAAAGATTGTCATTTTATCTGTACAACATCTTATATAGAGATCTCCCTTCTCTCTAATCACATGACTTCATTTCCTGTCTCTATGCCTTTGTACATGCTTGGAATCAGTTTCCTCCTTACTTCCACCTCTTGAAATCATTGGTTTCCTTCAAGCACCACTTTCCGTAGAAAAGTTTTCTTCTAGAAGGTATAAACATATATTCATTTTGTATGTATTCTGTATAAACTTATATGCAGACATGTCATTTCTCTCATTAGAATGTAATCTCACTAATGGCAGGGGGCTGTTTAATTTCAGTCTTTGTATCCACTGAGCTTAGCAGAGGGGCTGATTGACTGATTATAGATGTGGAGACAGATTGTAATTAAAAATTGGTACCTTGACTAAGTTCCACAAAAATCTTCTTCTCTTACTAGCTCCTTGATGCTGGACAAATCACTTAAACTTTTTCAGCCTCAGTTTCCTCATCTGTAAAATAGGAATAATGAGACTTCACAATATTGTTGTGAGGTTCAAGTAAAATGACATTTATACAGTGTTTGTAAACCTTAAAATACAAGAGAAATATTATTGTTATATTATCTGTGAGGTCCTCCAAATTTTCCTGATCTTTTGGCCTAGTTATTCTTGTAGCAATATAGCTCTATCTTTGGACATTTCTAGCTCCTTTTTTGGCTCCTTTCTGATTTTTTTTGTACTGAAAACTTGCATACTGAAAATTTTCAGGTCTTATGCCTGTAGAGATGGAAACCAACAAGTTACTTCCTGATTGCATTCTTCCTGTGACATCTAATATTAAAAAAAATCAGATTTTCCCAAGAGAGAATCTCCGGCCCTGAGCTGTCCTGTGATCCCTTATATTAACTAGAAATGATAAGGGCTCTTTGGAACTAGGTGGGCCCAGACAGGAAGACTTTCTCTTAGAAGACCATCATAAATCCCATTTCTATTCCTAATAAGGCCTGATGATAATCATAGCTTGGTGATCTTACTACTTTAAGTAACTGAGATCAACTGAGATCCTTTGTCCTCAAACTTAATTCTTGTTTTCCAAAGTCCCTAGACTTGGGCATCTCCCATTAAAATTTATAAATAGCTTACAAATTCAAAGCTTCCAGGGACCTCAGAGGTCATTTAGCTCAATGACCTAATTTTATGGAGAAGGGGATCTAGACAGAGGGAAAGTAAATGATATGCACAATCACACATAAAGGGCAGATGCAGCATGTTGACTTGAGTCTGCTGACCCCAAAGTCAATCTTTTTTTTTTTTTTTTTTTTTTTTTTTTTTTTACTCAGGAGCATATTTCCTTGTTGATTTCTTCCGCCCTCAAAGGCTTATTGCTTAAAGTATTTGCTGTTTTACTTTATTTTATTTTATTTTATTTTATTTTATTTTTTTTGCTTTTTTGCTGAGGCAATTGGGGTTAAGTGACTTGCCCAGGGTCACACAGCTGTTACGTGTCTGAGACCAAATTTGAACTCAGGTCCTCCTGACTTCAGGGCTGGTGCTCTATCCACTGCGCCACCTAGCTGCCCCGATGCTGTTTTACTTTAAAAAAAAGCTAACTTTCAAGTAAGTAGAATAGACTGAGATACTATCTTATTGATATTTCTGAATCTCTTCATTTTCTCTCTTGTGAATTAGCCTTATTCATTTTATGTGTGTGTGGCAATTGGGGTAAAGCGACTTGCCCAGGTTCACAGAGCTAGGGAGTGTTAAGTACCTGAGGTAAGATTTAAATTTGCCCCTTACAGTTTCATACTGTTTCAGTAGTGGGAGTCTTAATGAGCAATTTCCAAACAAACTGTAACTTCATTAGAACAATGGAATGATCACCTGTTTCTGACAATTTACAAAGAAACAATATTCAGTAAATAAATATTGCAAAATTGAATAAGCATAAAGTAAAATATAAAATGAAAGCTATAGTAAACAGAAAAGCAACAAATACAGAATCTTGGAAATATCAAAAAAGCATTAATTAAATAGTGCAAAAGGAAAATTAGTTTATAACAGAAATAATGGAAATAAATTCAGTGACATGCATTTATCTTAACAGCTAATATTACTAGTGTAGAATACAGATATACTACATCAATAATGCCATTCATAAACATCATGTATTTAGAATCATATAAGATATAGTGAGTCAATCATAGGAGGGGAAATCCCACAGGAGAAAAGAGAAATAAAAAAAAATTGGAGAAAAACAATTCCAGTGAAGAAATTATAACTTTGAATGGAAAGGAGGAAAAGTCAATTTTCCAAAAAGAAATAAAAAAAAAATCACCAGGAAATAAAATGTTGTTTATTTCAAAAATATCTAAAACATTTTCTTGGATGAAATCATACTTTACATGATGACTTAAGTTGACCCGTTTTTTGGTTCTATGTTACCTTCGTTAAAGATTTGGGATGACAACTTCCCTGTCAAGGTGCTAATAATCAAGTTATTTAGACTGGAATATTTACAATTAGCCACTAGGTGGTGTGTTTTTTTGAGGCAGCAGCCCTTTCTCTGGGTTCCTAAAATATATCTAGAATATTTCTAATCTACTGCAGTCTTCATAATGGACACAAGATGGCAGTCAAGTTTGCAACCTTTTAAGCTGCTTTCCTCCCACTGTGGTCCTCAATGTAATCCAAAGTCAATTGGCAACTACTCTTGGGCAAAATCTGCTTTAATGATCAATCCTGTCTGGCCAGCTTTGATTTAGTATGAGAGATGAAATGGAGGATTATCCCCAATTTTAAAATGTAAAATCAGCTATCTGTATCTAATCCAGAGTCTCTACCCCCATAGTAATCTATCCTATTTTAGGATACTTTCCATTCATTGGCTATGGCTATAACAGATAGTTAAATTTCTTGTCACCAAATAGTTACATAAAGATGAAATTGAATGCAAAGAAATCTCTAGTTTCTCCCTATCCTGCCTATTTCCTCCAGGATCTTCTATATGATGGGAAAGCTGTCAATCTATTATGTACGCCTGTGACTCAAAAAGGAATGAAAAGAGAAACTTTTATTAGGTGCAAGATATTATGTATCAAGTCTAAGCACTTGAAAAATATTATATCATTTGATACAACCACGCTGGGAGAAAAATGCTTTTACTATTTCCATTTTACAGCTGAGGTAACTGAGGCAGTCAGAGGTTAAATGTCTTGTCCGGAGTTGCATAGTGTCTGAAGCTGGATTTGAATTGAGGTCTTCCTGACTCTAGCCTAGTGTTCTCTGCATTTTGTCACTTAGATGTCTGACACTCAGATGCTTTACACTCATGGATTATGTCTCCTCATTTACCTAATTTGGCAGATAGCTTTGGGTGGGTGCAATAAATTTTTTTGAATCATGGTATACCGCTGAAGGAACCAGGGATAAAAACCCAGAGTCCATTTCTCAGCCAGTGAGCTAAATTTTAGAAGTGGGAGGGACTGTAGAAGTTAAGTCCCAAGAGGATACTCAGTCACACAGGAAGTAACTAGTATAAACCAGATAGGAGGCAACATGGTATTATGGATAAGAGTTGGCTCCAAACTCTGGAAGATGGATTTAGGTACTTCATTTTACACATCTTGGTTGTGTGACTGTGAATGAATTATTTTACTCTGTGCAGTAGGATCCTGCATATTCCTATATTCTTTTCTTTCTTTCTTTTTTGTTGTTGAGGCAATTGGGGGTAAGTGACTTGCCCAGGGTCACACAGCTAGAAAGTGTTAAGTGTCTGAGCCAGATTTGAACTCAGGTCTTCCTGACTTTAGACTTGGTGCTCTATCCACTGAGCCACCTAGCTGCCCCATGTTCCTCCATTCTTGAGGTAGCTCTTAGGGTAGAATCCCTCAAAACCTAGATCTCCTCCCCTGTTCCCATTAGACTTTGGCTTTGGCTCTTTCTCTCATTCCCATGACTCACTGTGGATAGGCTCACTGGAAGAAGGCTTCAGTGGTAGACACAAGCCAAGATTCAAGTCCAAGATTTATCACCCCTCTTTAGGCAACATACCCAGGAGTCCTGCCCCATTGTCAGCATCCAAAAACCAGAGACCTCTCTCCTTCTAGAAGAGACCCATCTCAGTTTTTATCGCAGAAGCTGATATGTCACTTACCACTCTGATATCTACTGGACTGGGAGATTGAGCTGTGACTGTGTGTGTGTGTGTGAGAGAGAGAGAGAGGGGGGGAGGCGAGGAGAGGAGGAGAGGGGATATAAGGTCTGTAGTAAGAGTAGCAGTTGAATCTGAGCTCATCTCTCCCTCCCCCTCAAGTTATTATCATGTCACTTGCTCAAAAGAGAGAATTTGAGATTGTCTGGAGAACAAACAAACTTTTCCTGAGGTGCAAATTTCTCCAAACAAGGAAGATTAATCAGAATTTCCACAAATGCTTCCCTGAGTGGCCAGGAGAACTCAATGAAACACAAGAGGAAGCAAAGTCAGTTACCAGTGGAGAGAAGGCAGAAGCAGGGATTCATAGGAGTTAGTAAGGGCCCTTATTTGTTTCTCCTGGGATTCTGGGTGTTGTGTTTAACCCCAGTTATTAAGTTCCCGCCTCTGTAAGCATATGGGTCTCCTTGTCCCATTTCTCCCTGTTATATCCCTAGTTGTTGCACTCCCACAGGTTCCTGGTTCCACATGATTCAAGATGGGCTCACTCCTTATTTCTCCCAGCCAAGCAAGTGTGATTGTGGCTAGAGGTTCCAAAATCTGTCTTGCTTTTTTATTTGTGTTGTTAGTGCTTAGCACAGAGTAAGAGCTTACCCAATGTTTTCATTCACTCATTCATTTCTATTTTTCTAGGAGTAAGGATGCTAATGGGTTTTCCCACTTTTTTACATAATCCAGCACATTAATTAGCCACTCCTCATGTGCCAGAAAAGTGAATGAGCCATGTTGGTTGCTTAGCCCTGGGCGTTTTAAATTGTCAACACCTGGTAAGTTCATCTCAGATCTGGTTAAGTCCTTAACTCTACAGTCTCAGAACTCAAGTTATCAAGCATTCCTTAATCAATTATATTGATGATATATATAATTATGCATATTATATATGTGTACATATAGTATATAATTATATATAGCTGTACTTGAAACTAATACAGTTCCATGACTGATATTGTTTGGGATGGGCTCATTGTTTCCCCAGCCACAAGGAGGGGGTGATTATGGATCTAGGTTCCAAATTACATTTGGCCTTTTAATTTATATCCTTAACCTTAGCACAGTACTTTGCACATAGTAAATATTTAATAAATGCTTTTTCATTCATTTGTTCCTTCTATAGTGTGTTCTTAAGATGATCAATGCAGAATTGCTTCCTCCCCCAGCCCCATTATACAGCACCAGTGCTTATGTTCCAGATAAGTGAAGCCATACGGAAAGTGGATCTTTACTGGGGAGGTTTCTTGGATCACAATATAGATCAGTGTCTCTTGCTGAGCCTTCTGGAGCAAGAGACTCTCGAAGACCATGGTTTTTAAAGTTCTTACTCAGATTATCTGAGCTATCACTTTTCATGAAAAGACTTAAATTGGGTCATCAAATTGACCACTTTTCCCGACTGCAGTAAACTAACTGGAATGCAAACTGCATGAGGGCAGAAATGATTTGGTTTTGTCTTTGGTTCCCCAGTGCCTAGTACAGTGTTGGTTATTGAATTGAATCAAAGATTGCAGATGTGAAATGGACCAATAATTTTTTTTTGATACTGCATAGATTTTATTTACTCCACAGAAAGTGTAAAGGAATAGCAGGTGCCTATCAGAATACAGAAAATAAAGCACTTGAATAATTCATCAACTCCCCCAGGAGTTAACAGAAGCTAGGGTTCTTATCAGGGTAACCTACTGACATTTTGGTAAGTCCCTTTTTTTTTTTCATCTTGAGTCCTACACACTTCCTTCAAGGATCATAGTACCTTTATGTGCTTAGAAATCTCTTCACAGGTAAAAATTTGGGGGGCTGTCGAACAGGCAATTTCCTGCCCTTCCTGAGCAGCTCACCATAATAATGGGTAGAAGTGGCAAGTATAAATTTCTTGTTCAATGCTCCTCCAAGATGTGCCTTTGTAGACCAATAAATTTTAAATCATGTAGACATAGCCTCCTCTTGTCATATTCATAGTGGTCTTCAGCTTCCAACTTTAATGCTGGTAGAAAAACTTGTATACAAATTTTCAATAGGTTGGGTTAAGAAACTACAACTTATGTCTTTTAGAAGGTTCAAAGAGTATATTGCTTTTGAGGTCAGAGACAAAGTTTGAAAAAGATAGCAATAACTGGTATTTATATAGTCTTAAAATGTACAAATTATATAGAAGTGTACAAATTACATCTAAGTGAATATTTGTCTTTAATGGCTTTCTCTTTGGTTTTCTGGTAAATTATATTGAGAGGAGGGGATGGGAAGGCTCCCCAAAAATGTGAAGAACACATATTTGTTAAAGACGTGCCCGTTTCACTCTTTTTGGGGCTGTTACTGTTTGGTGATATGAAAAGGTGAGCCTATGAGCAATTGGAATGATTAAGGAAAGCATAAAATAGTAACCTTCCTCCTTGTTTTAGCTAGAACATTAATCTCAAGGAAATGAATAGTCCCTCAAAAGTCATGTTGATAGGACTAAGAGGGTTGCTGCTCAGCATGATTCTCTTGCTTCAAAATTGACTCCTTTCTTGTCTAACAGAGGACT
This sequence comes from Myrmecobius fasciatus, assembly GCA_023553655.1. Taxonomy (NCBI): domain Eukaryota; kingdom Metazoa; phylum Chordata; class Mammalia; order Dasyuromorphia; family Myrmecobiidae; genus Myrmecobius; species Myrmecobius fasciatus. The sequence goes on from JAJPUD010003401.1 coordinate 155,075, forward strand.
ATTGATCCCATGGGGCTTGAGGTACTGCACCCACTCCCTTTCCCAAGAAGACTCTGATCTACAACTGCAATCTAGCCATGTTTAATCATGAGTCAGTCTGTCTTAATGCAAGGAGAGCTAGGTGATCTTTTCATATTTGTCTTTCTTAATGGCCCTTGCCCCCTACTTTTCACCTTAGGGAAAATGTATATATAATTTAGGACTTCGATCACCTCTAGGATTTCCCCCAAGAAGGAAGAGTAGAAAGATGCTCAATAAATAATATGAATCTGGTATAAGATAGATATTTATTTCCTACATAGAAAAAAAAGCTGAAAAACAAAGTTGCTCAGAAGGGCATGTTAGACATGTTAGGATTGTCGGACATTAAATAAGTAGCAGTGGGCTAGAAGAATGATTTTTAAAAAACCATTGAGACATAAAGCAGTGTTGGAGATTGCTGGTTAGACATTTTGCATTTCACTTTGACTCAGTATTATCCAAATAGCACCTGGTATGCTTGCAGGTAACGTGACCAGTTTTGGAATGGGTCTTTTGTTGAGCCATCTAAGAGCAGTAGGCTTCCCCATCACTGTCATTCAGCTTTCACCAAATGGACACAGGGTATTTAGACCTCTTAACAAGGTCACCTTCGAGCCTGAACCTGTTCATCACAATATAGATAGCCACTTAAACAGGAAAGAACAACTAGAAAAGAAGAAAAAGGTAGTCAGGGGCCCAGGGAATCCTTACCTGGTTGAGTTCCCCTGTATTAGCGGACATGTAGGCAAAAATCACCATGATGCAGAGATGGAAAAGGGCCAGCTCCTCTCTACCCATTATTGGGAGTCTCAGTTTCTTGATTGTAGGGTTGGGGAAGAGAAGGGAAGCAGGAGCTTTGTACCCTTCAGAGGCCATGACAGGGCCAGGTGATTTGAGTATCACTTCTGATCAGTATAAAGGGGCTTACTGCAGGATAACATAGGGAGAGAATGATTATGCCATTTATCACCCAATTCTTAGTGTTTTCAGAATATACTATATGAACACTAAAAGGAGAGCTGATCAAAGTAAAGCAGACAAAAAAGATCATCAATAGCAAGATGGCTTTGGTAGCTCTGGTCTCTGGGGGCGTTCTGGGGAACATGTTGCTTCTGTGAATGTGCTGGACCCGCCGGTGATGTCTACACAGGACAGATACCATGTAGCCACTGGTAAAGGCCATGAGAACTACAAACATGCTGTCATAAACAGACTTCCAGATTGCAATTTTTATGGTATTTATAGCATGTAAGTTCAAAGAGCTAGACCAAATATTCCACCTCTCCTTGCTGCTGTTTTGTGGGCAGGTTACATATATGGGAATGAAGATGGCTATCAGTAGATTGAGAATCCAGCAGAGGAGACAGCAGGGAAGAGTGCATTTTGGGACTCTAGCCTTGAACCCTGCCCACATGGAATTATAGGGACTGATGGTGATGGCCTGGGAGACACTTAGGAGGCAAGAGCTACAGAGGGAAAGGCCACGGGCAGCTCGCATGAGGTAATTGAGAATTTTAACTTCATAACAATCAAGGAAAGACTTCAGGATCCAGACCTGCATTATCTTGGGGACTCCTCCAAAGAGAATCAGCATGGAATTGGAAAAGGCCACATGGATGACAATAATATTTATGGGTCTTGTCCTATGACTAGTGATGAATTTATGGCCATATAGATAAAGGAGAAAAGAGTTCCCCAGGATTCCAAGTACTATCAGGTTCAGATAGACAATCCCCAAGACTTCATTGTGAGAAATCATTCCTTAGATGTTTTAGGCTGAAGATGTGCTGTTTGATTCAAAATGCACAGCAGAGAACAAAAGAAAACCTACAGGGAAACAAAGAAAAGATGGACAGCTCTGAACACAAAGTATAGTATTTATTATATAGACTTTCATGAAATGGAAATTTATTGCTTTATATTTTGAAACTGCTCTTATGTTCTGCTGTGCACATGGCAATGTTGTTTTTCCTTTTCTATTTTGTATTTAAGTTTAAAATAGAAGAACAACAACAAAAACAAAATGACCTGGTAGGAAACATAGAAGATTTTGTCAATTCCAAACCCAGTTTCCTAATAAAAAACCCCATCCTTTCTTTATCTATTAGATGAGGATCAAAAAATCATCCCAGACTAAGTAGTGGAGGGGGAGAGAAGGGATGGATGTCAGATTTGGGTCCATAAGATATATCAACGAACAAATACCAAACACATTTTTCATATAATAGTAATAACTTAGTATAAGTATTTCTACTCCCATTTAGAGACTCAGAAACTTCAACATTGATTCCAAATCCTTTGCTCTTTTCACTACATTTTATATATTAATATTTTGCAAGGTAACTGTAAGGGATACAGAAGGAGCATGAAAAAACAAGTTTCCTGACAGATGCAAAAACAAAGGCATGGAAACCTATTTAAAAAGATAAAGCAAGAAAATGAGAAATTGGAATAGGGAATGGAAACTCATTCTTTGACAGCTTTATTAGATTGATAACTTAGGTTAATGCTGTAAATATTATTTACCTGGGTATTGGTAAACAATTCGCAAAGGCTATTATGTTATCCTTATATCAAGATTTGTGTTAGACTAAAATAGTTAGGTGGAACATAATAGAACATAAAACATAGTAATTAATGGATTGATCTTAGCTTGGAGGGAGCTCTGGTCATTTCTCCTTGAACCAATGCTATTTAACATTTTGATCATTTTCATAGATAGACATACAAGACATGCTAATTATATTTACAAATAAAATAAAAAGTTATCTTAAGATATTTGTGTTGGAGAGATTTTATAGAAAATGGATAGACTATTGGTCCAAATCTCCAAAGATTAAATTAAATGAAAAATAAACATATGTAGACTTCACAGAAAATCATTTAAATATATCTGAGGATTTATTGGATTGAAAGTTCAATATGAGTCCACAGTGTGATGTGGATACCAAGAAAACTAATATGACTTTGACTTTATTGGGAAAGAAAAAGTGAGTATAATGAGAGAAGCAATGGCTCCCTTGTAGTCTGCTTTTGTAATGTTGAGTTCAGATATGGGTATTAATTATAAGAAAGACATTTTACTGTTCTCTCCAATATATTATGGTGTGTACTAGGTAAGTGTCTTCTAATGAATATTAGTTTAAAATCAGGTCATCTTTTACTCTGGAAAAGTCTAATCCATACTTGATACTATTGCTATTTCTTGCATTTGTATAATATCTGGGAAGTTCTTTCACTCATAATGTGGTGAACTGTACAACAACTGCATTGAATGATTTCTCCAGAATAAAGTTAAACTCTGGTCACCATGTTAAGACTTTGGGCCAGGCTCTGAGAATGGGCCTAGGCCATGTGATCCCAGTTTCTTTTTCTGGGTTTGTGGACTATGGTTTACAGTTTCTTTTCCTTTTTTTCTTGAAGAAGTTCATATACCAGCTGCTGATATTTAAAATTAGAGGCTCTGGGTAACATTTTTTTTGCTTATCATAAGAAAGGCTACACAGTTTGCTTTTCTGTCCAAACTCTTCAACTCTCAAAGAAATTAGGTTTTCTCCTTAGATTTTTTTCATTTAGTAATCAGTAAACAGAGAAAACTTTTAATGTCATGGCTGATAAGGTGTTTGCCAGCAAAGTGTTTTGGAAACCTAATTATTCAAGAACTCAGTGATATTTCCTTCCTCGAACCATATAAAAATGGTGTTGGTGCTTCTCTTTTGCTTCTTGCCTTTTCCACTTGCTGTTAAAATTAAAAGTTACATCGCTATCTCTCATCCCTTTAAGTTGAGGGGAGTCAACCCATTCTCAAATTCATAATTTTACTAATCCACACCCCTATTCTTTTCATACATCAGGGGCTTTATAAATAGCTGCGACTAGCTGAGGGGAAAGCACCAGAAAACAAACCCAATGCCAGCAGATGAAAAGGTGCTTTCCCTTCCTTTTTTTTTTTTTTTGAGGCAATTAGGGTTAAGTGACTTGGCCAGGTTTGCATAAGTATTAAATGTCTGAGCTCAGGTCCTTCTGCATCTTCCATTCAATTTTTAAAAGCAAAACCCACTGGGTGAGCCAGAAGAGGGCTGGGACCTACATAGAGGAATTGGATCTCAGGACTCAAGATTTTCTGTGGAGAGAGACCCTGGGTTATTCATCCTGAATCTTGAATTAGTGAAAGAAACCCAAGAGTTAAACAAGACTGATAGTTGTGGAGAACAGGAGGCAGAGGAAATGTGACTAAAAAGGAGCAAAAGTGGAGGAAGGAAAGAGTCCACTATGGTAGCTTCCCATTTCAAGGGATTATTTTTTTGCTAATTAGGTATTGAGAAGCAATTTGGCATGGTGAATAGAAGTCTGGCTATGGGCTCAGAACCATCTGGGTTGAAGTTCAGTATGATACATACTGGTTTTGTGACCCTATATAAACTCTTAATGTCCCAGTTAATTCCTTAAGACCCTAAATTTCAGAACAGTCATTGATGTGCGTTGGACATTCTCTATTTAGTTACCAAAGTGATCTTTCTAAAGCACAGGTCTAAACCATGTTACCCTGTACTCTATAAAAATTAGTGCCTCACTATTACCTCTTGTAAAAAACATAAAATACTCTGTTTTTCTTTAATACCCTTCACAGTGGCCCCTCCCTACCATTCTAGTCTTTTTACTTTTTATCTCTCACATTGTATGGCATAGCCACACCAGCTCTTTATCTAGTTTGGATCAGACTATATGGGGTTGGAATTCCTAATTATGCCACCAGATATTTTTTTATGATACCATTCTGTATGGATGGCCATACTCTTTCAGGTACATAGATATGGTCTGCTTTACTTCTATATAAGGATATATAAAAAAAATAGGAAACTGCTAAATATTTCTACGACACAGAGAGTAAATGACTGATCAGGGATCACCAGGATAGAGGTAGAGATGGAGGGGACCCGAAGGAAGACATTGCAACTTGAACATCCTGGTAACATATATATATATATATAAAACATATACACACATACACATATACATACATACACACATACACATATACATACATACACACATACATATATACATATACACACACACACACACATATATATATACACACACACACACACACAAAGCCAAGTTGACATATGGCACCTTCTGGATTTTGAGACAGAAATAACTATGTCTATTATGCCAGATGTGCTTTCACAGCTTTTCCTGTTTTCATATAGATTCCCAGCCTGCTGACCTCAATGCCATCAACACATTAAGATGTCTAAGAGGTAGGTGAGGGAAGGAAGAAAAAGAGAATTGAAATTAGAAGCCAAAGATTGACTCCTATTCTTATCTCTAAACCTATAGAGAATTGTGACTTTGCAGTTGCCTTATGAGTCAGAGAGGTAGGGCATCTTCCCTCCCATTTGACAATAACTGGATTAGAGCACATACAATCTTGATTCTTGACTGCATTCAGGCTCGATGATTATGGTTCCTTCTATTGATCTCATCAGAATATTATTGACTAGGTCCCATCGTGCTCCTGGGACTCCCAGCATCTGGTACAGAGGGCTAGCCAATCCTCAGCTTTGATACAATGTTTTTCCTATGTTCAAGTGACCTAATTATTCCTGTTTATATACTCTTCTAAACCTCAGAACTTAGAAATGTGGGATCCTGGATTCTTTCTCCCTGAAGAGGCTTTCTATCAGTATCTGTCTCGGAGGCAAAGATCTGGAGTTACTCACCAGGCTGATCTCTGCTGCCAGGGAAGAGAGTTGAGCTGTGAGCAATCAGGATATGGGCATAGGTATGTGTGAATGATGACCAGGACTAGGGTTATAAATTTAACCATGTTTGATCTCATCTCTCCCATGAGATGAGATTATCACGTCACCTTCATAGTGACACTGTCTGCAGAGGGAAGCTGGGATGTGTCAGAAGCAACAGCAACCTTTTGTCCCAGGTGCAAATTTCTATCAGCAATGACTACTGATTAATTATAATCTCCAAGTGAGTACTGCAAACAACTGAGAAGGAAACTTTCCTTTATTGAGAAAGAAGGGGGATTACAGAAGTCGCAGAGAGCAGTGGATCTAGAGTCCCTGGGAGCTGATGAGACTCTGGGTCTCCTGTTGAACTGTTCTGTCCTGGGCATCACCAAATCACCCTTCCTATGGGACCCTACTTGGTGTTCTCCATGTACTTTCTATAATCTTTCATAGAGTGGTTTCCATTTCATTGAGTTATAGAAATTGTTCTTTTTCTGCTCTGCCAGAATCACTCCCCAAGGAGTGAAGCAGGTGCCCTGGCTCCTTCTGGTGGTCCCTTAGATCAGGTTATTTTCTGTATAAGACACATATCCCCTGGCTATCTGCTGAAGGACACGTGTGAACAGGGGTCCTTTGGTTCTTATGATTTGTGAATTACACGGAAAAGAATTAACCTTTGAATAAGAAATGATTAGTAGACTTTAGAAGGATAGATAACTTTGCTATCTCATTTCTTGAGGATATTAGGATTTTTATGGAGTAATCCATAAGGCTTTTTGTCATACCTGGCAAATATTACATGCTTAATAAGTGCTTATTTACTATATGACAGTGTGAATTCCATGAAGCTGGCCTAAATGATCATAACATTGGACTTGTTGGTTACCTCTTCTGTTTTGTGGGCTCTCACACTCATGGGCCAAAGACCATGAGATAAGGCAACCTTGTGGTTTTGAGAGGTTGTGTATTCCTGGGCATGGGTGCTTTGCAATAGTGAAAGAACCTGCTTGAGATTAGACAGTATAAACTGATGAGGGACCCTTGGTTGTAAACAGTATTTTATAGTAATGTTCATGAAAAATTTTGCCTCTGTCTTGATGAATTAGCTCCCAGATATTTTATGTATTTATAATTTTTTGAATGGAAGCTTTCATATAATTATTTTTTGATTTTTTTAAAGTAATGCAGAAAAATGCTGACATTTTTATAGAACAATTTTATATCCTGCAACTTTATAATTATCAACATGTTATTAATCATCTCAATTAGTTTCTTTGTTGATTTTCTGGGTTTCCAATATACTCTGTTATTTCATGTGTAAGCAGAGGTAGTTTTGTCTCTCCCCATCTATATTTACGCTTCTCATTTTCTTCTATTGTCTTATTTACATAGCTAGTATTTTTACAACTCTGTCAACTAATGACAAGGAAAGAGGAAGAATACTAGTCTTATTTCTCATAGTACTGGTACAGATTCTAGCATTGTCTAGTGTTACAAATAATTCTGGCTCTTGATTTTAGGTATATTCTTTTGATTGTGTCAAATAAGAGCCCTTCCACACCTATTTTTAAAAGTTTTTAATATCAAGTATTAAATTTTGCAAATGGCTTTATCTGAACATATAGGAATAATAAGGTGACTATTATTATTTATATGATGAATTATGTTTTTTTCCTAATGAGTCACTCATCAAGCATCTATCAAGCTCTTATTATGTATTAAGAATTGCGTTAAGTGCTGGGGATAGTAAAAAATGGGAGAAGGGCAAAACCAGAATTTCCTCAAGGAATTTATAATTAGAATCTCTGTTATAAATCTAACTTAGTTATTGTGAATATTTTAAATATATTTTTGTAGTCTCCAAAGAAGTATTTTATTTAAAATTTTTATACCAATAGTCCTTAGGGAAATTGTTCAATTTTTTTGTCCTCTTCTTGGCCTTTCCTGATATATCAAAACAATATTTTCTCAAAAAAGGCATTATCTAGTATTCCTTCTGTTACAATTTTATTAAAGCTTTTTATTTTCAAAACATATGCATAGATAATTTTCAGCATTCACCCTTGTAAAACCTTGTGTTCCAATTATTTTTCCTTTTTTCCCCTCACTCCCTCCCCTAGAGGCAAGTAAACCAATATATGTTAAACATGTGCAATTCTTCTAAAGATATTTCCACAATTATCATGGTGCACAAGAAAAATCAGATCTAAAAGGAAAAAATGAGAGAGAAAACAAAATGCAAGTTAAAACAATAAAAAATTGAAAATATTATGTTGTGATTCACCCTTAGTCCCTACAATCCTCTCTTTGAGTATGGATGGCTCTTTTCATCACAGGACCATTGGAAGTGGCCTGAATCGCCTTGCTTTTGAAAAGAGCCATATCTATCAGAATTGATCATTATATAATCTTGTTGTTGCTGTGTACAATGTTTTCCTCGTTCTACTCGGTTCACTTAGTATCAGTTCAGTCTATTCAGGCCTTTCTGAAATTATCCTGCTGATTTTCTTATAGAATAATAATATTCCATTATATTCATATACCATAACTTACTCAGTCATTCTCCAGCTGATGAACATCCACTAAGTTTCCAGTTTCTTGCCACTACAAAAAGGAGTGCTACAAACATTTTTGCAAATATGGGTCTTTTTCCCTTTTTATGATCTCTTTGGGATACTAACCCAGTAGAGACACACTGCTGGATCAAAGGATACACACAGTTTGATAGACCTTTGGGCATAGTTCCAAGTTGCTCTCCAGAATGGTTAAATCAGTTCACAACTCCACCAACAATGCATTAGTGTCCCAGTTTTCCCACATGCCCTCTATATTCATCATTATCTTTTCCTATTATCTTAGCCAATCTGAGAGGTACGTAATGGTTCTGTTACAATTTTAAAGAACTTTTGTAGCACAGGAGTTTTTTGCTTCTTAGTTTTTCTCTTGTAGGGAGAGGATTTGACCCCTCAACTTATTTATCACAAAAGGTTCAGACCATAATAGTAAGATGTTAAAAATATGTCAGACTGACTGTAGAGATCCTTTACTTACTTTAAGACGTAAAAACACTCCAACAATTAAGTTGGTACCAATCATTTTCTCAACAATTGCGTGAGCAAATAAATTTGACATATCTTTAGGAGGCTTTAAGTAGTTAATACCTGAAGGAATTTCAAGTTTTAAATTTGGAAATAGTGCACAATGGAATCTGATTGTAGAAGAGATGCCTGTAGGGGTGAGGTAGAAGATAATTTTTCTCTCCCCTCACATTGGCCATATAGCTTTGAATGGAAGTTATTGAACAGTCGGAGACACTGCATCTAGTGGGGAGCATAGATACATACTCCAGATAGACACAGATGCAGAAGAACAGTAACCTGGGGGAACAAGTTTTAAGGAGTGTGACTTCTGAAAATTGAGTGTTGGGCTGTGAGGAAAGGCAGACCCTGGGACACCAAATTGTGAAGAAATTGAATAAAGAACTGTTTTTCAGGTCCTTCAGTACCAGTCAGCTTGAGTTGATTTTGCTAAGTACATGGGAATATGTCTCACCAATCTATGGTTTGAATTTATTCTTTTCCTAGATTTTGTACAAGTTTATAGGAAAATGTACTCCAGATTTGAGGGATTTTTTCCTCAACTGTTTTTTACTACACTATCTTAATAAATACTTCAAGAGCTAATCTTCTACTGACTTGTTATCAGTAGGATGCCCCTTAATTGGGGGATCATGAATTAGGAGGGTAGAATCAGAGGAGTATTCATTGAACCTGAGCTAGAAACTGTTCTCTTAGTTCCCAACCTGCAAATGTTGTCTAAATTAATGAAGTAGCACATAGGGGTTGCTTTATTTTATTACAAGAGATATCAGTTTCAAGAATATGGAGGTTTTAAAATTTTAATTTGCAAATTAAAAAAAGATAATCACATAAAGATATATAGCAAATAAATAAAATACATGCAAATAACAACTGATATCTTGTTAGCCTATAGCACTTTAAGTTCTTATAACCCATCTACCTAAAGTTTAGTAGCACTGATATTCTAAAGATGTCTTAATTTCTGTGTCCCTTACGTAAAAAGCTAACTCTTTAGAAACCCTAAAGATTCCTTTATTGGGCTATATATTCTCCTGTAAGGATGTGGCAGGACTCCTCTTTTAACCCTTTTCTGGATACCTCTGTAATTTACTGGAGTTACTACAATTTTTTCTGACATTTCTCTCTGAACCATTTGTCTCTTCTGAAATAGTGCCAAGGTGATTATTAAGACTATTTTTATATTTTAGTAATGTGCATATTCTTCCCTTTTCTTTCTAAGCTAACATCAAGGTCTGGTCTCACTAGTGGCCATATAGCCCCTACAGTGGATAATACCATCTCTCCATAGCCTGGGTGCATTATATTCTATTAATGGAACATGGGAACAGACTCCTCAACTCTTCTTGCTTCACATAACATACTCTTTATTGGACTGGCCATAAAATTTCTGTTAGCTTTTTGAAAGACAGAATGGCAGGAATGATTAAACTATATCTGGGTAATGATTAATGATCAAGATTTTCCCATTTGGCTCCCTTCTAAAAATAATATTAATAATTTTGATTTCAAGACAGTTGAAGTTGAAGACTTTCCAAGATGAAATGAACTCTAATGTAAAAGAAGATGATATTGCAGATGAGGAGGGAATATGGTCCCTTTAACTACCTAATCCATTAGGTATGCTACTTGATCATCATTGGTCTTTCATCTACTCAAAGCTGGCCTTCTAATGATCTCACTTACATTATTGTAGTTATTCTGAATATTGTTCTATTCATTAAATGCATTTCACTTTGAATCAATTTATGCAAATTTCATATTTCAAAATCCTTTATATTTGTCACTTTCTGCACAATAACATTCTATTACATTCATATAATTATAGTTTGCAAAAGTTTTATTTTTAACCATTTTCCATTTTTTTCAGCATCTGTGCTATATCGATTTATTTGCCACAAGAAAGAATACCTCTAGAAATATTTTGTTACATTTTGTCCCTTACTTCAGACTTTGACCTCTTTGTGGGAAATATGGTTAATAGTGGGAATCCTGAATCAAAGAGGAGACAATTTGAGTCTTTCATAATTATAAATTGATGTCCAAAATAGAGGGAATAATTCACAATTCTACCAAGTGAATCCATGTGCCCTTCTTTCCATTATTTCTGATGTAACTGATAAAATTGTTTTTAGACTGTCATTGCCAATTTGTAGGGTGTGAAATGAAACCTTAGAGTTGCTTATCTTTGATTTTCTCTTATTTGGATTTGGAATATGTTTTCATAGGATTTAAAAAAATAGTTTGCAATACTTTCTTTGGGAATTGTTTATGCCCACTGACCACTTTGCTTATTGTGGAATATTTATATAATAGTATAAATTCCCTGTCTAGAGCTAGAAGGAATCTTAAAGACCATTAAGTCAAATCCATTCATTCTATAGATGAGGAAATAGAAAAATGAAATGATTTGCCCAAATTAAGTAGCTGATGTTAGAAATGAGATTGGAACCCAACTCCTTTTGCAGTTTGGCATTCTACCTGTTACACCACGCTGTCTTTTATTCACAGAAAACTTTATATAGATGAAATAGGTGCAATCATAACATAATATGGACTATCTCTTGTAGAGGTAAGAATTCTCCCCATCCATAGTTGTGAAAGATACCTCTTCCCTTATCCTTTAGGTTTTTTGATGATGTGATCTTTTCAATATTATTTAAATATATTAAATAAAGCTTACTCTTTGTATCTATATATATCTATGTGGTATATACTGTATGATGTATATTTAATTTCTGCCAAAAGTTATTGATAGTTTTTCCAGTAGTCCTTTTCAGATAAAGATTCATTCTGATGGGTTTTTTTTTTAATCCCTCACAGCACAGCAGGAGCTGGGGGTTTGGGTGCCAATGCTAATCAGCATAAAGAGGCTGACTAGTGGATAGCAAAGGGAAAGACAGTGACATTTATTACCCAGGTCTTAGATACGATGTGAGAAGCCATATAAATAATTAAAGGGGAACTGACAACGTTCAAGATCAAAGCTGATCACAAGCATTAGGATGACTTTGGTGGCTCTGGTCTCAGAGGGGACTCTGGGAGAGAGGCTGGTGTTGAGAATATGCCATACTTGTTGATGGTGCCTGTAGAGAACAAGTACCATGTAGCTACTCGAACGGGCCATGATACCTACAAACACTACATCACAAGCAGACTTACAGATCACAATTTTTATGGTATTTATAGCAAACAAATATCTAATGTTCCATCTCACTTTACTAATATTCTTTGGATCAGTAACATATACAGGCAAATCGACATCTACCAGCAGATTGAAAAAACAGAAAAAGATGCAACAGGGAATGATGCCCTTTGGAGCCTTAGATTTGAACTCTGCCCATATGGGAGTATAAGGACTTATAGTGATGGCTTGAAAGACACTCAGGAGGCAGGTGCTGCAAAGTGAGAGGCTCACTCTTATCAGATAAGTTATGATTTTATCTCCAATGAAGTCCCGGGAGGATTTCAAGTTCCAAACCTTTAATATTCTGGGGATTCCCCTAAAAAGAATCATTATGATGTTGACAAAAGCCAAGTGGATGACTATCAGACTTGTGGGTTTTTTCCTGTGACTGGTGAAGAGTTTAAAGCTGTGTAGATAAAGGAGAAAACTGTTTCCTAGGACTCCAAATAAAGTTAGATTCAGGTATATAATCTCGAAGACTTTATCTTGAGAAATCATTTCTTAGATGGCTTGGCCAAAAGGACTGCTCTGATCCAAAGTGACCTGGGGAGAAATTCATGGGATTTGGATTGTGGCAGATTGAGACATTCCCAGTGAAGTTTCTCATCCTTCTCACCTACCATGGACCATATCAAACCTTCTGAGATGATGGATCAGAATGTAGTATCTATCAGATAACTCATTGGTTTAATAGCAGTTAGTTAATATCAATAATAAAAGTTATTTGGATATAGAACTTTATCTTTTAGCAAGTACTGTCCTCACAACCACTCTGTGAAAGGGAATAGTCTTATCATTTCCACTTGACAAATAGAGAAACTGAGACCCATAAATGTTAAATCACTTGAATATTTTAATGTTTATTCAGTGTAAATGCCAAACTTCCGGAGAGAACATGAGATGAAAATCTGAAAAGGGAGGAAGTAAATTCCAGACACAGAAAAAATAATTGCATTTATGGAAGAAGAAATGAGTATGGCACAGAGGGAAGAGAATGGGTTGCCCAGAGGAGATGAAACATATTGCAGAAGAGTAGGAATTCAGATTGGATACTTTGGAATACTCAGATGGGCGCCTAGGTGCCAATTGGGGTTCTATGGCTCCTTGCTGCTCATGCTCTGTAAATATCAAAGGTTCAAAATGTGTGCTCAAGAAGGCAGTTTATTCTTTTTATTTATTTATTTTGCAAAACAATTGGGGTTAAGTGGCTTTCCCAGACCCACACAGCTAGTAAGTATCAAGTGTTTGTGGTCAGATTTAAACTCGGATCCTACTGACTCCAAGGCGAGGGCTCTGTCCGTGGTGCCATCTAACTGATTCTAAGACACTTCATTCTCCCCAAGTTCTTTTGGTCTTCCTTCTAAAACTAGTTAGCTTTTCTCTATGAACACTAGTCCATAGCTCTGGCTCATAATCTGCATATAATTCTGTCTTCCTAGTTTGATTCCATATAACCTCAGGAAAGGAAGAAGACGTGGTACCCGGCTTTTAGCCTACCATTTTACCCATATAAGCTCTTGTCATTATGGTGACAAAACCTGTTTTTCTTTACATTTTCTCTTTCCTGAGAATAAGTATAGGCCTTACATCTATCCAGGGGCATTGGCTGATGTATGTATGGCCATCGATATCTTTTTTTCTTTTGGGGGGGCATGGTATATGGATCCAAATACATTACACCAGTTAGCTGCTAATCATTTATGATGGCCTGTTTTCTAGGCTGTTTTTTCATCCCTAAAAATCCATATCACACAGCTCTGTACAATTTTATCTAGCTTGGTTTGGCAGCAAGGAACCTGGTTTGTATTTAGAAATTCTTTTAGTCTTTCCCCTGTCAAGTGTTTCCTGTGAGATCTTGGGCAAGAAACTTCACTTTTCTAAGCTTCAGCTGCCTCATCTGCAAAATGAAGGACTCCAAGTTCTCTTTGTGCTTGATGTTTATGATCCATGAATTTCACTTACCATGGTTCTTCCTACTTGACCTTTTCTTAACGGGTCATTCCAACATCATGCTGACTGCTCCACCAGCCTTTTTCTTGTGATTTTGGTTCATGGTGCAGAAGGCTGGAAATAAATGTCATATCTACCCTGGACAAAGCATTTTTTTCAACCTCAGTTTTCTTATTTATGAAATAGGAATAATAGTAGCACTTACCTCACAGAGTTGTTGTGAAAGCCAGATAACCTGTAAAGTGCCTTGCAAACTTTTAAGTGATCACACACACATTCTTTGGCAATATTGTATAACAATATTTTCCTTTTTTAATTTCAGAATTTTACTTTATTTTTTAAAATAAATTTTTAAAAATAAATAATTTTTAAAATAAATTAAAATTTTTAATTTTCAAAATAAATGTTTTCAATATTTACCCTTGCAAAATCTTGTGTTCCAAATTTTTTCTCCCTCCTTACCTCTCTGCCCTCCCCCTAAACAGCAAATAATCCAATATGTTAATTGTATATACTTCTATATATATTTCCACAATTTTTCAAATGAAGAGACAATAATGCCTCATCAGGGTCTCTCAACTAGGGTCTCTCCCAGATAATTGCAGTTCAGGTACCCAGAGTGCTCAGATTTGGAAGCTTGAATAGTTTTTGTGCAAATGCAGACAATAAAAACCCTAATTCCATTTTAATCCCAATAATGTTTGTAAAATGTTTAGCATACTTCTTGGCTCTCTGTAGTTGTTTGATTTTTTTTTTCACTCCCCCATTTTCTAAGGTCTATTGTGACTTGGGCAAGGGAATTTGATTGGTTGAGGGTGCTCTGCATGGGATCACTGTGTTTTTTCAGTGGAATAAAAATTAGTCCTGTCTCTCTCAGGGAACAGAGATAGACTTTATACTTGGTATAAAGTAACTGTTTACTAATAGAATGACTGAATGAACTTGATCTGGAAGAGAACTTGAAAGTTTTCCATTTTTATAATAGGGAAACTGAGGCTCAGACAGAGGAAATGATTTGGCTAAGGTCACATAGTCTGTATGCGGCACATCTAGATATACCTTAGTCTTCTGATTCTAAATGGACTGTTCTTCCCATCACATCATACTATGCTGAGTGCCATGGACTCCTAGAGGCAGGCAGATAGCTTTATTATTATTTTTTCTTGATGTGTAGAAAATATAGCTTGAAATTATAGAAAATGACAATCTCATTCTGGGCTACTTGTTAAGCAGCTGGGAAAAGGGAGGATGCTAGGACAGGGAAGATGGCAGAGGCAGCAGTGGAATTCAGACTGCATAAGGATCCCCATTAGTTTGCACATTATAGTGGCTTTGACACATGACAGATGCTGGAATATGGGCCAGAGAAGGGGAGCCACTGGAACCAAGTGAGGAGCAGTTTGCCTGTCCCCATCGGAGGCCTCAGCCTGGTGTTTTTCATTGTATAGAGCTATATAGAACTGTAAAGTGCCATATTGGGGTTAGGAGGTGGGAAGCAAGGAAGTAAGGCTCTGGGAGCAGAAGCCAGGTATCTTGCCTCCTATATTTAATCTCTAAACATAAGAAAATGATCATGCTCTTGAGCTTCTTCCATGAGGTCTATGGATATGTGACCTGCTCTTTTTAATGAAAAAGAACTAGATTAGAGCTCAGGAACTCCTATTACTTAGACTGGGCTCACACTCACTAACTATAGCCCTCCCCTTCATCAAGATCTTGAGGCAATAATTGAACTGGACTCATTATGTTTCTGAGGCTGTAGCTGAGACAGAATCCTTCATCATCTGGATCTAGCATTCAAATTTCTCTCTTCCCTCATCCCATGTATGCTTCTGTGCCTTAATCTAGAAGTGTAGGGTACAGAGTAGGGAGAAAGCAGAGAAAGAGGCTGACCATACCTCCACTTCAGGTATAAAGCCCTTCCTGTGTCCCAGTGATATGACTGTCTCCATTGAGGCAACTTCCTTTGAATTACTTTCCAGTCCCCATCACCCAAAGACCCAGGTACCTACTTTCTTATTCCTGGAAGGGACCACTACCAATTCCTTTCTCTGAGGCTGAGACCTCCAGTCACTCACCACGTTGCTCTCGATTGGCAGAACAGGGCACAGAGCTGTGCTAATTGGTGTATAAGTATATCTGAGGTGGGCACTATCTAGAGCAGGAATTATAAGTAAAGTCAAGTCTGACCTCATCTCCCCAAAGAGCTGAAATTGTAATTTTACCTGTTAGAAAAGTGACATGGTTGGCAGGGGGAAACCCTAGATATATCTGAGGAAGAAGCAAACTTTTGCCTCGTCAACAATAATAGATTAATGAGAATCTCCAAAGGCATGTCTCTGAACCACCTGGAGATAAACCTTTTTTTTTCCTGTGCCTTAAGAAAGGGGAGGGGAGATTGAGGGTCAGTAAGCGACATGAAGAAGAAGGAGGCAGAGTCATTGACTTCTACTTTGTGAGGGCTCTTAGGGCTGAACTTGAGGTCTCTGGACTAGGTTTTCTGCTGTGGATGCCGCAGAAGCTCTCTCCTCTAACTTATTCCATTGCCTTGTTGTACCATTTCTGTATTCCTTTGAAGCTGCCTCAGTGGGCCCAAGTTCATGGGGCTTCCTTAGATTCATCTGGGTCATGAGATGCCTTTTCTGGTATTTGGGACCTCATGGTTGCTGAAGGCAGCATCTGCTACTGTCACTCCTGCTTCCACTCCCACTTGTTTCCCATTTTCCTAAGAGTCTGAGGCAACAGAAAGAAGGGGGTTTCAGATCACCTCAACTCTTTCCTAGATGCTGTCCAAGGTGCTGTCTTAGCCAAATTCTAGTTGCTGTCAGGGTCACTTGGTCTGGCTGGCCTTCTCCATCCTACCTGGGTGAGGTCCTCAAACAGAGACTTCAACTAGGATGACCAGTTCAGGGAAAAATCACCTGATTACAGTTGGACTCCTTTGTTATGCCCATGTCTCAACATCTAAACTAGTTCTGGGGCTTTGATTTCCAAGAAAAAGGAAGACAAAATAAAAAAAAATAAATTTAAATTAAAAATGTTAATATTTGAATAGATACCTTAGAGTTCTTGCCAAGATGTCTTGCTTGAACAGGAAGCAAACTACCAGCTCCCATACCTGCTCCTTCAACTGCAAAACTAAGAGGTTTTCACTAGACTATATAATGGTCAAGAAATCCAAAATGAGATTATAGTAAGTGACTTCTGTTCCAGAACTGAACAAGGAATCATATTGATATAGAAGGACTATAGGAAAGGGGGATTTTCCAAAAAAGCAAGCATCTATGGGATTGCAGAGGAGCTGTGGAGTAGCCTGTTAGTATCAAGAGAGAGACTATCCAAGATGGCAGGAAGCCCCAGAGTGGGCAATTTGGATGTCCCAGGAATTGACAGTGAGTAGTGACCAAAATGGTTTTTAGATAGTACTCAGACTGCATGCTTGGACCAGGAGAGTCCAGGCCTAGAGATTCTGAGGTCCTTAAAGTGGGTCATGAAGCTTACTAAACCTCCAAATTGCAGGAAAACATAATCCCAGCAAATGAAAGCCAGCAGGACAATTTAGGAGACCCAGAGCAACCCCAAGCAGGGTGGAGCCCCTTGCCCAAAAGTTCAGCAGGGGATAAAACATGAGGGAATATTTTCCTGATAAAGGAAATTTGGTCGTGTGTTTATTATTGAGTAGGTACTTTTTGTTTGTTTCCTAACATTTTGTGGGTGTTCCTGTCTATTGATTACTCTTCTCCAGATCCTTCATTGTTGTCAGTAGAATACAATTAAATACAAGCAAGCAAAACGAATCAACATGACTGTGCGAAAATGTGTAACTTCTGTGCTCCATCTGATGGAAAGTGGAAGGAGCACCTTCATCAAGTGTCTCATGAATCAGCAGGGAGCACGATATTGACGTGAATCTGAAATCTTTCAAACTTATTTTCATTCATGCTATTTGGATATTGCTTCAATTAGTCCCTTAGTCCAGTTTACCTTGTTTTCCTTGTATACTCAAGTTTCTGAATTTTACATATCTGCCTTTTACTTCAGCACAACAATATTACTTTGTGCATACCTACCACAGTATTCCAAATCAATCAATCCTCAGTTGATGGAAAGTTTTCTTTCTAGTTACATTTCACTACAAAAAGTATTTTCCTAAATATTTTCCCATCTGTAGGATTTTTGCTTTATCTTTACAGTTCTTATGGTTTAATGATCCTAATATTACTCATATAATTGGAGTGTAGGGTATATAGAGTTGTGATTTTTTTTTTAAAATAAAATTCCAAATTATTTCCTGGGACAGTTGGATATATTTGTGGCTCTACTAATAATTAATTAATGGGTCTTTGTTGGTATAGCCTCTCCAAAATTATCAATTCATCTTTGTCATTTTTGCTGATCTGATGGGGATGAGGTAAATTTCAGAGTTGTTCTAATATCACTTTCTTTTATTAGCATGATTTAGAGTAATCATTTTTTTGGAAAATGGCTATTTGGAAAACTGATGACTGAAAAGTAAACATTGGATTGGCAGTTTGCATCTGCAGCAGTGTTATAATAATAATAAGAGTTGGTATTTACATAGAACTTTAGGATTTACAAAGTAGTTTACAAATGTCTTGTTTGATCTTCATAAAAATCCGGAGAGGAATGTGCTTTTATTAACCCCATTTTACAGATAAGGAAATGGAGGCAAATAGAGTTTAAGTGACTCACCCCAGAGTCCCAGAGCTAGAAAATGTGAGGTTGTATTTGAACACAAGTTTTCCTGATTTGAGGTCCAATGATTCCATCTTGGAACCTATACAAACACCTGATTGGAACTGCAGATCCTAATCAGTCATTACAGAGTTACAATTTGAAGTCAATAAAGGACTTTTCAAAAGGAGAGCTTAGAAAAACTCTCCACAAAGCCTCTACACATGGATGGTTTATAGATGCAAAGTGAGAAACTACTTGTGCTCATCCATAACCAAGTCAGCAGCTCAGGAAAAGCCCACTGAGAAATGGAACAATGAATGGAGCTATTACATGCAGAAAGAAGGAGGATATAGGGACCAGAGTTCAAATGAAGCACAACTGAGGAAACATTTCTTCAATGAGGGTCAAGATCAAAGGCTCTTAATGTAGATAATTTCTTAATAATTTCATTTTAATAGGGTCTTTCCCTTTGAAACTCTATGCATTTTTTACAGTTTTAAAGACATGATTCTGAATAGGAGTTCAAAGGCTTCATCAGATTGAGAAAGATGTCTGACACAGAAATAGAAAGTTCTGGTTTAACTAGAGATGTATCGGCTATCTCCATCTAGAGAAAGCTACCATCTGATACAGAATTATAAATATATATGTAAAACCATACCATGTGCACCTCTATTTATCAGGTCTTTGTTGGGTAGAAGATAGCATCTTTCTTCATAAATATTTTTATTTATTTTGTTAAATATTTCCCAATGTCATATAACCTTTTTTTAAAAGCAGCTATTTAAAAATTGAGTTTCATTTCTTTCCTTCCATTCTGCTTTTATTTTACCCTGTGAGAAGGCAAACAACACAATATGAACTATACATGTGAAGTCATGGTAAACATTTTCATATTAGCCATATAGAAAAAGAAAATCACACAAAATCCTCCAAGAAAAATAAAGAGAAAAGTATTCTTCAATGTGCACTCAGAATTCATCAATTCTTTCTGGAGGTTTTATTCATCATCCTTTGGAATTGTCTTACATCATTGCCTTGATTAGAAAAAAACTAATTTCATTGTTGATCATCTTACAATATTGCTGTTAGTGTATAATAGTTTCCTAGTTATATTTACTTCACTTCACTTTACATCTGGTCATATTCTTCCTGGGTATTTCTGAAACCATTATAGTCCATCACAATTATATACTACAACTTATTTAGCCATTTCCTAATTGATGGGGATTCTCTCAATTTCTATTTTTTTGTTACCATTAAAAAGAACTTCTATAAATATCTTGTATTAATAAATCCTTTCCCATATTCTATGATCTCTTTGATATATAGATGTAGTACTTGTACTGCTGGATCAAAGAGTATGCAGTTTTATATCCTCTTGGATATAATTGTTTTCTTGAAAGCATGGACTGGTTTACAACCAACAACACCAATAGTGTGCCAATTTTTCTGCATCTACTTATGGTACTTATGGTACAGAATAAGTAAATTAACTTAGGTAGAATTGTCATTTTTATTACATTGGCTAGGCAAATCATGACAATATTTTCTTAGCTCAAATCTACATTTATTTATGTGAAGTGTTTTGTAAATGTTTTTATATAGTCCCTGAGTTTGCCTCAGAAGGTAGACTCCCAATAATTTTATGTTGCCTATTTTTTTTTAACTTTTTGCTGAGGCAATTGAGGTTAAGTGACTTGCCCAGGGTCACACAGCTAGGGAATGTTAAGTGTCTGAGATCAAATTTGAACTCAGGTCTTCCTGACTTCAGGGCTGGTGCTCTATCCACTGCGCCACCTAGCTGCCCCTATGTTGCCTATTTTTACTTTAAATGATTTTTTTCTGTCCTTCCCTATGAATTTTGTTGATAGCATGTAGAAATACTGATGATTTATGTGACTTTATTTTATATCCTGTAATTTTGCTGAAGTTTTTAATGGTTTTACTTATTTAATTCTTTACATTTCTCTAAGTATACTATTCTAGTATTTGTAGGGTGATAGTTTTGTTCCCTTATTGTTCCTTTTTATGCTTCAATTTCTTGTCTTATTGCTATGGGTAACAATTCTAAGTGATGATAATAGATACTTTTGCTTCATCTCTAATCTTCTTGGGAAAGCTTCAAGTTTATTCCTTTTAGAGATAATGCTTGCTTTTGGTTTTAGACAGTTATTACCCATAATTTTAAGAAGACCTCTATTGATTCCTGTGCTTTCTAGTGCATTTAAAAATAGGAATGGATATTATATTTTGTCAAATGTTTTTCTGCATTTATTTATATCATCAATATAATTTTTGTTTTTATTATTGACATGGTCAATTATACTTATAGTTTTCTGAACATTCATTCCTAATATAAATCATACCAGGTCATATGATATATTGCTATGATCTCCTTGCTAGTAAACTTAAATTTTTTATATTGATATTCATTAAGGAAATTGATTTCTAGTTTTTTCAGTGAAATGCTTTCTCAAGTTCACCATCATGGCTTTACCTCTGGAAAACCTCTCAATCTTCACTTTTTGAAGGCTCAATTTATGCCAGGCCCCACCTAGTCCTGGATGATACAAAAACAAAAATATGTTCAACCTGCTCTCAAGAAGCTTATATTCTACTGTGGAGAAATATATACAGAAAAATATATACAAAATTTATATATATAGCAAATGTGAAATAATTATATTTGTGTGCATGCATCTTTCCATGTGAAAGCATAAAATTTGATGAAAATACACACCGTTATTGTTTCCAAGAAAAACATCTTGTAGGATGAAGTACCTAAGTTTTACTTTAGAGGTAGCTAGGAAGGCTAAAATGCAGAGTTGAGAAGAATGTAATTTTCAATCATGGAGGATGCTATAAGGGACTGGGAAATTAAGTATCCTACAAGGAAAAAAAATATTCAGGCCAGTTTAGTTTGATTCTGGATTATACAAGGGCAAATGCTATGAGATTTGACTCTGAAGTGGAGATGGAATCAATTTGAGAAGGAATATAGATTTCAAATTTAGAGGAAGTTTAAAAATTTTTTTTAATGTAAAATATAATAGAGAACTAGTGATGAACAGGTAAGTGATACAGTTAAGACTGTGTGCTGAAATATTAATTTGGCAGCTCTATCACCAATTTGGTAAGGGAAAGGTGAGAGTTAGGGAAACAAGTAAGAAGGGTTTCTCAAGAGCACCACATAACTGATGGGGGCCTTTGATGTAGAAGGAAGGGAATGACATAAGAAATATTACAAAGGTAAAATTCGCAAGACTTGGCACCTAATTTATATATGATTAATGAGTGTGAGAGAAGGCCTGAGAATGGTCTTAAGCTTTCAAACCTGAAGTGACTTATGGTGCTTTCTTGAGAATTCAGGAAGAAAGAAAAAGGTGTACGTTTTATTGGAAAGGTAAGATGTTTTGATTAGGATTTAGAATACAGAAACTCCTATTCTAACGTAGGAAATGTCCTGTGGAATCTAGCTTTGGGAGAAAAGGAGTGGATGGCCTATTCCTCCTTTGTGCCCAATTCCTTTTCATTATCCCCAAGAATTCTCATTAACTTGAGAGTTATTTCTGGCCCAACCTTTTCAACCCTAAGAGAACATGCAAAGACCTGGTCATCTGGGTGTCAAAGCTGATCAGCATAAAGGGGCTAACTATTGGATAAAATAGGGAAAGGGCAACAGTGAAACGTAGCCCCCAGTGACTGGTTGCTTTAGCAGAAGCTATATAAATGATGAAAGGAGAACTGGCTGAGTTAAAGCAGACAAAGATAACCACAAGCATAAGGATGGCCTTAGTGGCTCTGGTCTCATGAGAGGTTCTGAGTGAGAGGATGCTGTTGTGAATGTGTTGGACTTGCTGGCTGTGTCTATAGAGGACAGACACCATGTAGCCACTTGAGCAGATCATGAGTCCCAGAAAAAGAGCATCAACAACTGATTTCCAAATTAGAATTTTTATGGTATTTATGGTGTGCAAGTTGAAAGAGCTATGTCCAATCTTCCATCTTTCATTACTTCTGTTTCTTGTATCACTTATATTTGCAGCCATTATGACATCGATCAGAATATTGAAAATCCAGCAGAGTGAAGAGCAGGAAACAATGTATTTGTAGGTCCAAGTTTTGATCTCTGTCCATATGGGGCTGTGGGGACTAATAGTGATTGCCTGGAAGACACTCAAGAGGCAGGTGGTGCTGAGGGAAACTCCCCGGGTCACTCTTATGAAGTAATTTAAGATTTTGCCCATCATGTCATCTAGAAAAGATCTCCATCCCCAAGTGATTATTATTATGGGTATGCCTCTGAAAAAAATCATCAGGGTATGAGCTAAAGCCAAGTTGATGATTATCAGGCTAATGAGTCTTTTCCTGTGACCTAGGATGAGCTTCTGGCTGTGTAGATAAAGAAGGAACATATTCCCCAAGACTCCAAACAAAAGCAAGGTCAAGTAGATAATCTCCAGGCCTTCTTTATGAGAACTCATTTTTGGGGGTGTCTTGAGGAACTTTTCTATTAGAATCAAAGTGACCTGGGGAGAAACAGATGGGAACTTGACTTTTCCAGATTAAGGATTACCCAGTAAAATCCTCCAAACTACTCACCTTTTATACAAAGAGTGGTGAACCTTTGAAGTTAAGTAGCACTACTTCAGGAGACATACATTTAACTTATTAGCTCCCAAATATTTATTAACATTTATTGTGTAACCTAGTAATGCAATAATTTCCAGTTGTTTCCAAATCATTCCTTCTTGGAACATCATCATCCTTTCCTTTCCATTGGTGTCTTGAATTATTCCTGGGCCCATCAGCTATGATAGATGAGCTTTTGTCTTATCTCCCAGGGCCCATGTCTCCAGGCTACTTTCCTTCCATGTTTCATCACGCTACTGAACTTGTTTCTCTCCCTGTTTCTGTAATAACCTGTTTTGTTTTTCCATTAGAACATAAGCTCTTTGAGGGGAAGCATAGTCTTTCTTATTTTAATTCCTTCCACTTGCATTTGATAAATCTCCTGGCACACAGGAAGACCATTTTTATAGTTTTTTGGTGCAACTAGCATGTGATGGGGTCATCTTTACTTTTAAATCAATAATGATCAGAAAACATATTAGGTTTATTATTAACAAAATTACACTACATGTTAATCAAATTACTCTTGTTACTTTCTTATTTGTAAAAGGGTGAAGGGTCAGAGACTAAGAAGCACAAATACAGATGAAGTAAAATACAAAAACGTCATCACTGAAAGTCAATGAGATCAGCTTCTTCATAAAATAGAAGAGAACAGTAAAATATCAGAAATATTATTCTAACAATGTCATTTACAAGAAATATTCTTGATTTATAAATAATCATGTCGGTAAAATTAAAATCTTTAATAAAGTTTCAGGTGACCTAAAAACACCTCACTATTGATAGTAATTATGATTTCAGAAAAGACCATAATAATAAATATAATTGATTTATTCATTAATAAATTAATAGTTTTTAAATAAATAAATTGATTAATATAATAATAAAAATAAATAAAAAAATAAAGAGATGAGAAAAGAGAGAATCTCAGTCATGGGAGACATCCAGTGAAAATGCCCAGAGTCAAGAGATGCAATGTTGTTATATTAGAAAAGACTGAGAGTCCGAGTCACTGGCTGAAGAGTATAGGAGAGGTTATAAAGTGCAAGAAAACTAGAAATGTGGAGGAAGGATAAGGATTGAGTTATAAAGGACATCAAACGCCAAACAAAGGATTTGATATTTGAGGGAAGAAGGAGCTAGTGGAATTTATGTAATAGAGTGGAAATGACATGGATAGAGGGGACATTTAGAAAATCAGGTTGGTGGCTGAGTGGAGTTTGGCCTGAAGTCTAAGGAGTGTTGGGCTACTTTAAATCCTGGCTTGGAAGCATACTAGCTGTGTAATCCTAAGCAAGCCACTTCACCTCTCTTAGGCTCAGTTTTCTCATCTATAAAATAGGAATGAAAAGTGTCCACCTCTCATAGTTGTGAGGATAAAATGAGTTGACAAGGATAAAGTACCTTCCAAACCATAAAGCACACTATGTAAATGCTGTTTCTTGCCTGAGAGCATTCATAGAACCAAGTTTGAGTACCTCTTTTCTTTTTGACATTAATGCTAAGGTTCCTCTAGGTTTTTTTTCCATATTCCTTTCCACTATGTTTTGTCTCCAGAATAGTTGGGATCTGATCTCGTCTAAACTTTTGTGCCTTACTATTTCATAGCAAGGGGCTCTGCAACAGGGAATTAACCAACTAATCAATAAATTAAAGTCTTGCTGCCCTGTATGAAGACTCCCAAAGGTGCTCTTTGGAAGAGCCAATGGAAATATGAACTCAATATTTTAATGCAAATATAAATGAGCAAGAGTTATGTTAGGGAGGCAAAATTAGGAAAAGACCTTAGATTCTTTTAAATAATGGTCTACATAGCCTAAGATCTCAGAATACTTTTAAGGGTGCCCTATTTATGGACAAAATAAGATTCTGTCAGGATCATGGAAGGAACCAAGCAAAGGAATCTATAAGTTGGGGTTTGGGGGTGGGGAGAGGAAGCTTCCTATTATGTCATTATTTTTGCTAAATAGGTATTGCTAGGCAATGTACTGGAATGGCTAGAGGATTATTCTTCAAGTCAGAAAGATGGGTTCAAATTCTGACCCTGACACCGTTCAGATTGTACTTCTCTGAGAATGTCAACTGATGTCTCAGTATTCTGAGTAATTATTTAAGATATAAATCATAGAACAGTTGCTGATCTGTATTGCAGGAGGCATTTTTCTTACTGAGATCTCCCAACTTGGATAAAATCATGAGGCTGTACCAATAGTTTTTTTTTAAATTTCCTTAAGGAATATGATTGCTAACAGCATCTTTAAATGTTAGCATCTTGTGATAAGCCTTAACACCTCCTGCTTAGGAGTTACACAGAATTGCACTTTATAACACATAATGCAATGAATTTTTTTTGAATATGTTTGCTGTTTAAGGAGCTTAGAGTTAGAAAATTTCTTGGCAGCATAGTGTGACCATATTTTTCAGATGAAAATACAATAATGACTCACCAGCATCTCTCAGCTAGGGTCTGTCCCAGTCTTTTCCAATTCAGGCTCCCAAAGTCCCTGGATATGGAAGATTGAATGGATCTTGGGCAAATGATATGATTCTATTGATAATAATTCTATTTCTAACACCATTGTCATCTGTAAAATGCTTATCCTAGTTTTTTAGAACATACTAGGAACTTAATAAATGCTTATTCCACTCCCCATTCTTTATTACCTCTCATAGTCTACTCTGACTCATGCAAGGAGAATTGACTGAGTGGGTTTGACTGCTCAGGATCACTGTGCATTGTTGAAGGAACCAAAAAGTCTTTTCTGTCTCAGAGGTGAGATCTTGACTTGATACCTGGCATATAATAACTGCATAATAATTGCCTATTGATTGAATGATTGATTCACAGAGATCTCTGCCGTGTCCTATTGGGGGTAGGTGATGGGAAGCAGAGAAAGTAAAGGTTCTGGGAGCAGAAGGCAGGAGTCTTGCCTCCTTACTTATTTCTAAACATAGTGAAACAGCTGCCTGTGTGATGTTTTGAGATCTAGAGACATGTTACATTCTCTCTCAACTGAACAGATCTGAGTTAGAGCTCAGGAACTCCTAGTCCTTAGACCAGGGTCCCACTCAGTAACTATAACCCTTTCCTTTATCAAGATCTTGAGGCAATACTTGGCTGAAAGTCAATATGTTTCTGGGGTGGCTGAAGCTGAATCCTCTATCATCTGAGTCTAACATTGAAATTTCTCCCTTCCTTATCTCATACATTCTTCTCTGCCCTAGTCTAGAAGGATAGAGTACAGAGCCTAGGGAAAGGCCTACCCATGCCCACACTGCAGGTACAATGCGCTTCCTGGGACCCAGTGACATAAATTTCTCCACTTGGGCAACTCTCCTAGAATTCCCGCCTTCACTCCACTATCCAGAGACCAAGGTTCCTGTTTTCTTCTTCCTGGAAGGGATTCTTCTTATTCCTTTCTCTGAGGTTAAGAAACTTCAATCACTCACCACATTGTTCTCTGTTGGCAGGGCAGGTGGTAGACCTGTGTCAGTTGGCGTGTGAGTATGCAAGAAGTGGGCACTGCCAAGAAAAGGATTATAGGGAAAGTTGAAGGCTGACCTCATCTCCCCCAAGAACTGAAATTATCATGTTATTGGCCAGAAAAGTGACATTTGTTGGCTTAGGGAAATTGGGAGGTTTCCAAAGAAGAGAAATTAACTTTTGTCTCAGGTGCAAATCTCCATTAACAATGATTGTAAGTTAATTAAAGTCTCCAAAAAAGCATCTTCTAGGAGATACTTTTTCTCTTCTAGGAGGAGGGAAAGAGGACATGAGAATTGGTAAGGGTCATTTGAGAAAAGGGAGGTAGGGACATCTGATTTCTGTTAATGAAACTCAGATCTTGCAATTTCTTACAAGATATTTTTTTCTTGGAGCAGCTAGGTGGTGCAGTGAGTAGAGCACCAGCCCTGAAGTCAGGAAGACTTGAGTTCAAATCTGACCTCAGACACTTAATACTTCCTAGCTGTGTGACCCTGGGCAAGTTACTTAATCCTAATGCCTCAGCACCCCAATACATCTAAAGATAGCTTTCAACAATCATTTTTGTAAGATTTTATATTCCAAATTTATTCTCTCTCCCTCTCTTACTTCTTCCTTCCCCAAGATAGCTAGGAACCTGATATAGGTTATATATGTACAAGTTTTTTAAACATATGTTCATATTTATCATCTTGTACAAGAAAAATCAGATCAAAAAGGAAAAAAAAAGCATGAGAAAATAAAAAAGCAAGCAAACAAATAAAAACAGTGAAAATACTGTGCTTTGGTCCACATTAAGTCTCCATAGTTCTTTCTCTGGATATGGATGGCATTTTCCATCTCAAGACTGGCAAGATTTTCTAATTTCGGAGACCACCAAGACTCCTTCCTCTTTCCAATTTCATTATCTTGTTTTACAAATCTAGGCTCTTTTAAGTTACTCTTTTCCATGGCAAAATAATTTGAAATAAAACTTAGAAGGGTTTTTTCCTAGAACTGTGGGGAATGTTCCCACAGGGATGGCCAATACTGCTCAGTAGGATGGCGTCAGTATTCACTTTCCTCAGACTCAGGACAGGAAGTTATTTCCTTTAGTGTGTAGTTTCCAACTGTCTTAATACACAGTTCAGAGCTTTAATTCCCCAGGCCTTGTGTTTCAGATAAGGAAATTGTTTATAAAAAGTGTTTATATAAAAGTGTGTTTCAGATAAGGAAATTGTTTATAAAAAGTTTTCCTCTAGTTAACATTTTTTCCTTCTCATTTTGGCTCCATTTGCTTTATTCCTGCAAAAACCCTTTTGATTTTATGTATTCACAATTGTCCATTTTGTTTTTCATGATCTTCTCTACTCCTCATTTGATCACAAGAACTTCCTCTAGCCATAGATTTAAAGGGTAGTTTTGTCTTTGTTAATTTGTATAAATTTATATAATTTTATTTGTATAAAATGTGATTTTTTTGGTGCCTGTCATATATTTACTTGAACCTTGCCTTCTTGTATATTGTAAGACGTTGGTCTAAACTTAATTTCTATTCAACCCTTGTTTGGTTTTCCCAATAGTTTTTGTCAAATAGCAAGTCTTTCTCCTATCATGTGGGGACTTTTAATTTATCAAAGCTTGGCTACCAGATTCATTTGCTTCTTTTGTCGTATACTTCTCTTGTTCCACTAATTCACTTCTCATTTTTTAAGCCAATGCCAAAGTATTTTGATGATTATTAGCTAGGTGGCTATTACTAATTTTAGGCAACTAAGTGGTTCAGTGAATAATGTGCTATAAAGCCTCTGTTCCAATCCTTCCTTCTATGCTTATAAGCTGTGTGATCCTTTGCAGGTCACATGATCTCTGCCTGCCTTAGTCTTCCTATCTGTTAAATGGGGACAATGATAGCAACAATCTTTTAGGGATGCTGTGAGGAAAAAATCAGGTAATATTTGTTAAGTACTCTGTAAACATTAAAGTAAAAATCCTAACATTATTATTGAATTACAGCTTGAATTCTAATACTTCTAGGTTCTTTTCCTTCCCAATTTTTTTTCATTATTTTCCCTGAAATTTTTGACCCCTCTGGATGTGTATTGTTTCTTTCTATCCATAAGAATCCATTGGTAGTTTCTTATATTACTGAATAGGTAAATTAAGTAGGCAAAGTTATCATTTTTGTTGTGTTGTTTAGTTTACTTATGAGAAATTTATATATTTTCAACTATTTGGTCCAATTCCATAAGGAATATTTTATGATTATATTAATTCAACTGATGGATAAATTGACAGGTTGATTTCCAAGAATTTTAAACATTTAGTAGTAACTTTTAGCTTTTTTAGGTTAACTAAATTTATTTTAAAAATCATAAAACATTTTTAAAGAAAACAGCATTACCTTCTGTATACTGTTCTAAATGGATGCCACGGATACATGGATTACTGATTCTCTTTCTTCTTTGTCTCCTGCCTCCCCCAGAATTAAAATGACCGCAAAGGTCTTGACAATAGTTATAGATGGGAAAATTATTATTATTATTGCTATTATTATTTTTGCCATCACCAATCAACACAATTAAAATTTACTCTCTGCTTTTTCAAAATTTTAATTTTAGTTTTGCATGCCCTTACTTCCTCCAACTATTCTGTTTGTAAAGAATTAAACTGGTGAATAACAAAGATTTTACTCTACTTCAAATTCAGAATAACTATGAATCAGAGGAATGTGAACTTTTCAAACAGAAGCAGATAAAAAGGGTACAGGATTCTTTCAGTTTTTTATTAGTTTTAGAAAAACTTTCCAGAATATGAATTCATACTATTTGCCAGTAAATACTATTCTATATCTGGTCTTCTGTTCCTGTGATGATAATTCCATCTTCACATCCTTTTAAAGACTCATCAATT
Source organism: Myrmecobius fasciatus (assembly GCA_023553655.1). NCBI lineage: Eukaryota > Metazoa > Chordata > Mammalia > Dasyuromorphia > Myrmecobiidae > Myrmecobius > Myrmecobius fasciatus. The sequence continues at coordinate 184,793 of JAJPUD010003401.1, forward strand.
TTGATTGATGCTCTAGATTCATGACGTATTTCTTTTATTTGCTGACCTTTCATCGCCAATACTAGATTTAGTCAAATCATTGTGAATAGTTATCTGTATGTCAAGAAAAGGTCCACTAAGATCATTGCATGAGCCATGGCCCTCTGCATGGGAAAAATCATATCCTGAAACACTCTATGATTCATAAACTATTTGTAATTTGGAAGGACTCTGTATATCAGTTATGGAACCTTATATCTCATCAGCACTAAAATTACCTATGCCATTGAAAGTCACTGGGTTTTCCTTTTCTTTCATAAACCATAAGATCTTCTCTACATGGTGGAGGAAGAGGAAGATTTTGAATTCTACTACCATTCCTGCCACCATGTCTAGGAGGAAGTGGTGGTGGTCCTCTATGAGGGCTCATGTCATCATAATCTCTTCTATATAATTTCCTTTTGACAAAATATATTCCAAAATTTTAGCATTTATATTAGAAGCAGCCAGATCTTGTGTGATTCTGATGATGTTTCCTTGGTACCCTGAGATCCTAAATTCTGGATTCTTGCAGTATTTCTCTTTTTATACAGAAATCCTGCATTTTGGTCTGAAATTCTTGGGACTTTTCCTTTTGGTATTTCTTTCAGGAAATGATTCATAGATCCTGTCTTCACTTTGCCCTCTGGTTCTAACACATCTGGGAAATTTTCATGTATGAATTCTTGAAATATAGTATCTAGACTTTAAAAAAATTTCATTTCTAGACAGTCTCATGATGCTTCCATAATATTTCACTCCCTTTTGTTTTTGGTCATTTTGTTATAATAGAACTTGTATTTTGTTAGGCAATCAAGTAGTATTTATAATATTGTTATAATATATATATATATATATAATAAAATAAATATATACAATACAATACAATAAACATGTGAATATAATAAATAATAATACAATATATAATATAATAAGATATTTATATATCTACGTTGCTAGACATTGTGCTAAACACTTGGGATAAAAAGTAAAAACTAGTATCTGCTCACAGTCTGTATGTTTCCTCACAGGTGGAGACAGCGTGTCAGAAGCTATGTACAAATTACACATGGCGTATTTAAGGGTAATCTTAGAAGAAAGGTACTTAAATTAGGGAGGAATAGGACTGACTTCTTCCAGAAGATTCGAATTTAACTGACACTTGAGGGAAGCCAAGGAAACCAGGAAACAGAGAAAAACAGAGAGTGTTCTAGTCATGGGGGAAAAGGAAGGAACAGAGCAGAATAAGCATTTACGTACCATCTACTATATGGCAGGAAATTATTTCATTTGATCTTCACAACAGCTCTATGATGTAGTTGCTTTTATTAACTGAGGAAACTGAGTCAAACAGAAATTATACAAACTACTCAAGACTATATAGCTAATAAGTATCTGAATCTGGCTTTGAATTCAGGTCTTCCTGACTCCAGGCTCAGAGCTCTGTCTACTGTGTCATCTAGTTGTTTCATCATCATAAGAATAATGGCAACATAATAATAGCAACATAATGCAACAATAATAACTAACTTATGTATAATGCCTAAAATATGGCAGGCACTGAGATAAGCAATTTGAAAATATCTCATTTTATCCTCTCAACAACCCTGGAGCATTTTTTTAGTATTAGATAATTTGCTCCAATGAATTTTTAATCTATGCTTTCATAGCTCTTTATTGAATGCAATTCTTATTGCATTATGATCTGAAAAAGATGCATTAAATATTTCTTCTTTTCTGAATTTGGTTGGGGTTTTTTATGTTCTTATGCAGGTATCATTTACCACTAAGAAAAAAGTATATTCTTTTTTTATTTCTATTCAATTCACAGCTGAAGTCTGTGTATGAGTGTGTGTGTAGGTTATTCTGGGTTATAATTCTAGGTCCTTTACCCTCTAGAATATTATATTCCATATTCTCTGATCATTTAATGTAGAAGCTGCGAAATCCTGTGTTATCCTGACCATAGCTCCACAAAAATGGCATGGTTTCATTCTGGCTACTTGCAATATTTTCTACTTGATTTGGGAACTCTGGAATTTGGCTATAATATTACTTGGAGTTTTTAATGTGGGATATCTTTCAGGAAATGATTGGTAGATTCTTTCAATTTATATTTTACCCTCTGGTTCTAGAATATCATGAAAATTTTCCTGCTTCTGCCAGTGTTCCTTTTTACCCAAGGACTATGATCCAGAACCAAATGTGGCCAATGTAACATAATGTTGCACCCTGTGCCAGCATAAGGTCCCCTGTAATCTCCTTTGGACTTTCTTGCTGTCTGTGGGCTAAGTGCTCCAGGAGCCTCCATGTCTAAATCAATTGTCTCTAAGGCCTGCTGGGAGCAGTCTGTACCCTATTCTCATCCTTGTGAGAGAGAATTTTAGTTATCTTAAACTGAAAAATTATTTCATCCTGTCTTTTTTTTAAATTGAGGTTTTATTTTAAATTTGAGGGGAATTTGGGAGAACTTAATTGAGTCTCTGTCTTTACTCTGTCATCTTGGTTTCACTTTTCTCAATAATCCTTTTGTGTGACACTCCATCTCTTGATTGTGTATATTAATTGGTTATCTTCCTTTCTTAGTTTTTCTTTTCTTCTGCTTTTTGCTGAGTTAATTGGGATTAAGTGACTTGCCCAGGGTTACACAGCTAGGAAATGTATCTCTCTTTCTTGGAAAGTTCCTTCTTCTCACCCTTTTCTTCTCTATTCCTTGCCTTACTTAAAGACTCCATTCAAATCTTAGCTCCTGTAGGAGGCCTTCTCCATCCCCTGCCATCCTCCATAACTAATGTCATCCCTCTGATATTGTCTCCCATTTTACACACACACACACACACACACACACACACACACACACACACACTTTGCATGAACCTAGAAGTTTGCCTATTGTCTCCCTCATTTGGAATGTGAATGGCTTGAGAGCAGAAATCATATTTTAACTTTTCTTAGTATCCCCAGAACTTAGAACAGTTCCCAGAACACATTAGGGATTTAATAAATCATTGTTGCATGATTATTTAATTTTTTTGCTGAGGCAATTGGGGTCAAGTGAGTTGCCAAGGATCACACAGCTAGGAAGTGTTAAGTGTCTAGGGCCAGATTAGAACTCAGGTATGATTTTTTTTAAATGAACTTTTGCTCATATCATTCAAAATATTTCCTAAATTGTTCTGTTTCTGTCTATATCCTTCACCAGAGAACAATTTCTTATCATAAAGTTCTTTGGAAAAATGAAAAAAGAAAGAAAATGTATCAAGAGCCATTAATAAAAAACATTTGTACATTGTTGCACATCTTTGGACCCTTGCCTCTTTAGTAACATAGGGAAAAATGTTTACTCATCCTTTTTTGGAGAAAATTCTGTTCATTATAATTTTGCAACTTTATAGGGGAGAAAGCAACATTAATTTTCAATTAGCCCTTTTATTTCTATTCTTTGATTTCATGAGAATAGAGGCAGGGACATAGTATTAATGGGTTAAAGAGAGAAATTTTGTCACAAAGAAACTTTATATAATTCCAAATTAATATCTAATACCTAGCTCAAGAGATTGTATTTGTGTACTTGTCTTACTATAACACTTTGATGTCTTTGTCAACTTGCTAAATAAAAGATGAAATTTATAGTTCTTTTATCATTAGTGATTTGGTGTCTTTATGTGGTAATTTATAGTTTACAATTCTTCTTTTTTTTTTTTTTTTGCTTTTTGCTGAGGCAGTTGGGGTTAAGTGACTTGCCCAGGGTCACAAAGCTAGGAAGTGTTAAGTGTCTGAGACCAGATTTGAACTCAGGTCCTCCTGACTTCAGGGCTGGTGCTCTATCCACTGCGCCATCTAGCTGCCCCCTAGTTTACAATTCTTAAAAAACTGTTCATGTCCCTTGACCACTAATCATCAAAGAAATGCATATTAGTGTTAGATAGTTGCATCAATTCCCTATATATGTTAGATATCAGACTCAGTAATGATGTTTGCTATAGCTCCATGCCCCCCACCCACAATTAAGTTATTCTTCTATTTTAATTGAATTTTTAGACAAGTTTTTAAATTTAATTTAAACACGATTGAAATTATTTATTTGTTTTATTTTTGGATGAATTCTACTTTTTGTTTTGCTGAGAATTTTATCGTTGCTCTTAGTTATGAATGATCACTTCTCCGATTACTTTTTACTTTTTTGGTAATGTGACATATTCAGGTTGCTAATCCGTTTTGAGCTAATTTTGTGATATAGTTTAAATTGTTAATCTAATCCTAATTCATGCTTAGTTCTTAGCATTTTCCTTAACAGTTCTTCTCAACTAGAGAGTATTTTCTGAAAAGAGTTTTTGAAACATAGGAAAGTGGCAAAAGACCTGGGCTTCTGGGTGTCAATGCCCATCAGTATGATAGGGCAGACAATTGGATAAAGCATGGAAAGTGTGACAATGAATTGTAGCCCCCAGTGTCTGGTTTCTCTAGCAGAAGCTACATAAATAACAAAAGGGGAGCTGACTGAGTTAAAGCAGACAAAGGTGACCACCAGCATTAGAGTGGCTTTTGTGGCTCTGTTCTCAGGAGAGGCTTTATGGGAGTGGTTGATGCTATGAATGTGTTGGACTCCCTGGTTGTGTCTGTGCAAGACAAACACCATATAGCAACTTGAACAGATCATGAGACCCATACACAGAGCATCTACAACTGACATACAAATTAAAATTTTTGTAATACTTTTGGCTTGCAAGTCAAAAGAAATATGCCCAATCCTCCATCTTTCATTACTGCTGTTTTTCAAACTATTTATAGTCAGAGGTATAGCAATATTAAGAAGAAGATTGAAAACCCAACTTAAAATGCAGGAGTAAGGAATACACTTTTGGGCTCTAGTTTTAACTTTTGCCCACTTAAGGTTGTTAGGGCTGATAGTGATGGCCTGGAAGACACTAAGGAGGCAGGTATTGCAAAGAGAAAGACCCCGGGTCACTCTTATGAGATAATTTAAGATTTTACCTGTTGTTTCATTTAGGAAAGATCTCCATCCCCATTTGGCTATTATTGTGGGAATGCCTCTGAAAAGAATCATCAAGACATGGGCAAAGGCCAAATTGATTATGATCAGACTTATGAGTCTGTTTCTGTGACCAGTGATGAGCTTAAGGCTATGTAGATAAAGCAGGGATATGTTCCCCATAATTCCAAAGAAAAGTGTGGTCAAGTAGATATTCTGCAGGCCTTCTTTATGAGAACTCATTCCTTGAGGGTCTTGGAGAACTTTGCTGTCAGATCCAAAGTGACCTGGGGAGAAACACGGGAGCATGTGACTTTTCCAGAATAAGGAATTCCCAATAAAATTCTACAAATCACTCACCTTCTCTCTGAGGAGTGGTAAGCCCTCCTAAATAAATAGTACCATTCTAGTATTTGTGACACATGTATTTAATGTGTCAACTCATAATATTTATTGTCATTTATTGTGTATTCTAGTAATATACCACTTCCCATATATCTCCAAACCATGCTTCTTCTCTTGGGCCATGACCATCAACTCCTTCCCACTAGGACCTTGGACAGCTCCCAGGATCTTCAGCTGTCATGTTTTGAGTTTTTCCTTTATCTTTCCAGGTCCATATCTTCAGGTTACTTCCTTTCCTTTGCTCAGTTTCCCACATGTCTCAGTTTCCCTTTCTGTAATCTTCCATTTTTTGTTCCTTCATTAGAATGTAAGTGATTGAGGGCAGTGATTGTCTTGGTTGTTTTTAATATTGTCATTAGTGCTTACTACAGTTCTTGGAGTGAAGCAAGGCCATTTTGATGGTCTTTTGAATAACTAGAACATTACGAGAATGAGTCAACTCTGCAGGTATCAGCTTGGGTCATTCTTACTCTTAAAGTAAAAAATGCTGAGGGATTGTTTTCTTTTGATGCTAAAAATTCAAGTCCTTAAAGAGGGGTGTGTGTGTGTGTGTGTGTGTGTGTGTGTGTGTGTGTGTGTGTATTGATACCCTTAGGCAGGAATTAAAAACTCCTTTGGAGATAGGGTTAAATATCTATCTAGATTTCCCCTCTAAACATGTGGCTATACATGCCTACAATGCTTTTTACAAGTCATATGGAAATACACATTTTCTATAGTTAATGGTTCCATTGCACATAATAGTTGTACATGAGATGAAGATATATAAATATAGAGAAAATAATGGTACTTCACGATCCTCAGTTTTATCTTAACTGAACAAAAGTATTGAACATATAGAACCAATTCTATATACACTTACAGATATATACACAAAGCATTGTTTAGCAATACTTTAAACTCAACAGTGAAATTGTTAGGTTTGAGGGAAAGGAGAGGAAGGCATAAATAGGAGAGCAGGTTTTTGAGAGTGTATTTATAAATAAAACATCATTGGAAATAGGGAATCTTACAGATGTATTAAGAGAAAGAAAAGAGAGTAAAACAATACTTGGGATGGGTAGGGAAAACAAGAAGGGTATTGAAGCAGAAAAAGATTGTGTCATTTATAGCCCATATATTGTTAATCTAAGTGCTCTTTCCAACTTCTGCTTTGCAAAGAGGAGAATAAGAACAAAAAAAATTAAGGACAAGACAGGAGCAAAGGAAATATAAAATTTAAATCATTGCTAATCTAATCCCTCCCTTCCTCTTTCTCAACATCTGTAGAATGAGGGTAACAATAGCACCGAATCTATATATCTGTTAAGTACTTAGCACATTGCTTGGCACAAAATAGACATTTAGTAAATACTTCCTTCCTTTCTTTCTTGAAAGTCTGGGTTATTACCTCATGGAGAAAATGTCAAATTTAGTGAAGAATCATTAATTGTGAAAAAAAAAATTGAGTTTGCCAGAATTTTATCAGTGCAAACTGAAATAAATGGATTACAAGTATGAAAGAAACATTTTAATGATAAAGATTGTGTATTTGTCACTTGTAACTGATGCCATCCAGACATTTCTTGGTGTAAAGACCTTTTTGTCTTGGGATCTTGATTATTTCATGTAGAATGCCTTTTTTTTCCTTTTCAGTATTAGGCAATTCAATGTTATTTAAATTCAAAAGAATTCTTCAGACCTCCTGCTTCATTTCTGAACAGCATACATAATAAACAAGATTAGATTTTGTTTTTATATTTCTATTATCTCACTCAAATATACTGGCTTTTCTGAGATTAGTGGAAATGATGTCAGATTCTGGAATTGATTCTGACAATGAACTCAAGGCACTACTGTCCCTTGCAAAGTAATAGAATAAACACAATACGCATAAAATAAATACAAGTCATTAGGATTTAGCCGATAGAACCACCTACCTGTATAATAACAAAGTGGCAGAAAGTATTTATCATGTGACTATATAGGCTGTATATTATGTCTGATCTCTAATAGAGATTTACTGGTATTGCTTTTCCTTCACCAAAATTGAATCTTTTTTTCTTTGAAAAAATAGTAAATTGGGAAAGACACTGGCTAGGATGATATTCTTAACTATAAAAAGATGAAATCATATTGTTTGATTTAAGTAAAAAATTTTTTTTGAATATAAAAAAGAAAAGCTGTGCTATTCCAATAGAAAACTATCCTGCCCTATATTACCTCCCTGTGAAGATTGGCCAAAAAACAGATTAAATGCTTTGTAAATCTTAAAGTATACTATAAATGCTATTATTTATCACCATTTCTCAGATTATTCATGTATCTTGGCCCATCTGATCCCCTTTCTTGCACTCAGCTGTGGCTTCTTTGCACATTGAGATTCCTATATAAAGAAATGATATAAAAGGAAAATGGTTGGATGCCGTTGTTTCTATAGACAGCTAAGTGGTACATTGATTAAGGTGCTAGGCTTGGAGTCGGGAAGATTTAAATTCAAATTTATCTTCAGACATGGATTAGCTATGTGATCCTGGCCAAGTTATTAACTAATATTTTCTTGTGTAAAATGGGAATATGACCCAAGATCAAATGAGATGAGAGAAATAAAGTGCTTAGCATAATACTTGTCACATAATTGATATTTAATAAATCCTTCCCTCTTTCCTTCCTTCCAACATTATGATATTCAAGTATTCTTAAAATTAGAAAAACAATGCTAAATTATTATATGAAATAATATAGCCAATTCAGTCCAATTCAGTACATGCTCCCATAACCTCTGGCTATGGAGGGTGGAGCACAACTTAGGGAAATAAAAGTTGGAGAAGCGCCTCTCTCTGAACTGGGCAAATTTTGTAGATATGGTGAGTTGCATAGGATCAATCTTTGTAGTGCCCAAGGAAATAGGGGGAAAAGTGAAATAAAACATAGCAAAACTCCTAAACCTTAGCCTTTACTCCATCAGGGGAGTGATCTGTCCTTGGCATCTAAAGTCAGGTTTTTTTTTTTAACAGTGAGGAAATTGATATTCAGAATATGAAAGTGAGAAAAAACCTTCAATCCTAGGTATCTTACCTCAAATGAAGTGCTTTTCCCATTAGACCAGGAAACTAGTATTGCCACTGCCTGGACAGAGAGGGAGACAGACAGACAGAAAGGGACCATGCTTTGTCATCTTTATAAAGAAAATTTTTTGTAGAATATAAGGGGAAAATGATTTTTTTTCTGACTGCCATTAAATGACTGGGAACCAGGGAGAAAATTGGACAGGGGAAAAAAGAAAAACAGATCATATAGAGGAGGTATCAATAAAGACTCAAGGACCCTGAATCCACAACAAACTAGTGAGATATGTGTTAAACTGACATTGAGAGGATGCTGGGAAAGAAAGAGGGTATCAACATTGTCAGACATGAACTCTCCATCTCTCATCTTTCTCCTCCCCAAATATATAGTATATGCCGCATCCTATCATGTGGAGAGAGTGAAGAGTGGGTTGAAGATGCCTAAAGGAATGGAGAATAGAAGCTGGGTAGTTTTGATTCTCAAAACCAGGCCAGAATAGCCTAGAATAGTCAAAATGTCCTTCCTGTGTTTCCTTCTCCCAAATCACTATTCCTAGTCATCTTTTCTTTCTCTTTCCAGAATTGAGAACCTGTTCTCTGGCTCCTGGAAGGGATTGCTGCCTCCCTATGTGTCTGAGACTAAGGTCTTCTATATCACTTACCAGACTGTTCTCTGCTGCCAGGGCCTGGGATAGAATTGTAGAAGTCTGTGCATGTGTATGAGTGTGTGTCTGGGGGAACACATCTGAGGCTGGAGTTATAGGGAGAGCAAAGTCTGAGCTCATTTCCCTTAAGAATTATTATTATGATGATGTCATGTGCTGGAAGAAGAACACTTGACAGAACAGGGAACTTGAGGTGTGTCTGAATTGGGAACAAAATTTTACCTCAGGTGAAAATTGTCAACAATTTTTATTGATTAATGAAACTCTCCAAAGGAACATTGTGAGTAGCCAAAAAGAGCTTTTCCTCTTCCTGTTGAGAGGAGAAGTAAAAGTTTCATTTTCTCATGGTCATTGCAAGGATGTGTTGCTAAATATCTATCAAACAGTGACCTCAGAAAAATGTGCTCTAGGCTCACTTTTACATTTAATCTGCATTCTTCACACTTTCTGTATCATTTTCCTAAGTCTTCTTGTCCTTCCATCATATCCAATTCTTTGTGATCCTGTGGATCATACTGTCCATATGATTTTCTTGGCAAAGAGATGGAGGATTGCTTTTCCTTCTCTAGTAAATTAAGGCAAACACAGGTTATGTGACTCACACAATTAGTGTCATAGGCCAGATTTGTCTTCTTGACTTCCTGACCCAGAGCTCTCTCTCCCTTGAAACATATGTCTTGTCTAAATGTAGACAAAACAATGAAATGAAAACTCAAACCCTGTTTTGCAGAATCTGCCAATTTCTGAGATTGAATGATCACCTTGAAAGTTTAAGAATCAGCTGTTCCGAGCACGTTTGAGCTAGCTCCAACAAAATTCTCCTAAGAGAGAGTGAGACTGGGATGTTTGTGATGTGATGAATCGAGAGCCCTTTGCCTGTATTCCTGGGCATTAAGTGAGCTCTTCTGTAGAAATCACTGAATGCTGTTCATGCAAGGACCAATTAGGTTCTTTAGATGTCCCACTTTGTGTATCCAGGATGAATTCCCTTCTTTTGGCAAAAAGATTGGGGGTGATAACTTAAAATTCTCTCCTTGACAGTGTGTTGGGACTGAAACAATGATGCTGATGGATTATGACCTGAATATGAGTTTTGTAACTTCCATACATGGCTTAATGAAGGCCAAGGTTCCCTTCCCATCATGTATGCCCAGGTACTACTCTCCATGGTGTCAACCATGTAACGTTCTTTGAGATGATATGATTCCTTCGTTCACAACATGGATCAAGCTGTCTTTATCTCCTTCTGCCTCCTTTGGACCTTTTGTTTTGTTGAGATATCAGGTGTATGTCCTGATGTTGCCTCTGAAAGAATTTAGGCTCGGACAGTGTCCAACCCAAGCACTGTAATGAGTTATAGGCACTCAGTGGTTAGTCCAAGCTCCCTGAAGGAGTCATTAGTCCAACAACTCAAGACAAGGATTTTTAGAGAGTAAATGATGCTGATTAGATCGCTAGATGTGTATATTTTGAAGTTTTAGCAGGAGTTTGCTAACTTGGAGAGATCCTTAAGCCTTGCTGGAATTGTTTTTGTGATTATTGCAGAATGCATACAGAAAAATTTACTTGGGGTGGTATTACTATATAGTAATGATATTATAAATATGCAAGTCACCTAAAGACAACAAAGAAGAGGAACACCAAATGATGTAGGTACAGAATATGGTGGCCTGCTCATTATTGTGTGAGACTCATGATTAATGATTTTTGTGGGATTTAGGGTTGGGGACAGGTATGGGCTTCAATTGGGTAGGGCAACAATCAGAATCCTATCAGTTTGAAAGATTCTTCTATTTCAGTTCATTTACACAACATGGATGATTGTACCATCATAAGCCCATGAACAATCAAGATTTTTGTGTTTAATTTCATTCTAAAATTATAGTAATGCATTTTATAATTTGTGTTTGAAATCTGACTGTGCTTCTAGGTTTTATATTAAGGAATCATATTACTTCTCATTCCTGAGACTGATTTATAATATTACAATATTTGAACCAGAACGCAAAATTGAGTCACTTTTTGGTATTTATAAAAACAAATATGTAGGTTGCAAATGGGGGGAACAGTTGAGAAAAAGTTGGGACTGAATAAGCTGAGCCACAGCAGAGAAGACAGAGGTCAAAATGAACCCTTTAGGGGCTGATGAATAAGGAATTCAACTGAATTTATGGGTTGTAATTGCTTTTTCATGGATTCTTGGATATACCAAAACGTCAAATCCTTTCCCAAATTTCCTTTTCTGTATATACCTTGTAAGAATTTTTCTGTATTCTGATTTTTTTCCTCCAACATAAAAAAGCTAGGGGTTAAATGAAATACACAGCATATAAATTAGGGCAGAGAGCCTGATTATTAGGAATTTCTTAACTGGGGGCTCTAATCTTTTATGGTTATATTAATAACACATGATGTGATATAAATGCCATAAAATACTAGAATTAGGGACAACATGAACCTGAGAGCTCTTCAGTTTTTCATATGGTAAAAGTAAATGAGTTGAAGGGAGAAAGATAGAGATAGGACCTGCCTAAATGAGAGTTTCAGCTTCTACCCCTCACCTTCTGCAAAGGAGAAAGTATCAGAGATGGTTGAGGGGGTCGTAAATCTAGTTAGTCTGAGAAGATCAATTGACACCAGTTTGTGTAGGACTTTAGAAGCTAAAGAGAGAACTTGAACCAATCAAACTCCCAAGAAATTATTTTACACTTCTAGAAAAAACAGTAGCAAAATTCATTTGGAAGAACAAAAGGTCAAGAGTTTCAAGGGAATTAATGAAAAAAAAAGGCTGGTGAAGGTGGCCTTGCTGTACCAGATCTAAAACTATATTATAAAGCAGTGGTCATCAAAACCATTTGGTACTGGCTAAGAAATAGAGTAGTCAATCAGTGGCATAGGATAGAATCACAAGACAAACTAGGAAATAACTATAGCAATTTAGTCTTTGATAAAGCCAAAGACCCCAGCTTCTGGGATAAGTACTCATTATTTGACAAAAACTGCTGGGAAAATTGGAAACTAGTGTGGAAGAAATTAGGGCTTGACCCACACCTAACACCACATACCAAGATAAGATCTAAATGGGTTCATGATCTGGATATAAAGAGTGATAGTATAAATAAATTAGAGGAACGTAGTATAGTTTACCTTTCAGACATGTGGAGATGGAATAAATTTATGTCCAAAGAAGAACTGGAACTCTTAATTGAAAACCAGATAGATAATTTTGACTATATTAAGTTAAAATGTTTTTGTACAAACAAAACCAATGCAGTCAAGATTAGGAGGGAAGCAATAAATTGGGAAATCAAGTTCTGATAAAGGCCTCATTTCTAAAATATATAGAGAATTGTCTCACATTTATAAGAATTCAAGCCATTCTCCAATCGCTAAATGGTCAAAGGATATGAACAGACAATTTTCAGATGATGAAATTAAAACTATTTATAGTCATATGAAAAGGTGCTCCAAATCACTATTGATCAGAGAAATGCAAATTAAGACAACTCTGAGGTACCACTACACACCTGTCAGATTGGCTAAAATGACAGGAAAAAATAATGATAAATGTTGGAGGGGATGTGGGAAGGCTGGGACACTGATACATTGTTGGTGGAACTGTGAATGGATACAGCCATTCTGGAGAGCAATTTGGAACTATGCTCAAAAAGTTATCAAACTGTGCATACCCTTTGACCCAGCAGTGTTTCTATTGGGGTTATATCCCAAAGAAATCATAAAGGAAGGAAGGGGCCCCACATGTGCAAGAATGTTTGTGGAAGCCCTTTTTGTAGTGGTTAGAAACTGGAAACCGAATGGATGCCCATCAGTTGGAGAATGGCTGAACAAATTATGGTATATGAATGTTATGGAATATTATTTTTCTGTGAGAAACGACCAGCAGGATGATTTCAGAGAGGCCAAGAGAGACTTGGATGGACTGATGCTGAGTGAAATGAGCAGAACCAGGAGATCATTATATACGGCAACAACAATACTATATGATGATCAATTCTGATGGACATGGCTCTCTTCAACAATGAAATGTTTCAAACCAGTTCCAATTGTTCAGTGAGGAAAGCCATATACACTCAGAGAGAGGGATGTGAAATGTGGACCACAACATAACATTTTCATGCTCTCTATTGATGTTTGCTTGCATTGTGTTTCCTTTCTCAGATTTTTTTTCTTGTAGATACAATTTTTCTTGCATAAAAATAAGTGTGGAAATATATATATATATATATATATACATGTATATGTATATATATATATTGATTTGTCAAGTATTTTAACATAATTAACATGCAGTGGATATCCTGCCATCTAGGGGAGGGGTGGGGAGTAGGGGGGATTTGTAACAGAAATCTTTGTAAGGGTTAATGTTGAAGAATTACCCATATATATGTTTTGCAAATAAAAAGTTTTACTAAAAAAAAAAGAGAGATAATTTGATATTGTATTCTGAAGGCAACAGGAAGCAGCTGGCCTTGAGTCAGTAGGAGAGTCATATGGTCATATCTGCACTTTAGGAAAATTACTTTAGCAGTTCTTTGTAGGAAGGACTGGAGGTCTGAGAGATGAGGCAGAGGGATCATTTAGGAGACCATAGTAAAACTCTAGGCAAGAGATGATAAATTAATATGGTAATGAGTACCAGTTAGTTTTTGAGTGAAAGAGTTTGATGTAAGAAGTGTTATGGAAGTCAAATGGTACTTCTCATTTCTATTAAATGACAAGTGATTGGAAATGGGAGAAGGAAATTGAAGATGATGCTGAGATAATAAATCCTGAAAACTGAAAGGAGGGTGCTAATTCATGTTTTAGATAAAGAGGGAAATCTGAAAAGGGTTTTTAAGGAAAGCTAACGATTTAATTTTTAGACAAAATTAGTTTGAGATGTCTCCAGGACACTGAGTTTGAAATGTATAATGGATAGTTTTTGATTCAGGTTTAAACTATTCCTGAGAAGTACTTTTTTGTTTATTTAATACCAAGTCATTTGATAATTATAGGTTTATAATGTGATTTGAATTCTATTTACTTTTCTTTACTAATAATTTTTTTTTTGCTTTTTGCTGAGGCAATTAGGGTTAAGTGACTTGCCCAGGGTCACATAGCTAGGGAATGTTTACTAATAATTTTTAAAAATGAATATCAAGAAGAAAGACCCTAACCACAGAATCTTATTCTAGAAATGGGAAAGACTGGGCCTCAGAGAAGGACACTGAAGAAAAAAGCCTCTTGTATTCCAAAGTGTAATATTAAATGGCTCCCTATGCAGAAAGAATTTATAAAAGAAGTCAAAAATGACTTTAAAAATCAAATGAGAGTAACTGAGGAAAAACTTACAAAAATAAAAACAAAAGAAAAACCTAAGGAAAAAAGAAAATTTTGAAAAAAGTTAACCAACTAGAAGAGGAGATGTAGAAACTTAAACAAGAAAATACATCTTTGAACATTTGAATGGGACAAGGAAAAGTGATAGTTATAGGAGATCAAGAAAAAGTAAAACAAAACATAAAGAATGAAAATAGAAGAGAATGTGAAACATCTAATAAGAAAAACATCAACTTGGGGAAACAGATCAAGAAAACAAACCATAAGAATAATTGGACTACCTGGAAGGTGACATCTATGCCCTTGACACAGTAATGGAAGAAATAAAGAAACTTTTGCTGAAGTGATAGAATGATAGGGAAAAATGGAAATAGAAAAAAACCCCACTGATTACCACCTCAAAGAAATCTTACAAGCAAATAACATAGGAATATTATTCCTAAATTTTGAAACCCCAGAACAAAAAGAAAATTTTACAAGAAATAAACAAAAAAATCCCAATTCCAAATATGCTTTAGCTACAATTAGAATTGTTCAGGATTTTTCAGCACTTATAATAAAAGGATGCAGGTATTAGAATATTACATGTTGTTAATCAAAAGAATTAGGTCTGTGTACAAAAACATTTTATTTAGAAAAATGAACCACAATATTGAAGAAAAAAAGTGGACATTCAGTGAATTTGCAGATTGTAAAGATTTTGTCTCAACTAAACCTGAACTCAAATTTTTTTTCAAAATTTGACACATAAGAGTCAGTAGTAAAAACTAATATCAAGGGACTCAACATGTGAAAATGTAAGACATATGTCTAAGGATGACATCAGTAATTGGGTAGTTCAAAAGAGAGATTGAGAGTTGAGTATCATTTGACTCAAAAAAGCAAAACTGTCTAGGAAAAGATTAAAAATAGTAATTATGCTATCTAAATGAGGGGTAGAAAAAGAAATGATATGAAAACATTTGATGGAGGAAGAAGGCTGGTTCTGAAAACCTACTCATATTAGGAATGGATTAAAAAGGAAACAGTATATACTTATATCCATCTATACTTATACCTATCTATATCTCTATACATCCAAATCTATCTATCTATCTATCTATCTATCTATCTATCTATCTATCTATCTAT
>JAJPUD010003401.1:212374-246056 GCA_023553655.1 Myrmecobius fasciatus
TACTTTACATAATTTCATCTATGTCTTCCCATCTTTGTATTTATTATATTCATAATTTTTAATCTTTTAATAATAGGCATAACATTCAAATCCATTTATTTTGCTTAATATATATTCCATATTTACTTCATTACATTTATAGGCCATACTTTTTGAAAGACCTTTTCAATTTGATAGGAATTGACTTTGTTTCCCTGAAATGATGGTATAAATATTTTGATGTATATCAGATCTTTTTTTGAACATGGGTCTCCCTGGGATATATGCCTAAGAGTAGGATATGCAACTTTATAGGGAAAGGAACAATATTAATTTTCATTTGCCCCTTTGTTTCTATTTTTTCACTTTATGGGAAGAGAAGTGGAGTAGTGTGATTGTTTTTATATCTATTTTTTGTCTTGGTAAGAGTTCTACCTCTGTCTATTGTTGTGACTGTATACTTTTCCTATGATACTCCAATTTTTATGACTTCCATTCAGGTTGCTTCTCCATTTTCAGCTAATTTTGTGATATAGTTTGAGTTGTCAATCTAGTCCTAATTTATGCCCAGTTTTTTTCCATTTTCTCCAGTAATTCTTCTCAAGTGGATAGTTTTTCCTGAGAGGAGTTCTTTAAACACAACAGAGAAGCAAAAGATCTGGGTTTCTGGGTATCAATGCCTATAAGCATGAAAGGGCTGATTATTGGATAAAACATGGAAAGTGCAACTGTGAAACGCAGTGCCCAGTGTTTGGTTTCTGTTGCAGAAGCTACATAAATAACAAAAGGAGAACTGACTGAATTAAAGCAAACAAATGTGACCACCAGCATCAGGATGGCTTTGGTGGCTCTAGTCTCAGGGGATGTTCTGAGGGAGGTGTTGATGCTGTGAATGTGTTGGACTCTCTGGTGGTGTCTGTGCAAGACAAACACCATATAACCACTTGAACAGATCATGAGACCCACAAACAGAGCATCAACAACTGACTCACAAATTAAAATTTTTATAATATTTATGGCTTGCAAGTCAAAAGAAATATGCCCAACCCTCCATCTTTCATTACTATGGTTTCTTGGATTACTATAATTCATAGGTGCAACAATATCAAGAAGAAGATTGAAAATCCAGCTGAGGATACAGCAGAAAGGAATCAACTTTTGGCTTCTAATTTTAACTTCTGCCCACCTAAGGCTGCTGGGACTGATAGTGATGGCCTGGAAGATACTCAGGAGGCAGGTGTTGCAAAGAGAAAGGCCCCGGCTCACTCTTATAAGGTAATTTAAGATTTTACCCACTGTTTCATCTAGGAAAGATATCCATCTCCAATTGGTTATTATTGTAGAGATGCCCCTGAAAAGAATCATTAAGACATGGGCAAAGGTCATATTGATGATGATCAGGCTGATGAGTCTTTTCCTGTGAGCAGTGATGAACTTGCGAATGTGTAGATAAAAAAGGGACATGTTCCCCAGAACTCCAAATAAAAGCATGGTCAAGTAGACAATGGTCAAGCTATCTTTATGAGAGCTCATTCCTTGAGGGTGTTGGAGAACTTTGCTGTCAGATCTAAAATGACCTGGGGAGAAACACAGGAGCATGTGACTTTTCCAGTAAGGAATTCTCAATTCTACAATCTACTCACTTTCTTTTTGAGGAGTATTATATGGGCAAAGCGAAGTAGTACCATTCTAGTATTCATGAGACATGTATTCAACATATCAATTCCTAAATATTTATTATTTATTAATTATGTATCCTAGGAATAAAACACTTCCCATTGGTCTCCAAACCACCTTTTTCCTCTTAGGACATGATTATCACCTTTTTATAACCAGGACTTTGGACAGACCTGGGATCTTCAGCTGTCATAAGTAAGCTTTTGTCTTATCTTTCCAGGACCCATGTTTCTAAGCTACTTCTTTCCCTTTATTTCATGTACTATGGCATATATCCCAGTTCTCCTTTCTTGAATCTTCCCCCTTTTTTTCCTTTCATTAGAATGTATGATCCATGAAGGTGGAGACTGTCTTGGATGCTTTTCCTCTTATTACCATCACTTAGCACAGTTCCTGGAGCATATGGTGAAGCTATTTTGATGGTGTTTTGTGTAATTAGAATTTGGTAGGAATGAATAAACTCTGCAGGTGTCAGCTCTCACTCTTAAAGGTTTAGCGAGCAGAAATGCTGGTGGATTGTTTTCTTTTGATGTTAAAAAATTCATGTCCTTAAAAGCATGTGTGTGTGTGTGTGTGTGTGTGTGTGTGTGTGTGTGTGTGTATGTGTGTGTGTATTCTAGATGGATACCCACAGGTAGGAATTAAAGATTCCCTTGGAGAGAAGGTTGGACAAGTTTACTTAAATATCTATATATATCTCCCGTTTAAACATGTGACTATACATTTACACAATGCTTTCCACAAGCCATATGGAAATATACATTTTCTATAGTTAATAGATCCATTATATAGTTGTGCAGGAGATTAAGAATATATAGAAATATTGAAAGGAGTTAGCAGTCAGACATTTGATAATCCTCATTTTTATCTGAATTGTATAAAAGAATTTAACATTTTCTTACAAACACTTTCACACACACATACACACAAAGCATGGTTTAGAAAGACTTTAAACTCAACAGTGGAATCAGTAGGTTTAGGGAACGGAGAAGGAGGCACAAACAGGAGGGCAGAGGTTTGATAGAGTGTTTGTAAATGAAATAAACTTCATTTTAAGATGCAGGGGACTCTTACATATGGATTGAAAGAAAGAAAAGAGAGACAAAAAAGCCTGTGGGGAGTTTGACAGGGAAGAGACAAATGGCAGTGAAGCAGAAAAAGATTGTGTCATTTATAGCTCATGTGTGTTTAGTAAGTGCTCTTTCCACCTTCTTTATAAAGAGGGAAATAAGAGCAAAAAAACCAAATCAAAACAAAAAGGATAAGACAGTAGGATGAAAGGAAATACAAAATTTGCAATCATTATTGTGAAATTCATGGAATCACCTCATTCCCTGAATGGAAGAATAAAGCAGAACGTATTTCAAGGCTGCTTCCAACAATATGTTGTTTAAAAGAAACACTTTTGATAAATAAAGGTTCATGTAGAGGTAAAATAGAAGTGTGGAAAAAATCCATTGTGCTAAAATACTATGGTGGTAATCATGATTTCAGAGTAAGCTATGGTAAAACTAGACATGATAAAAAGCTCTAAACATGGGAAAATATCATGCTTGCCAGTAACAGAAAAATCTATTTTAAAGATATAGCATGTTAAACATAATCCACATTATTTAGTAGTATATTTTTATATTTATAATCACACATTATATAGACATAAGTATATGCAATATACATTGTAAAGATGTATAAATATATGTATATATACACAAAGGGATATACATCAATTAGCATAAGTTAAAACACTCAAAGGAAAAATTAATCAAATTATAGTTGAAATAATTAATAAAATCTATATTTGATAATATTATTTCTGAGATATATAAAAATAGATATGAATTATACATATATGTATAAAAGAATTTGTAGAAACCAGGGCCATTCTTCAAGGAATGAATTGTAGAAAGACATAAACAGTTTATTTTCAAAGGAAGAAATCAAAGTTCTCTCTCTCTATCTATATACATATACATATTAAAATGTCCAAATTTTTAATAAGTAGTCAATTACAAATTAAAGAACTCTGATGCTTCATGCTATACTCATCCCTTTGCAGAGATGATAAAAAAGGAAAATTACAAATATTGGAAAAGCTGAGGGAAAACAGGCATATTAATGAACTATTGGTGGAGCTATGAATTGGTCTAGCTACTTTGGAAACTTTTGGAACAATGCTTTATCCATCCCCAAACTGTCATGTCCTTTGACATATATGCCTAATAAATCTATACCACAAAGCATCAATGTAAAGAGAAAAGGACCTGTGTGTACAAGATGTTTATAGCATCTCTTTTAATAGCAGCAAAGAACTAGAAAACAAGTAATTACTTATAAACTGGGGAATGATTAACCAAAATGATGGTGTATGGATGTAATAGAAAAACATACTATATGAAATGATGAAAGTTATGACTTGAGAAAAACTTTGCAACATTTATATGATCTCGGGTGAGCAGAACCAAGAGATAAATTTATATAAAAGCACTGCAACAAAAAAATCTTTGGAAATTTAAGGATTAATTGTAAGGATCAATTATGATTCTAGATGACTGATGATGGAGTATAATAGAGAGAGAGAGATGATTGAATCTCAATGTAGAACCATACATACAATTTTGTTGATGATCAAGGTAAGAATTTATTATATTTGGTTGTGCTTTGTGGTAATATATTTTGTTTTCCCATTGATAGGGTGGGTAGGATAAAGAAAAATAAATGTTCACTGAATGTTGAAATAAAAAAAATGTGGACTTAAGTGTATTCCTTTCAAACTTAGAGAAATTTAATCAAAAGATAACAAAAGTTAAGGAAATGAATGTATCTGAAAAATTTGGAGATGAGAAATCTCTGGTGATTATTGAATGAAAATACTAAGTAGTTAATTATTCATGGCATCCTTACAAAAATCAACCATGATCTTGGACATAAAGGAGTCATAAATAATAACTACCATTTATAGAATAATAATAGTATTAATAATGGATTGTTTCTCTATAGTACTTTGACTTTTGCAAAACACTTTGTATAAGTTATCATATTTGATTATAATAAAAACTCTTGGAGGTTTATGCAGTCATTATTCCTATTTTCAATTGAGGAACTTGACTAAGACAGTGGTATGTCACAAAGCTATTGAGTGTGTGAGGCAAGATTTGGACTGAAGTCTGGATAACAGATCCTGCACTACTAAGCTGATAATCAAATGTAAAGCAGAGAAATAGAAAATCTTATTAATTGGACATAATTCCAACAAAATTTATTCAGTGAAGGGACTTTGAACAAAGTATTAAAATTAAACTGAGACTAGACAATTTGATCCTAAAGAATTGGTAGATTAATGAAGAAATTATAGAAACAAAAATTGTCCTTAAAATACGAGTCATTACAAATCACATGAGATACACTTAAGGGATGGAACTTAACAGTTCTTGAGGGAAAATTTTCTTTCTAAATACTTTCATCAACAAAAGTGAGAAAGGACAGATGAATAGACATGAAATTAAAAACAAAATAGAAAAAAACAGTCAACTTCCAAAATCTAAGCACCAAAATAGAAATTCTGCAAATTAAAATGTCATAGTGGAATAATCTCATTGAATTGGTATATAAAAGTTGGAATAAAAATGAATAAAGTACTTACACAATTTGATTCATAAAAATAGAGAAGAAAAATTTTCATGTTGAAACTGAAAAGGGGAAATTCATTGCACTTAAAAATAAAAAAATACAATTTGCCCAGATATATGCCAAGCAAACCACTGAAATGAATTCTGTAAAAATATTAACATTTAGGTTAATGGAAAAAATATATTATGTAAACAATCCAATATTAGCAAAATATATTTTCTCCTAAAACCCCTAAGAAAAACTGCAATATCAAATGGATTTCAAAGTGCATTAATTCTATCACCAATCGTTAAAAGAGCTAATTCTAACATTACTTAGATTCTGTACAAAAGAAGGAAAAGAACAAATCCTTAATCATGAATAGACATATAATGAATATAATGTAATAAAATGATAATAACACCTAGAATAATTTAATTATTCAATGATATGCTAATCACATTTCTAGAGGATCAAATTATTGAGCTAGGATATTTATATTAAGGAAAAATGGTAAATATAAAGGGAAGTAATGAAAAAATGGGAAAGTTATGAGCCTTGCAATAGCAGATCTCAAACTATATCATATTAACTTGCTATTGGTAAAAATCAAATGCAGAGGGAAATTGCTAGAGCTCACTAGAGAAGAAAACCAATCTTGTAGGCTAGAGTTTGATAAACCTAAGGATCCTAGTTCCTGAGGAAAGGATTCTCTATACTATAATATCTTTCTATTTTATAAAAACTGATATAACTCGGGCTATTTCATCCCTTGTCCCCCTGCTCTTGTTTTTTCCATTGTAGAGATTCTGACCCTTTTTTGAAATAAAGATTGTGCTTTACCTGATAGGTTTATTTCCTTAAATGCTACTTTAGGCTATCTAAATCTTCTTTTTTTTTAAAAAAATCTACATCTTCTGAGACCTGGACATTTCTTACATTTTCTGAGTTTCACTTGGTAAATATTAGTTGAGGACACTTGTGAGCCACAAGGCTATATTTCTGTAAGGGTAGGAGAGCATTGCATTTGAGATCAGGAAAAACTGAATTCAATTCTTTTTTTTAGGGTAACAATGACACTCACTTTACAGAGTTAAGAGGACAAAATGAAATAATAAATCTAAAGCCCTTTATAAATCCAAATAAATGTCAACTTTATCTTCTTTATTATCTTTACCATCGATCTTTGTATCTTGAGCAACACATAGCACAGAGATCATGCTCAGAAAGAGCCAAATAAATAGATCCATAACTAGAAATCCTATCACCTAGGGCAAATGCCAAAAAAAGTATTCTGGAAAAACAGTATAAGTATTTACTTTTCCAGTCAAGTTTTAGATAAATCAAGTTGAGCCAGCTTGATAAAAAGATGGGACTCTAGAAGATGCCTTGGATCGCAAGTACCATGCTGGTACCAATTTTGGATATGGACAGAGGCCTAAGTATAGGCCTCTTGAAGAGGGAAGGATGGGGACCAATAGGGAATTCTGGTGGGGGAAGCCACTCAGTTCGTAGTTTCCAATAATAAGTAGATAGTCTTGTCCCCAAGGTTTGGAGAGGGGATGTAGTCTGTTAAATTGAGGTTGCCCTACATTTTAGGTCATTCTCTGTTCAAGCTCTGCTTGTGGGACTCTGGGAGAGGCAGTTAACTTTCTCTAGAAAATTCCATGATATCAGTGAGTGGCTGATCTGATTTGGGAGAGGGTATTTCTAAACTAAGAGCTTCCTGATCCCATGAAATCACAAACTCAGATCAACAAAACTAGGAATTAAGAATCAACCAGAGGATTAGAAGAATGATCTACATGTTCTAAATTTCAGCATCTTGTGACACTAGACCAGCCACTTTGTCTGTTACACTTCTATTAACAGTTTTTAAGGAATACTATATACTCCATTTTTTCAAGGTGATCTTCCTACAGGCAAAGCAATGATTAGAGTGCTGAAATTGGAGTCAGGATGACTTACAAATGTAGCTACTGATACTTATTAGGTATGTGATGCTGGGCAAGTCATCTAACTTCTGCTTCCCTGGGTTTCACCATCTGTAAAATGAGCATAATAATAGCATCTATGTCTCCAACTTGTTCTGAATATTAAATAAGACAACCTCTATAAAATACTTAGCCCAATGCCTGGCACAAGGTAAATAATAAATGCTTTCTTTCTTCCTTAAAAGGATGTATTATTCCAGTGAATTGAGAATTAGAAAAATATCCTGCCCTGTGTTACTTACCTTTTAGGGTTGCTGTGAGGATCAAGTGAGGTAGCATATGGAAAGAGCTCTGTAAACCTTAAAGTGCTATTTATGATTATTACTCAGATTACTAATGTCCCCCAGCCCATATGACCTTCTTTATTACATCCAGCTGTAGCTCTTTGTACACTGAGGTTGCTGCCTCTGAGAAAAAAGTCCTCCCAGTATCACTCACCAGACTGTTCTGCTGCCAGAGCCTAGGATAGAACTGCAAAAATCTATAGTGCATGTGTGTGTGTGTGTGTGTGTGCACATATCTGAGACTGGAGTTATAAGGACAGTAGCGTGATCTCATTTCCCCAAGAGCATTTATTATATGTCATGGGTTAGAACAGCACCACTTGACAGAACAGAAAATTTGTGTGTCTGAATAAAAACAATTTTACCTCAGGTGAAAATCCCTGTCAACAATATCAACTGATTAATGAGAATCTCCAAAGGGACCTTGGTGAGGACCTGAAAAAGAGAATTTTCCTCTGGGATACTTGTGAGATGATGAGCCAAGGGCCCAATGCTCATATTCTTGGGCTCCTGGTGAACTCTTATAGAGGAATCACTCTGTCATTTTTGTAGGTTGTTTTCTTGTACCACTTTGTGTATCCAAGATTGACTCCCTTACTATGGCATAAATATTGGGGACAATAACTTAAAATTCTCTTATTGACACATGATGGGATTGGAAAGTAGTGATGGATTACGACTTATATGAGTTTCACAATTTCTCTACATAGGGTTCTGAAGGTCAATATTTCCTTTGGTAGTTTTGTGTACAAAGGAGTAGAATGGTGGGAAATTAGGCAAAGAAATCATATAGGAGGATATTGCAAAAGGAGATAAATGCCTAAACTAATATGGTAGCTGAATGAGTTACTAGTCAGTTTCTGCAGGAAGTTAGATGTAACAGACATTGTGGTCAAATGTTTGTTTTTGGCTATAGACTGGATAAGTGGTTAAGGATATAGAATAATATGAGGTTTTAAACTTTGAAAGCTGAAAGGATGGTGGGAAATGATACTCTGGACATAAAGAGGGAAATCTGAAGAGGATTTGTGGGAAAAGATAATAAAAATCTGGACAAATCGAGTTTGTGATGTCACCAGACACATAGTTTCAAATGTCTAGTGAAGAGTGTTTTTATTTAGGAATGAAAGAGGAGAGAATATGGAATGTTTAGACAGATATTTAAATATATAATATTATATATATATATATATACATATATATATATATGTATATATATATATATATTTATGTTTGTGCGTATGAAATCTGTATAGAGGTGACTACTCCCTGGCTACAGACATTAGTATGGACCTTAGGGAAATACTAAGGCCATTTGGATGAATGGGTTTATGACTTTAGAAACTCCCTTCTCTGAACAGAGAGAATTCTGTCAGTGTGGTAAGTTGTATAGACTTAATCTGTGAAGTGCCCTAGGAACCAAAGGAAAAAACAAAATAAAACAAAACAAACTCCCAAATCCTTCTTTTTGCTTCATTGTGAGAATGACCTGTCCCAGATTATTTTGATGGTGAGAAAATTGAGGCCCATAATGAAAAAGTGACTTGCCCACAATTCAGACAAATCTTGATTCCTGATTCTCTTGCCTCAAAGGAAGCCCTTTTCCTGGCCAGACAGATATGCAGACAGAAAAAAGAGAAATTTATATAATGTAAGAGGAAGCAGTATTACTGACTGATTGTCATGAAATGTCCAGGAGCCAGGGAGGATCTGGGACAGGGCCAGAAGGAGAAACAGAGGAGGTACCTATAAAGCCTCACACTCCCAGAATCCACAATGAACTGGTAGGATGTAAGGACCACAATGACATAGATCAGATGTTGGGAACAGAAGAGCACTCACTCCTTGCCAGACATATGAGTTCTCCATGTCTTGTCTTCACCCTACCAAAATATGGAGCAGTTGCTACTTGCATATTGGATGAAGACTCAACTAAAGTAATGCACAACAGAACCCATATTTTGAATCCTAAATCCAGCCTAGAAAGACATAGGATATGCATAATACCCTTCTTGTGCCCCTCTCCCCATCATGTTATCTGATCACAGAAGTCGAGTCTCTGACTCCTGAAAGGGATTCTTGCCCATCCTTGTCTCTGAGGTAAAAGCCTCCCAGCAACTCTGGGCTGCCAAGGCTTTCAATGGAACTGCACAAATGATCTCAATTTCTCTCTCAATCTCTCTGTCTTTCTCAATCTCTCTCTGTATCTCAGTTTTTATCTCTTTCTCTGTGTCTATCTCTGTCTTTGTCTCTCTCTGTCTCTGTGTGCACATGTGCATATCAGGGGCAGGACTTATGGGGAGAGGAAGGATTACACTCATTTCTCCCAAGAGCTAGTATTATCATGCCATGGGGTGAAAGGAACAATTGACAGAACAGGGTCTGAGGTGTGTCCAAAATAGGAACAGAATTTTACCTCAGGTGAAAATTCATGTCAACAATTTCTTTTGATTAATGAAGACTCTCCAAAGGAACATTTGTGAGTGAACAAAAAAGAGACTTTTTCCTCTGCCTGTAGAGAGGGGAAGTAAAAGTTTCATTTTTTATGGTCATTACAATGATGTGCTGCTAAATGTCTAACAAATGATGATCTAGGGAAAATGTACTCTGGGCATGTTGACTTTTAATCTGTATTCTTACCATGTTCTCCATCACTTTCTTGTGTCTTCTTGTTCTCATTTCATCATGTCTAGCTCTTTGTGTTTATGTGGATCATACTGTTCATGTGTTTCTTGGCAAGGAGATGGAAGGGTTGCCATTTTCTTTTCTAGTGAATTAAGAGGGTAAGTGACTCACAGAATTATTGTCATAGGCCAGGTTTGTCTTTCTGACTTGCTATCCACTTTCTATCCACTTAAGCATCTTCCCCAATTCTATGCAAAGCAACAAAATGAAGAATCTCACCTTGTTTTGTGCAATTTGCCAGCTTCTGAGGCATAAATGTTTACCTTTATAATTTAAAAATCAGTTGTTCTGAGCAGTTGAGCTAATTTCAATAAACTTTTCCTAAGAAAGTGTGAGATTGGGATGCTTGTGACATCATGAATGGAGGACATTTTCTGCCCATTTTCCTGGACTCCTGGTAAACTTTTCTGTGGTAGTCTGTCATTCTTGTAAGGGGCAATTAGTTTCTCTTATTGTATCATTTTGTCTATCCAAGATGGACTCCCTTCCTGTGGCAAAAAGTTTGAGGACAATAACTTAAAATTCTCTTATTGACAGTGTGTTGAAAATGGATTAATAGAAGTGATTATTTATGACCTGAATATGAGTTTTGTAATTTCTATACATGCTATACTGAAGGCCAATGTTTCCTTCCTATAATGTATATCCCGGTAGCACTGCCCAGGCCTTGTGTTGAGGTCAACCAAGATATGGCTCTTTGAGATGACATAGATCAATCTGTCTTTATCTTTTCTTGGTTCTTATGGAATTTTTTGTTGGAAAGGCATCTTTTTGGTTTCAATTTATATTCAGAGCAGGGATAATTGATATATGCCCAGAATCCAATGAATGATCAAGATTTTTTTTTGTGCTTGATTTCATTCTAAAGTGATAGAAATACATTTTATAATAGGTGTTTGAAAACCAATTGGTATTTTGGGATTTGTATTCAGGAGGACAAACATTACTTCTCATCCCTTGGACTGATTTATGTTACTATAATTTTTAAACCAAAATGCAAAATTGAGTCACTCATATTTTTTTAAAAAAACACAGATATATAGGTTGCAAAATGGGAGAATAGCTGAGAAAGAGTGGGGACTGAGTAAGTTGAGTTGCAGAAGAGAAGACAGAGTAAGGGACAACATGAAACTGAGCCCCTAAAGAAAAAAAGGGAAGGGAAAGACAAGATAGGCCTAGGTGAGAACTTCACCTTCACCCCTTTGCAGCAGGGAGTTGAGGAGTCATAATATCTAATTAGGTTGAGAAAATTAATTGAAGCCAGATTGTGTAGGACTTTAAAGGCTAAACTGAGGGCTTGATATTGTATTCTAGAGGCAAGAGGAAGCCACTGGCCTTAATGCATTAGGAGACCCATGTAGTCATATCTATACTTAGGGAAAATTACTTTGGCAGCTCTATTTAAGAAGGATTGGAGGACTGAGAGATGAGGGATCATTTAGGAGGCTGTTGCAAAAATCTAGTCATTCATGAATACCTAAATTAATATGATAATTTGTACTAGTCAGTTTCTGACCGAAAGAGTTAGTTGTAAAAGATGTTATGGAGGTCAAATGGAAATATTTGACAACTGATTGGAAATGTGAGGGCAAGGACATTGAGCCTAATATTGAGGTTATAAACCCTGGAGAATGAGAGCGCTAACCCATTCTTTGGATATAAAGAGGAAAATCTGAAGTGTTTGTAGAGAAAGTTAATAATTTTAGTTTTAAACAAATTGAGTTTGAGATGTCTCCAGGATATACTGTTTAAAAAATAATGGATAGTTTTTGATTTAGATCTAGATTATTCCTGAGAAGTAGTCCACATTTATTTAGTGGCAAGTAATTTGATAATTATAGGTTTATAATGTGATTTGAATTCTAAAAGTGCAATTTATTTTTCATTCCTGTTTTTGTCAATATTTCCCTTGAGATTCTGAACCTTGTATTCCTTCACAGAGTTTTACTATATTTTTTATCTAGCTCTATAAAGTACCCTCTAGTAGTTTAACAAGCATGAAACTAAATCTGTAAATTGATTTAAGTGATGTCATTTTCATGACCTTGTTTAGAGCATTGAATGTTTTCCCAATAATTTTCTTTCATCATTTATTTTAAATTTTTGCTTAATATTTATTGATAAAGTTACTAATTGAAATTTAAATGTAAATAGTTTTTATAGTACTACATTTTCTCATATATCTCTCACTTTCCCCACTTTCAGAAAATTATTTCTTATAACTTGTAATTTCCATAAATGTTGTACTGAAGGTCTATGTTTCCTTCCTATAATGTATGCCCAGGTAGAACTCCCCAGGCTTTGTGTTGAGGTCAACCAAAATATGGCTCTTTGATGAAGCTGATTAGAACTTAGGAAGATAACTCTTCCTGACTTAGGATTTTATCCCTTGTGCCATTTAATTTCCATCTGTAAGTAAAAGGTAAAATCAATGAATAAAAGTGAGAAATATTTTTAAGTAAAACTATATAACATGTATACTGAAATCTCACACAGTCTTTGAATCAAGAGTATGATCTGCACTTCTGCAAAAAAGCGGGTAGAAATGTCTTTTTAGATCTCTGCCCTGTGAACAATCTTGGCTGTTATTATTTCATGGAATTTATTTTCAGTTGTTGAGATGCTGTTCTTTTTATTTGTTTGTGGTCATTTTACTTTCTTGGTTATGCTTATTTTTCTTTGCTCATTTTCATATATGCTTTCCTATTTTTTTGTATTATATTCATTTTATCTTACATTTTTAGCAATATCTATAATATTTAAATATGCCATTTATGTTTACTTAATATGTATTCTATTTTTATTTCATTACATTTATATGCCATATTTTTAAAGGCTTTCTTAAGTTTATGGGAATCAACTGTGTTTCCAGTTCTTCTTTGTCATTTTTTTGAATTTGAAATAGAATCTTGAAGTTATTTTAATTTTTAAATTTTCTTGTTATTAATTATTTGTCACTCTTACATTTAGTAGTTTATCTGGAAAAAAATAGGTGAAGATGGAGTCCCCCAAATTCCTTTCACAACATAAATATGGTGCCAATATTTAAATCAGAGCAAAAACAGAAATAGAAAACTATGGACCAATTTCCCTAATAAATGTTAATGTAAAATTTTAAAATAAAATACTAGCAAGAAAATTACAGCAATATATCACAAAGATCATACACTATGACCAAGTGGGATTTAGACTGGGAATATAGGAAAACTACCAGAATAATCGATTTTATCCCTAACAAATCCAAAACTATCAGAATAATCGATCCTATCAATAATAAAAGCAACAGAAATCATAAGATTATCTCAATAGATGCAGATTTTTTTTTGCAAAATACAGTACCTATTCTTATTAAAAATGCTACATAGCATAAGAATAAAATGAGTTTACCTTAAAGTGTTAACTAGTATTTATCTGAATCCATCAGCAAGCATTATCTAGAATAGGGATAAACTAGAAGCCTTCCAAATAAAATCAGGAGTGGGGCAGGGATTTCCATTATCACTACTGTTATTCAATATTGTACTGGAAATGTTGTGTATAGCAATAAGAGGAGAAATAGAAACCAAAACAATTAGAATAGAAAATGAAGAAACAAAGTTATTGCTGTCTTTGCAAATGATATGATGGTATATTTAGAGAATCTGGAAGAATCAAGTAACAGCTAGTTGAAACAATGAGTTTAGCAAAGTTGTAGGGTATAAAAGAAGATGCCTAAGATTAAGGTAATCACCACCAAGAGGTTGGTTTTGATGATTTTTGTCTCAGGGGATGCTCCTGAGGAAAGCCTTGTGCTGTGAATGTGCTAGATGTATTTATTCTGTCTGGAGAAGTTAAACATCATGTAGCCACTTGAAAAGATCAGGAGACATAAAAATACAACATAGTACATAGAATTTAAGATTATAATTTTAATGTCTCATGAGTCAGCAATTGGACATTATGTGAGGCAAGTCTGAAAAATTTCAAATTTGTTTTCTTTCAGATTACTGTGGATAATATCTCAATTAGTTTCTTAGTTCTGCTTATATTGTTCTGTCTGTCTGTCTATATGTCTCTCTCTCTCTCCCTTTTTCTCTATCATCTCACTTTCTTTTTCTTTTTCTGTCCCCCTTTCCCTTTTTTCCCTTCCCTGCATGAGCGGGTGCACACATACACAAACACACACACACACACACCCACCTCAGAGACCACATGGATTTAAAAGTGAATTCTACCAAATATTTAAGATACAAGGAATCATAGTACTATATAAACTAGTTGAAAAACTACGTAAAGGATGAGTCTACCATTTTTAATAACTTTTTATAACATAAATATGGTGCTGATATGTAAACTAGGGAGAAAAAAAGAAAGAAACCATAGATCATTTCCTTAATAAAGATCAATGTGAAAACATAATAAAATATATATTAGTAGTAAAATATATATACTATATAAAACAACATTTTTGTAGTAATATAAAACTAGAAATTATTTTTTTAGGGAACTCATTGGTAGCTTGCTCATATCTTTTCTAAGATAATGCTATTTAATATTCTAGTTCTTCTGTTATACTGGGTACTTACATTTTTTATAAATATAAAATTTTATAAGTATAAAATATCCATTTTACTTAGTTTTATGGGCATATGATTTGGTAAAGTAACTCCCAATAATTAAGTTCAGTTTCATTGGTTATGCATTGATCCTTTTCATTTTGGATACTTGGTAATTTGGTTTTCTTCTTCCTTTTTTAAAAAAAATCAAATTAATGGTTTATTTTATTATTTTTTTCACAAATCAGTTTTTAGCTTTAATTATTAGTTTAATTTTTTCTTTCAATTTTTAATAATCTCTTCTTTGATTTTTAAGTTTTTTAACTTTAATGTTTAATTATGAATTTTTCATTTGTTTTTTTTTTAGTTTTTTAAATTGCATACCCAATGGATTGATCTGTCCTTTCTCTTTTTTTTATTGATGTTTGCATTTAGAATTATATAATTTCACCTAAAATCCCACAAATTTTGGTATGTTTTTCTCCTTGGTGTCATTCTCTTTTTAATAAAATTATTCATTGTTTCTATGATTCATTATTTTACACACTCATTCTTCAGGATTATTTAGTTCTCAATTAATTTTTAATATTGTCCATTAGCCATTATTTAATATAACTTTTATTGCATTATGATTTGAAAAATATACATTTAATAAATCTGCTTTTTTACATTTGTTTGTGTGGTGATGCCCTAATACATGGTCAGTTTTCAAGACTTAAATTAGGACATAAATAGAAATCTAGAAACGCCGGACACAATAAAAGTCTGAAGAAAACTGAATGGAAATAGGGGAATCCCTTTTTCTCAATTGATTTTAATATTCAATTTAGTATGTATATACAATTTTCTCTTTTTGAACCAATTTAGATGAGATTGAAGTTCAAGTGCTGCCTGCCCCTCAAATATATCACTGTAAAAGGTATTCCTAGCATGCTTCTTTTATAGAAGATAATTTCTTCCATTTTTTGCCTTCCTTATTTCTTCTTTCAGGGTGTCCCTCTTTCTTGTCATTAATTTTTTTTTACAATAGCCCAACATAGTCAACTCACTCCTGTACTCTCTTTATAGATTTTTTCTAATTGCCCTAATAATATTAGCTCTTAGGAGTTACATATATTATCTTTCTATATAAAAATATAAATATCTTAACTTTAAATTTTATGATAGGATTAGAGATATTATTTTAAAATTGTTTGGTGGGGAATGTTGGAAAATTCCTTGCTTAATTCCACTCTCTTGGCCCTAGCCCTGAATATGCCCTCAATACTAATTTTTGGGTACTCTCTTTTTGCCAGATACTGTTCTAGTCACTGGTCATACAAAGACAAAAAAGACCTTCAACTTGTTCTCAAAGAATCTACATTATACTGTAGAGAAAAAACAAAATTTATAAAAATTAATATATGCAAATTATGGATAGAGACAATGCAAAATAATATCTATGTGTACATGCATATGTGTGTGAAAACATAAATTTTGTGAAAGATCAAGTAAAACTGGTGCCCAAAGAAAAAACCTTTTGTAGGATGTCATACTTGAGTGTTGCTTTGTTGGAAGGTGTGAAGGTTCTTATCTATAGTTGAGGGAAATGTACTTTTTAGTCATGAGGTATACTACCAGGAAAAGGAATATTGATAAGGATATTGTAAGATATTACAAAGTAATTACAAAGTAAGAAACATTCAAGTCAGTTTGGATAGGATATAGAGTATTTGATGCTAAATATTATAGGATTTAAGTGGGAAGTGAGGTTAAAATCAGCTTCAGAAGTAATATAGATTTCAAATTTGGAAGAATTTTTCTTTTACCCAGCATGCAGTAGTGAACAAATGATGGTTTGTATGTAGTTCTAAGAATATAATTTTGGCAAATGCTTGGTCAATTCTCTAGGACAGAGTGTCTTAACATTTTTCCAGTTGTGACCACTTTTAGTCTGAGAAATTTTTTGTCAATCTAGCTAAATTGTCACAAAATAGGTATACAAATCAAATATTTGTTGATTATAAATCATAATTATGCAACCCTCAGTTTAAAAAGCTTTGCTCTTCAAGTGAGATTAGAATGAGGGACACAAATTAAAAGAATCCTTCAAGAGTGTAGGTAAGGGGTGATGCATTATAATGGGGGACTTTGATGTAGAAGGAAGAAAATCTCATAAGAAATGTTACAGAGATAGGAATCAACTAGAAGTGGTAACTGATTTATATCTGAGCAGGGAGTGTGAGTAAAAAATGAGGATGGTTCTGATGGTTTCAAACTTTAGATGACTGGTGCTACTTTTGTGAGAATTTGGGAAGGAAGAAAAAGATATAGGTTTTATAGTAAAAATTAGCTGTTTTGTTTGGGATTTATTCAGCATGCTTCTAAGGTGATGAGATTCCTCTGCCAATGTAAGGAAAGTCTCATAGAGTAGAATCTGCCATGTAGCATGGAGAGGAAAGGAGTAGATGGGCTAATTCACTTTTGTGAATTATTATTTTTCCATTCTCCCCAACAATTCTCATCAACCAGAGAATTCTTTCTGGCAGAACTTTTTAAATGTAAGAAAACCTGCAAAGACTAGTATTTGGGTATCAATGTTGATCAACATAAAGGGGCTGACTACTGGATAAAGCAGGGAGAGAACGATTGTGAAAAATGACCCCCAGTGTCTAGTTGCTTTAGTAGAAGCTATATAAATGACGAAAGGGGAACTGGCTGAGTTAAAGCAGACAAAGCTGCCCACCAGCATCAGGATGGCTTTAGTGGCTCTGGTCTCATGGGAGGCTCTGGGTGAAAGGCTGATGCTGTGAATGTGTTGGACTTGCCGTCTGTGTCTATAGAGGACTGATACCATATAGCCACTTGAGCAGATCATGAGACCCATAAATAGAGCATCAATAATTGATTTCCAAATTAGAATTTTTATAGTATTTGTTTCATGCCAATTGAAAGAGCTTTGCCCAATCCTCCATCTTTCTGTACTGTTGTTCCTTTGATGATTTATATTGGTAGCCACAACAATATCTATCAGGACATTGAAAATCCAACAAACTAAAGAGCCAGGAACAATATATTTGGGAACCCCAATTTTAATCACTGTCCACATGGAACTGTTGGGGCTGATAGTGATGGCCTGAAAAATACTCAGGAAGCTGGTACTGCAAAGGGAAATGCTCCGTGTCACTCTTATTGAGTAAGTTAAGATTTTCCCCATCGTGTCATCCAAGAAAGATTTCCACCTCCACTCATTTATTATTATGGGGATTCCTCTGAAGATAATCATCAGGGCATGAGCTAAGGCCAAGTTGATGATTATCAGGCTAATGTGTCTTTTTCTGTGAGTAGTGATGAACTTTAGGCTATGTAGATAAAGAAGGAATATATTTCCCAGCACTCCAAACAAAAGCAGGGTCAAGTATACAATCTTTAGGTTTTCTTTAGAAGAGCTCATTCTTTAGGTATCTTGAAGAGTTTTTCCATCAGATCCAAAGTGACCTGGAAAGAAATCAGTGGGAATTTGAATTTTCCAGATTAATTATTACCCAGTAAAATCCCACAACCAACTTGCCTTCTATATGAGGAATACCAAATCTTTGCAGATAATCAACACTGCTACTCCAGTATTTATAAGGCATGTATTCAAATTATCAGGGCAACTAGGGGACTCAGTTGATAGAATGACTGCACTGCAGTCAGGAAAAATCTGGTGTCAGACACTCATTAACTATTTGACCTCATACAAGTCACTTTATTTTCTTTACCTCAGTTTATTCATTTGTAAAAATGAACTAGAGAAAGACAAAGCTCTCTAATATCTTTGTCAGGTAAAACTGAAATGGGGTCATAAAGTTTCAGATACAAGTAATCAACTAAGCAACAAAAATTCAATTTATCACAATCACAAACACTTATTAATAATATACTGAACATTCTAATGTTCTCTAAGCCATGCCTTTTGCTCTTGTACCATGATCACCTCCCACCAATACCTTGGATTGCTCCTGGGCTCATCAACTTTGATGAGTGAGTTTTTGCCTTAATTTTTTAGGATCCATGTCTTCTGCTACTTCATTCCCACTGCTTCACCATTCCACTGAACCTGTTCTTATGTCCTTTTCAGTAATACTTCATTTGCTTAGTTCCTCCATTAGAATATAAGTTCCTCGAGGGTAGGAACTATCTTCTTTTATTCTTATTCCAATTTCTTAGCACAGTTCCTGGGTCATAGTAAGACTATTTGAAATGTCTCTTGTATAATTGTTATTTGTGGGAATGAATCAAAGCCTGTAGGTGTAATTTTGAATCATCCTTATTCTTTAAGTAATCCTGAGCAAAAAGGTTCTGATCTGGTGTCTCCTGTCTGAGAAAACAGAGTGGGTGATTTCATAATATATTTTCTTTGCTCCATTTTTGAAGGGCCACACAGATAGTGGGGGAACTCTGGGGGAGGTATAAGACCCTCCAGCCCAGCCAGGGAATTTCCTGATGTATTTGGTTTGTCTCTCCATCTGTCCTGGGAATATCTCAGCCTTCCTGAGAAGTAAGGGAGTGTGACAACCTGTGTTGTACTTGAAGCAGAGATACTAACATAGGAAGGAGATATTTATACAACAATAGCAAGTTGCTCATGTGGCCCCACATGCACAATAGCATCCTATAGTTGGTACATGCTTAGTATAGTTAGTCCATGTGCAGTGTGCTATAGTGATGCAAGTATACTAGGGTATTTAAGACTGAGAGAACTTGAAAGAAACAAACTCCATGTTTGACCATCCACATGAGTTTCACCTCTTCACTCCTCACCTATGATCAGGATTTGGCTGGTACCGAAATCCTCCAATGGGCAAGTGTGGACACTACACCCTTTAGCCAGAAATTAAGAGGATTGGGCAAGATTTTAGAGACATCTACAAAAAGCTCCCATCTTGCCACTTGTCAGACATTGAGAAGCTATACCATGTGGAAATAGATATCTTTCATGGGTAACAAATCCCTTATATATAATAGTTGTTCATGAGAAGCAGAGCATAAAAATGGGGGAAGGAATAGGTAATTCTGGCATCTCATAATCTTTACTTTTATCATAATGAGACAAAAATCAATGGACATTTTGATATTTAAAGAACATAATTTAGAAATCCATTCAACTTAGTAGGAAAATTGGTGAGTCTGGGATAAAAGAGAGGGACATATGAATAGGAGGTCAGGTTAGTTCAATGAATATACTAAAATAAAATAAATTCATCATTCAAAGGAAAATGAATTTTGCAGATAGATTAAAAAGAAAAAAATAGAAGAGTAAGAAGTATCTGTGATTAGTTGGGCCAAGTGGATGAGATGAAAATTTGTGAAGTAGAAAAGAACACTGTCATTTATATGCCACATCTTAGTCAAATTGTTTTTTTTTTATTTTCATTTTCTTTAAAAAACGGAGAAAGGACAGAGCAAAGAAATGTAAGAAAACAGGTGAAGGAAAAGACAAAATTAACAATCATCATTGTAAAAATAAATGGGTTATAAAATAGAACACAATGGAATATATTAGAAAAGTAATTCCAATAACATGTTATTTATAATAAATATCCTGATTTATAACTATTCACAAGAGGAAAAATTAGTATCTAGAAGCATCCAAGATGCTTCATATGACCTCAGAAAATGATAATTATGATTTCAGAAAAGATCAATAGCAGTAAAAATATGATAAAAGAAGATAATCAGGGAAACAACATTATGCTTAAAGATACCATGAGTAAATCAATTTCACACACACATATGCAATAATTGTATTTCCATTCATATTCTAAATTACATAGGTGGCACAATTAGCAGGGTGACAGACTTGAAGTCAAGAAGATTCATCTTCCTAAGTTAAAATATTGCTTAAGACATTTACTAACTATATGAGCCTCGGGAAGTCATTTAAACCAGTTTGTCTGAGTTGCTTATCTGTAAAATGAATTAGAGAAGGAAATCGCAATAATATCTTGGCCAATAAAATGCAAATCTATTCACAAAGAGTTGAATATTATTGAAATGATTGAAATATATATGTATATACATACATACATACATATATATATATATATATATATATATATATACTCCATACAGACAGAATCATGTAATCATCACAGCTAAATCTTGATGAAGAGTTCTCTCTCTCTCTCTCTCTATGTGTGTGTGTGTGTGTGTGTGTGTGTGTGTTAAATACATGCATATATGCACATATACCCACATTTTGGGTCATGGCCAATGGGGAATTATTTTGACTTGACTATGCTTTATTATTACACGTTTTGTTTTTCTATTTTCTTTAAAGGGGGTATATTTGCTGGAGGAAAAAAAATAAGGCTCTTTAATTGAAACATAAAGAAAAATTAAAACAATAGTTGCAGACTTTAGTTCACCACATATCTAATAAAAAGGTAAGCAACAAAGAAATTAAGGACATGAATAGAACTTTAGAATTAAACCAGAGATATGGTCCTTTGTTTATTATTGAATAGTAACAAGAATGTAGTTTATATAATTCTCACCTATGAATGGAAAAATTACAAAAATGATGAGAAATTCCAATATTGATTATGTATTTTATATTCAATTCTGTAACTCTATTATGTATTTGATGCAAAACCCCAAACTTCTTTCAAAGTTAGAAAATTATCTCAGTAAACACCTATAAATCATTTCTTGTTCTAACTTTAGTTTCTGAGAAATTGAATGATAATTGTGTATTATCCTTGAGAAAGATACACTAGATGACTTTGTCCTATCTTAAAGCTCTATCCTTGTAAATTTTAGGTAGTTTTACCTAACTATTCTAATATCTAGGGGAACTGGTGAGGTTACCTCCTTGGTGAGTCTACATCTACTGGTGAATCCATTATCAATGTCCTTAGGTCTCATAAATCATAAAACTGGTCCTTAAAGATAGAGAGGTGGTTTTCAGTCCATGTCCATGCAATGCAAACTTTATTTAATGTAACCAATCATAATATGAGCCAATTTTATGATTTTTGTTCTCTGCTTATAAAAGTGAGTTGTATCTCCAGTTCTGGTCTTTGACATAGAAAGAAGGTAAGCCTTTGGCTTGCTTATTGGTAGTTCTCATGCTTCTGGTTAATGTGTTATTCTTGCATGAAAGAATGTACCTCAGTTTACCTTACTGTTAAGTTCTACCAGACAGGGTGGTCATGTTTTGGAGGCATAAACCCTTTTAAACAATAACATCTGCCATTTATAGGATAATAATAATAAAAATTGTTATTGTGATAGCTCTTATTTCTATAGTACTTTTAAGGATTTCAAGTTTCTTTCCTAGGTTATCTTATTTGATTCTTATAATGCCCCTTGGAGGGGTGAGCTATTATTGTCTACATCCTATAGATTAAGAAACTGAGAGAGACAAAGTGATTTGTCTATGCTCAAATATTTAGGAGGTATTTTAGACAAGATTACAAGTCAGTTAGCATTTATTACTTGTCTACTATATCTTAGCCAGTGGGCTACTTGCTAGGAGTACAACAAAAGGTAAAGACAGTTTAAACTCTTAAGGAGTTCAGAATTATGGGGAAGGCAACACAAGTTATATACATACATACGTACATACATATATATGTACATATATATATATATAAACAAACATGTTTGTTTATATAAACAAATTTCACAAAAGGCAAATGGCAAATAATCAGCACAGGGAAGGCACTAGAATTAAGGGGGACTGGAAAAGGTTTCCTGTAGAAGATAAAATTTTATCTGTGACTTGAGGGAAGTCAGAAGGTAGAGATGAGGAGAGAAAGCACCCCAGTCATAGGAGTCATCCATTGATCTGAGAGTTGTAATTTAATTTTGGTGGAAAAGCCAGGAGACCAGGAGTCATTGAGTAAAACAATGTATGAGTGGGTTATAAAGTGCAAGAGGTGCAGCTACGAGGTTCAGTGGATTCAGTGCTGAGCTTAGACAAAGGAAAACTCTTTTTCCTGAGTTAAAATCTGGTTTAATACTCACCGGCTATATAACTCTAACCAAGTCACAGTCCCTTTTGCCTCAGTTTCCTGATTTATAAAATTGGCTGAAGAAGGAAATGACAAATCACTTAAGTATCTTTGCCAAGAAAATCATGAGAGGTCATGAAGAGTTAGATATGACTGAAAAACGAATGAACAATAAAAGTAAAGGGCAAGAAGTATGGAAATGTGGGGAGATGGGAGAAAGATTAGGTTTTAAAGGACATCAAATGCCCAACAAAGGAGGTAGATTAGAATTGGAATTACAACCCATTTCCTTTATTAAGTCTTTGGGGCAATAATTTCTGGAAGTCAGTATGTTTCTAGGGCTGCTGCTGAGGCAGAATCCTTTAGCACTTCAGCATCCATGTCTAGTCCTGAGATTTTCCCTCCCCATCCCACACATGCTCCTCTGCCCTAATCTAGAAGGGTAGGGTACATAGTAGGGGGGCAGTGAATGAAGAGGCCTATGCCCTTCCCCTCCTTGCAATGCCCTTCTCCCCTCCCAGTGTCCTATGTTTCCCTTTTTAGTCAACTTTCCTAGAATTCCTGTCCTGTTTCCTCCATACAGAGAAAAGATGTCTGCTTTATTTCTCCGGGAAGGGACTCTACCAAATCTATCTCTGAAGTTAAGAGACCTACAGTCACTTACCATGTTCTCTATTGCACAGGGGGTAAAGCTGTACCAATTGGTGTAGGAGTATGCATGAGGTGGGCACTAGCAGGGCAGGAATTATAGGGAAAACTGAGTCTTACCTCATCTCCTCCAAGAGCTGAAATTATCTTGTCATTTGCTGGAAAAATGACATTATTAGCTCAGGGAAATTGAGAGGTTTCTGAAGAAGAGGAAGAAATTAATGTTTGAGGTGCAAATCCCCATCAACAATGACTGTAGGTTAATTAGTCTCCTAAGGAGCATCTGTGATCTGTTGGAAGAGACACTTTTTCTCTTCCTAATGGGAGGTAAGAGAAACGGATCTAAATAAGGGTGGTAGAGAAAAAAAGGCAGGGACAGCTGATGTTAAATGAGGACCTCTAAGTCTTAATTTTGGGGTTACTATTTATCTATCTATCTCTCTAAACTGTGGTTGCCATTGAGGTTATCTACTTTGCTGTATACTTCTGCTCTTTTTAAGTTAACCCTTTCCAAAGCAATTTTTGATAAAACTTAGAAATGCTTTTCTCTAGGACATGTTGGGATTGTTTCCACAAGGATGGTTGATCCTGCTCAGTTAGGATGATCTTAGTGTTTATATCCTTTAGATTCTTGGCAGTAGTTCTATTCTTTTTTTTAATTTTAATTTTTTAAAAAAAATTATTAATACTTTTTATTTGCAAAACATATGTATGGGTAATTCCTAAACATTAACCCTTACAAAGCTTTCTGTTACAAATTTTCCCCCCTACTCCCCCCCTCCCCTACATGGCAGGATATCCACTACATGATAATTATGTTAGAATACTTAAGAAATCAAATATAGGTATAGTTATTGCATCATTTTTTGTGCAGGAGAAATCATATCTACAAGAAAGAATAATCTGATAAAGGAAATACAATGCAAGCAAACCTCAATAGAGAACATGAAAATGTTATGTTGTGGTCCACATTTCACATCCCTCTCTCTAGGTGTATATGGCTCTCTCCACCGAACAATTGGAACTGGTTTGAAGCATTTCATTGTTGAAGAGAGTGATGTCCATTAGAACTGATCCTCATATAGTATTGTTGTTGCTGTGAATAATGATCTCTTGGTTCTGCTCACTTCACTGAGCATTAGTTCATGTAAGTCAGTAGTTCTATTCTAAAGTGTTTTTTATTGGTGTGTGTGTGTGTGTGTGTGTGTGTGTGTGTGTGTGTGTGAGAATTGAAAGGAAATGATTTGCCTAGGGTCACATAGCCAGTAAATATTAAGTGCCTAGTACTGGATTTGAACTCAGGTTCCCCTGACTCCAGAGTTGGTGCTCTATCCACTGTGCCATCCAGCTGCCCCACCTACAGCGTATTCTTAAAACAATGTCCAGGTGCCCTCAAACTTTTACACCAGGGCTTACATTCCCCATGCATTGAAATTAGAAACTGAGTTTTGGGGAGGGACGATTTCTCTGGACATCATTTGTACTAGACTGCCCTCTCCATCTTATGATTCAAGGGATGTCAAAGTCCAGAAGCTTTCAAGTCACTCTTAGCCTATGACCATCCATTTTAGTTAGTGGCTGGTCAATGTTTTGATTTTCTTGACGGTAGATACTTCTTTTTTCTGTGTAACATATGCATGAATGTTACGTGGATATGCTCAGTGTCCCTAGGGACATTTTAATGTACCATTGATTATTGACTTTTTCTGGATTCATGAACTGCCCAGGACAGGAGTAACTTTTCCTCTCTTTGAGAACTCCTCAATTAATGTAGCCAGCCATGTATTTATCACACTCTTCTCCTCTGTAGCTTTATTATGGCCTGAGATAAGAGGAAGAAGGAGGAAGGTGCAAGAACCTGGTCAGATCCAAATACACATCCTCTCCCCAACTCTGTCTTGAGGCTGCCTTATCCACCCTGTTAGGACTTTTATTTTATAGTGCTCATGGCAGAATCAGGTTATCTCCTCTTTTTTTACCTCCAGCAGGCATCAAGAACTCCAACCAGTCACTGCTGGGCCATTGAAAAATCAATTAGACATATCTCTTTCTCCTTTTCCTTCCCTGGCTAATTTATTTTCCTCAAAACAGTAGCAGCAGTAGCATTTTATTTAATTTGATTTGATAGAAATGGCTATTTTTTTCTCGCACATTTTATCCATTGGAAAAAAAGAAAACAATATCCTTGTAAAAATATGGATAGTCAAAATAATTTTCTATTTTTACTTTGTCCAAGAATATCTTTCTCCTTCTTTTTGAGTTTAGCACTTCTCTGTCAGCCAGGGTGGATGGTCATTGCGTTAATCAGAATTATCAAGTCTTTGAAAGTTATGTTTTTTGTTATTGTAGAAATGATTCTGATTCTGTCCTCTTCACTGCATTTCCTTTAATACAAAGTCATTAAATTTCTCTGACTCTTTCCATGATTTTATTTCTTTTGGCAAAGTAGTATTCCATTACATACATGTATCCTAATTTATTCAGGAATATCTCAATCATTTGACACTATCCTAATTTTCTAGGTTTTTTTGCCATTATATAAAGCAAAAATAATTATTTTTATATGTATTGATCCTTCCCCCCCTCTCTTTCATCCCATACCCAGTATTGGTATTGATGATTAAAAGACTATGTAAAGTTTGTTTACTTTTTTAGATAGAATTTGACATTTCTTTCCAGGATGGCACCACCAGTTCATAATTGCATCATAGCTTTATCATCAATGTGCCTTTTTCCTATCAGCTCCTCTAGCTCTATTTTCTTATTTTTTAATCTTTTTCAATCTGATTTGTGTGAAGTGGAACCTCAGTGTGGCTTTAATTTGTATTTCTTAAATTATTAATATTTTTAAGCATTATTTCATATGATTGTTGACAGCATCAACTTCTCTTATAAACTGACTTTTCATATCCTTTGACTTTTTTTCATAATTTCCAATTAATCATTCACTATTATTTTTACTGGAGAAATTGTCCACAAAAACTTTTCCATCATTTATCATTCTTCCTTTCAATTTGGTCCCTATATGTTTTGTTCCTGCAAATCCCTTTTAATTTTATATATTCACAGTTTTCCATTTTATCTTTTATCAGGGATCCTCTCTTTCCATTGGTTGGTCATAAGAATTTCCTTTTTCTGTCTATTTGAAAAGTAATTTATCCTTACTTCTTTAGTTTGTATGAAATTTGATCATTTATGCCTCTCATGTATCCATTTGAAACTTGTCTTGGTAAATATTGTGAGGATTTTGTCTAAGCCCAATTTCCACCAAACTGATCTTTAATTTTCCAAATAGTTTTCCTCAAATAACAAATCCTTCTCCTAATAACTGAGATCTTTTAGTTTATCAAAAACAAAGTTACAAGATTCATTTGCTTCTTTGGCTGTATAACTATTGTGTTCCATTGGTTATCTTTCCATTTTTTAACCAATGCAAGCCATTTGGATGATTGCTGCTTTGTACCTAGGCAACTCTTATTGATTTTAGAGGAGACTAGTTAAGGATGTGCTGGACCTGTAACCAATAAGACCTAAGTTCAAATCTTGCCTCTGGCACTTATAGCTGTGTAACTGTGGACAGGTCACTTGAAATCTTTCTGACTTAATCTCCTCTCTGAAGTGGAAATAATAATTACACCTGCTTCTTAGGATTATTGTGAGACGAAAATAAGGCAATTTTTGAAAAGTACTATGATACACTTCAATATAAATGCTAGCTATTATTATTGTTCTTCCAGTGTAGTTTGAATCCTTGTAATGCTATGTTCTTTTATTTTCCATTTTTTTTATTATTTCTCTTGAAATTCATGATCTCTTGTTTTTCCTAGTTCCATAGATTAATTCTTTAGCAATTGTGTTTATTACTGAATAAGTAAATTTAATTAGTAGTATTCTAATTCCTATTATGTGGCTTAGTATGATTTAAAAAAAGTGTACTTTGGTCCAATTCTGTAAAAAGAATGCATTTTAAAAATTATATTCATGTTTCCCCTGTGTATATTACAAATTATTTTATATATTTGTATTATATTTAGTAAAATTTCTTTTCTGTTTCCCCTTTTTATATTTGCTGGTATACACAAAATCATTTTGTTTCCTTTGGCTAAGACCATATACCATATATTGTTTGGGTGCTAGGATTAGTATAGTAAGCAAAGATGACAAAAAGCTTATTTTTTAAATGACATAAGAAGACTCATCTGGTTATCATTTCTTTTACTCCTCTACTGCCTCCTTCATTGTAAAGTATAGAGCAAGTGGAAGAGGGGCCAAATACAGAGGTGTTTTTTGGACAAAAAAATTAGACTGCTAAATATTTTAGCGTCAGAACAATGTTGTGATTAAAAAGACAATTTTTTAAGACTTACATTTTTAAAGTACTGGGCAGTTATATTTTCTTAAGAAATCAGATTTAGTTATTTGATTTTAATAAATAAGCTATTCTTTATGATTGAATATTTAATCAGGATTTACTTTAAAAAACATTTTCCTTGGTGTACTTCATTTTTTAATTAATATTTTTTCTTTTGCCTGTAAAAACAAGTTTTTAACATTTATTTAAAAACTTTTAGTTTCAAATTCTCTTTCTCCCTCTCTTTCCTCCTCCATCCACATAGTAAGCAATTTGATATGGGTAATTCAAGTGTAATCATGTAATATCTGTTGCCTCATTTGTCATATTGTGAAAATCACATTCAAAAACCCATTGAATAGAACAAGTGAAAAAATAATGAAGTAAAAATTAGTATGGTTATGATGCATATAAACCATCAGATTTTTTTTGTTTGGAGGTGGGTAGAATTTTTTTTATTATGAGTTCTTTTAAAAATATTTAATTTTATCATGATTACATGTAAAAGAAAATTTCAACCTTGTCAATATGTTTGGAGACATGCTGTTTCCCAGAGCTAAGATCCAGAAAGCTGGCTGTGCCCTGAGCTTGGTATAACAACAATCCTCTGAGCATTACATGATATCACTCTCTGGCCAAGTATATTGCTTTGACCAGGACAAGGTGTTCACTGAGGGATTTATGATGTTGATATTAGTCAAAAACTGATTGTTTGTTGGAGATCTCTCTATTTCCCAGAAGTGGAGCCTGATATGTTAATAATTAGTGATTTCCTGTACTTGTATAAATGGATAGCTGAAGGAGCTCCCTGCAATCTTATTTTCACCAGGTGCAAGGTTACTTTATCATTTTTTGCTTGAGAGCCAATGAAGTGGCTGCTCCTTCTTATTCACAATTGAGTCCTACCATTGGTGTTTCCATTCATAGGAGGTCCAGTCCAGCTTCCACCCTCACATCACGGATTCCTTCTTCCAAATTTCTAAATTGTTTTGAGCTGGAAGAATATTTTACCATAGCCTTTTGTTAGCTCAGTCATTCCAGAATTTGATTCGGTGTTTCATTTAAATTTAGTTGGAGGAGAATGTTGGAAGAGTTCTGTTGAAAGCTTCTTCTTTTCCACCATTTTGACTCCAGTACTGAAAATTATTCTTCAATATTAGTTGTTTGAGCATTCACTTCATTCCGTACCATGCCTTGTCCCTAATCATACAAGACAAAAACACATTCAATCTGTCTTTAAGAAGATTTTATTTTATTTTGAAAAAAAATTAAGTTTATACACAAAAAGAAAGTTACATTATATATATATGTAATCAATACAGAGAAAATTCAAGATAATTATGTATGTTCCTGTATGTG
The DNA here is from genome assembly GCA_023553655.1 of Myrmecobius fasciatus. Taxonomy (NCBI): domain Eukaryota; kingdom Metazoa; phylum Chordata; class Mammalia; order Dasyuromorphia; family Myrmecobiidae; genus Myrmecobius; species Myrmecobius fasciatus. The sequence continues at coordinate 241,475 of JAJPUD010003401.1, forward strand.
TATAAAAGTGTGAAGGCACACACTCTTCTTCTGCATGAGAAAACTTCTTTAGGATGTAGTATCTCAGAGTTGTTTTGTGGGAAACAGTGGAAGATTTAAAGTGGAGTTGTGCAGAGTGCAATTTCCATTTATAGGGGACACTATACATGTACAGGAAAAGGAATATTTCTTACAAGATAAAAAGCATTCAGTACAAGTTAATTAGTTTCAGGAATATTTCACGTCAAATGATAAGAGATTTAAGTGAGAAGTGGGGTTATCTTCATCTTGGGAATAAAAGCAAACTTTAAATGAAATTTGGAAGGAATTTTTTTTTACATCCAGTATCCAGTAGGGAACTACTGATACTTTCTGTGCAGGGAAGTGACAGTCAAGTCCATGTCCTCAGAATATTACTTTAGGATATGTCTGACCAATTCTCTGGGAGTGATATATGAATCAGGGAGGCAAATCAGAAGGCTATCTTGAGAATGTAGGTAAGGCTCAAGAAGGGGCAGGATTAGAATTGGGGCCTTTGATATGGAAAGAAGGGAATGGCAAAAGTGTGTTATAGGGGTGGAATCAAGAAGACATCTTGACTTGAGTCAAGAAGACTGAATTATATATGGGAGATGAGTGAATGAACAACAGAGACTTGTTCTGGTGTCTAAAAGTTTAAGTGACTGGTGATAAATTTTTGAGAATTCAGGAAGAAATAAAAAAAATAGGTTTTATAGGAAATGTAAGATGTCTTGTTTGGGATATATTGAGTATGATTCTAGGGTAAAGAGATCCCTGTGCCATTATAGAGAAAGGCCTCTGGAGAAGAGCCTTGTATACAGCCTGGGGATGAAAGCAGTGGATGGTTAAATTTATTTTCATGCTCATTTCCCCTTTCTCCTCCCAAATCCTCATCAACCAGAGACTTTTTCCTAACAGAATCTTTTCAAAGGTAAGAAAAGTTGCAAAGATCTGTGCATCTGAGTGTCAAAGCTGATGAGCAGAAAGGGGCTGACTATTGGATAAAACATGGAGAGAATAATAGTGAACCGTGGCCCCCAGTGCCTACTTGCTTTCTCAGAAGCTATATAAATGACAAAAGGAGAACTGGCTGAGTTAAAGCAGACAACGCTGCCCACCAGCATCAGGATGGCTTTGGTGGCTCTGATTTCATGGGAGACTTTGGATGAGAGGCTGTTGCTGTGAATGTGCTGTACTAGAACTTTGTGTCTATAGAGAATTGAAAACATATAGCCACTGGAGCAGATCATAAGACTCATAAACAGAGCATCAACAACTGAATTCCAAATGAGAATTTTGATAGTACTAGTGGAATGTAAGATGAGAGAACTAGGCCCAATCCTCCATCTTTCTGTAGTGCTGTTCCTTGGATCATATATATTGGTAGCTACAGAGATATCTACCAGAATATTGAAAATCCAACAAAGTAAAGAGCAGGGACCAACATATTTGGGGGCCCTAGTTTTTATCTGTGTCCACACGGGACTGTTGGGGCTGATGGTGATGGCCTGGAAGATACCTAGGAAGCTGGTGCTGCAAAGGGAAACTCCCCGAGTCACTCTTATTGAGTAAGTTAAGATTTTCCCAATCATGTTGTCCAGTAAAGATTTCCACCCCCAGATATTTATTATTATGGGAATCCCTCTGAAAGTTATCATAAGGGAATGAGCTAAGGCCAGGTTAATGATTATGAGACTACTGGGTGTTTTTCTGTGACCAGTGAACTTCATGATGTGTAAAAAAGGAGAAATATGTTCCCCAGCACTCCAAACAAAAGGAAAGCCAAGTAGAGGATATATATTTTTTCTATAGGAGAAATCATTCCTTAGCCTCTTGGAGAGCTTTGCTGCCAGATCCAAAACACTCTGGAAAGAAACAAAGGAAGGCGTGACTTTTTAAAAAAATAGAGTAATTATTTTCCAATAAAATTCCCCAACTTACCTTTTTTAAAAATAAAGAATGGTGAATTTTCTTGGATAGAAATTGTCATTCTAGGACTCATGAGACATATTCAACTTCTCAGGGCATCTGCATAATTAGTACATAAAGTGACAAACCTGCAGAGCATAATACCTGAAATCAAATCCAGCATTAGACAATTACTAGTTGTTTTACTGTGGGCAAGTCACTCAATTCTGTGTGACTCAGTTTCTTCATCTGTAAAATAAGCTTGAGAATGAAATAGTAAACCACTTCTATATCTTTTCAAAGAATAACAAGAGGTGGGATCATAAATTTTCAAATATGAAAAATAGGTTAAACAATAACAATAACAACTCCAGTCATCATTTCAGAAATATTTATTAATCATCTAATATGTACTTCAGTAATAAATACTTTTAATCTTTCTGCCAGTCCTGACTTTTGCTCTTGGGACATGATCATCATGTCCTTCTTATGAACAGCTTGGATGGTGCCTGGGATCATCCATTCTGATGGGTGAGTTTTTGCACTAGCTTGCCAGGGTCCACATGATCTGGCCACTTCCTTTCCATTGCTTCCTTATGTCAAATGTACCTGTCCCTGCCCCTTTCAGTAATCCTTCATTTGTTTGTTCCTCCATTAGAATGTAAGCTTCCTGAGTGAAGAATTGTTTCCTTTATTTTTTTTTATCCCTAGTATTTAAGACAGAACCTGAAATCTAATAATACCATTTTTTTGGTGTATGTAACTAGAATTTGGAAGGAATTTGTCAAATCTGTGTATTGGGAAGTCTTAATCCTTTAACTAATAATGACCAGAAAAACTATTGAATTTGTTATTTTTGACAGTGAATGATCATTATGATCTGTTGCCCTTTCTCAATGAAACTATATTGCCCACTTTCATTTTTTTTCTCCTCTTTGCCCAGGATTTAAGAAGTTCCTTAAAGAAGGCGGGGCAAATTTATAAAGATACGTATGCATGACTCTACTCCAGAAGGGGATAAGATGAAGAACAATCAAGTGGAAAAAAACTTGGGTAGTTATACATGATAAGATCACCTAATTACTCTTTTGTCACTTTCTTATTTTAAAAGAGGGAAAAGACAAAAGAACTAAGAAGTGAAAGAGGACCAATGAAGGCAGATACAAAATTAACAACCAGTATTGTGACAGTAAATGGGATGAACTTCCTTAAAAAAGAGAAGACATAATAAAGTGAGAAATCTGATTTCAACAATGTTTTTACTATAAGAAATGCCTTTAATTTATAAATATCCAAATAGAACTAAAGTTAGAATCTTGAACAAAAGCCATTATATTTCAGATGAACTAAAAATATGGAAATAATTTTGATTTCAGAAAAGACCACAATATAATAGATATCATAAAAGACAATAACCAGGGGAGCAGCTTTAAGTTTAAAGATAAATAAATAGATTAATAATACATATATACATATAGCATACAATAATTATGTATATGCATATGTACTATGTATACAAGTGATACAATAGACAGACTACCTGTCCTAAAATCAGGAAGTCTCATTTTTGTGAGTTCGGATCTGGTTTCAGATATTTACTAACTTTGAGATTCTGGGTAATTCATTTCATCTTGTTTGGCTTAGTTTCTCATATGGAAAATGAGATGATGACGAAAATGACAAACCGGTATTTTTGCCTAGAAAACCCCAAATGGGGTAGACATGACTGAAACAGCTGAATGGCAACATTATATAATTATACAAAAACATACCCACATTATCACAACAGCTAAATATTTAAAGGAAAAGTTAATTCAGTTGTAGGGAGAAACAGTTTTTTTTTATTAAAGCTTTTTATTTGTATAACATATGCATGGGTAGTTCCCCAGCATTGATCTTTACAAAGCTTTCCATTACAAATTTTACCCCCAGTCCCCTTCCCTCCCCTCGATCGCAGGAAGTACACTACATGTTAATAATGTCGAAATGCTAGAGAAGTTATGCAAAAAAAAATCCTATCTACAAGAAAAAAAAAGAATCAGAGAAGGGCAACACAATGCAAGCAAATGTCAATAGAGATTATGAAAATGTTATGTTGTGGTCCATATTTCATATCCCTCTCTCTGGGTGTATATGGTTTTCTTCAATGAACAATTAGAACTGGTTTGAGACAATTCTTTGTTGCAGAGAGCCATGTCCATCAGAATTGATCATCATGTAATACTGTTGTTGCCGTGTATGATGATCTCCTGGTTCTGCTCGTTTCACTCAGCATCAGTTCATGCAAGTCCCTCCAGGCCTCTCTGAAATCGTCCTGCTGGTCGTTTCTTACAGAGCAATAATATTCCATAACATTCATATACCATAATTTATTCAGCCACTCTCCAATTGATGGGCATCCCTTCAGTTTCCAGTTTCTAGCCACTACAAAAAGGGCCGCCACAAACATTCTTGCACATGTGGGTCCCTTTCCCTCCATCTCTTTGGGATATAGGCCCAGTAGAAACACTGCTGGGTCAAAGGGTATGCACAATTTGATACAAAGCTTTCCATTACAAATTTTACCCCCAGTCCCCTTCCCTCCCCTCGATCGCAGGAAGTACACTACATGTTAATAATGTCGAAATGCTAGAGAAGTTATGCAAAAAAAAATCCTATCTACAAGAAAAAAAAA
>JAJPUD010003402.1:0-52742 GCA_023553655.1 Myrmecobius fasciatus
GAGCAGAACCAGGAGATCATCATACACAGCAACAACAGTATTACATGATGATCAATTCTGATGGACATGGCTCTCTGCAACAAAGAATTGTCTCAAACCAGTTCCAATTGTTCACTGAAGAAAACCATATACACCCAGAGAGAGGGAAATGATATATGGACCACAACGTAACATTTTCATGATCTCTATTGACATTTGTTTGCACTGTGTTGCCTTTCTCTGATTCTTTTTTTTTTTCTTGTAGATAGGATGTTTCTTGCATAACTTCTCAAGCATTTCAACATTATTAGCATGTAGTGGACTTCCTGCCATCTAGGGGAGGGGAGGGGACTGGGGGTAAAATTTGCAATGGAAAGCTTTGTAAAGATCAATGTTGGGTAATACCCATACATATGTTATACAAATAAAAAGCTTTAATAAAAATAAATAAATAAATTAAAAAAAAAAAAAAAAACAAACAGCAGGACGATTTCAGAGAGGCCTGGAGAGACTTGCATGAGCTGATGCTGAGTGAAATGAGCAGAACCAGGAGATCATTATACATAGCAACAACAATATTACATGATGATCAATTCTGATGGACATGGCTCTCTGCAACAAAGAACTGTCTCAAACCAGTTCCAATTGTTCACTGAAGAAAACCATATACACTCAGAGAGAGGGATATGAAATATGGACCGCAACATAACATTTTCATGCTCTCTATTGAGGTTTGCTTGCATTGTGTTTCCTTTCTCTGATTTTCTTTTTTTTTTCTTGTACAACTTGTCAAGTACTTCAACATTATTAACATGTAGTGGACTTCCTGCCATCTAGGGGAGGGGAGGGGACTGAGGATAAAATTTGTAATGGAAAGCTTTGTAAAGACCAATACCCATACATATGTTATACAAATAAAAAGCTTTAAGTAAAAAAAAAAAAGAAAGAAAAGACCAGATCTGAACAAAAAATCTGACCTCCAAACACAGAACTCTAGAGAAGCGTAAAAAGGTAAAAAGGAAAGAACTCTAGAGAACTATATCTCTACTAGGGGTATCCTTAAAGAATGGGGGTATAATTTGATTTTACTTTGATAATAATCGAAAAGAAATTAGAGGTGGAAGGTATATCATACTGTAAAAAAAAGGGGGGAGGGGAAAGGAGGTAAAATAAAGTAAATAAAAGGAGGTAAAATAAGGCAAAGTCTCATGAAGAGACATAGAAAATCTAATATAATTGAGGGAAAGAAGGGAGGGTGATGAGTATTGTGTAAATCTTACTCTCATTGGATTGGGCTCTAAAAGAGCATATCAGAAACATTCGATTTCATGGAAAAACTTGGCCCTCTGTATAGGGAAGTAGGAGGGAAAGGAGGAAAAGAAAGGGATAAATTAATAGAAGGATTAGGGGGAAGGTATATAAAAGAGGGAAGGTTCTAAAGGGGGGAGGACAGTTAAAGGGAGGTGGTCATCAAAAATAAAATACTGTGGAGGGGGGAAGGGAGTAAGGGGAAAGGGAAGAGAAAATATATAACTTTGGGTAAATAAGATGGCAGGAAATATAGATATAGTCATTTTAACTGTGAATTTGAATGGGATGAACTCTCCCATAAAACGGAAACGGATAGCGGACTGGATTAAAAGCCAGAATCCTACAATATGTTGTTTACAAAAAACACATTTAAAATATAGAGATACATAGAGAATGAAGGTAAAGGGCTGGAGCAGAATCTTTTATGCTTAAAGTGAACCAAAAAAAAAAAAAAAAGGAGGAGTAGCAATCCTTATCTCAGATCAAGTAAAAGCAAAACTAGATCTAATTAAAAGAGATAAGGAAGGAAACTATATTTTACTAAAGGGTACCATAGACAATGAAGCAGTATCAATACTAAACATATATGCACCAAGTGGTATAGCATCCAAATAACTAGAGGAGAAACTAACAGAGATGCAAGGAGAAATAGACAATACAACTATATTAGCGGGGGATCTCACCTTGCTCTCTCAGAATTAGATAAATCAAACTACAAAATAAATAAGAAAGAAGTTAGGGAGATAAACAAAATGTTAGATAAGTTAGGTATGACAGATCTGTGGAGGAAATTGAATGGTGATAGAAGGGAGTATACTTTTTTTTCAGTGGTTCATGCAACTTATAGGAAAATTGATCATGTGTTAGGGCATAAAAACCTCAAAATCAAATGTAGAAAAGCAGAAATAGTAAATGCATCCTTTTCAGATCATGATGCAATAAAACTCACATGCAATATTAGGTCAGGAGAAAATAGACCAAAAGTTAATTGGAAATTAAATAATCTAATCCCGAAGAATGAATGGGTGAAAGAGCAAATTATCGACACAATCGAAAATTTCATCCAGGAGAATGACAATAATGAGACAACATACCAAAATTTGTGGGATATGGCCAAAGCAGGTATAAGGGGTAACTTTATATCTCTAGATGCTTATTTGCATAAAATAGAGAAAGAGAAGATCAATGAATTAGGGTTACAATTAAAAAAAACAAGAAAAAGAACAAATTAAAAAACCCTCAATCAAATACCAAATTGGAAATTCTGAAAATTAAAGGGGAGATTAATAAAATTGAAAATAAGAAAACTATTGAATTAATAAATAAAAGTAAGAGTTGGTTTTATGAAAAAACCAACAAAATAGATAAGCCTTTAGTTAATTTGATCAGAAAAAGGAAGAGGAAAATCAAATTGTTAGTCTCAGAAATGATAAGGGAGAACTTTCCTCAAATGAAGAGGAAATTAGAGTAATAATTAGGAGTTACTTTGCCCAACTTTATGCCAATGAATTCGATAATCTAAATGAAATGGAGGAATATCTACAAAAATATAGATTGCCCAGGTTAAGAGAAGAGGAAATACATTATTTAAATAGCCCCATTTTAGCAAAAGAAATAGAACAAGCTCTTAATCAACTCCCTAAGAAAAAATCTCCAGGGCCAGATGGTTTTACATGTGAATTCTACCAAACATTTAAAGAACAATTAATTCCAATACTATACAAACTATTTGAAAAAATAGGGACAGAAGGTATACTACCAAATTCCTTCTATGATACAGATATGGTGCTGATAGCTAAACCAGGTAGGGTGAAAACAGGGAAAGAAAACTATAGACCCATTTCCCTAATGAATATTGATGCAAAAATTTTAAATAAGATTTTAGCAACGAGATTACAAAAAGTTATCTCCAGGATAATACAGCTTGACCAAGTAGGATTTATACCAGGAATGCAGGGCTGGTTCAATATCAGGAAAACTATCAGCATAATCAATTATATTAATAACCAAACTAACAAAAACCATATGATTATCTCTATAGATGCAGAAAAAGCATTCGATAAAATCCAACACCCATTCCTATTAAAAACACTAGAGAATATAGGAATAAATGGGCTTTTCCTTAAAATGATTAGTAGCATCTACTTAAAACCATCAGCAAGTATCATATGTAATGGAGACAAACTAGAACCCTTCCCAATAAGATCAGGAGTGAAACAAGGCTGTCCACTGTCACCATTACTATTTAATATTGTATTAGAAATGTTAGCTTTGGCAACAAGAGAAGAAAAAGAGATAAAAGGAATTAGAGTAGGCAATGAAGAAACCAAATTATCACTCTTTGCAGATGACATGATGGTATACTTAGAGAACCCTAGAGACTCAACTAAAAAAACTACTAGAAACAATTCACAACTTTAATAAAGTTGCAGGATTCAAAATAAATCCACATAAATCATCAGCATTTTTATATATTACCAACAAAGTTCAGCAGCAAGAGATAGAAAAAGAAATTCCATTCAGAATAACGGATGATAGCATAAAATATTTGGGAATCTATCTGCCAAGAAAATGTCAGAAACTATATGAACTAAACTACAAAACACTTTCCACACAAGTAAAATCAGACCTAGTCAATTGGAAAACATTAAGTGCTCATGGGTAGGCCGAGCGAATATAATAAAAATGACAATACTACCCAAACTAATTTACTTATTTAGTGCCATACCAATCAAACTCCCAAGAAATTATTTTACAGATCTAGAAAAAATAGTAGCAAAGTTCATTTGGAAGAACAAAAGGTCAAGGATTTCAAGGGAATTAATGAAAAAAAAAAGACAGATGAAGGTGGCCTTGCTGTACCAGATATAAAACTATATTATAAAGCAGCAGTCATCAAAACCATTTGGTACTGGCTAAGAAATAGAGCAGTCGATCAGTGGCATAGAATAGGATATCAAGACAAGCTAGGTAATAAAGTTAGCAATTTAGTGTTTGATAAACCCAAAGACCCCAGCTTTGGGGATAAGTACTCACTATTCAGCAAAAACTGCTGGGATAATTGGAAACTAGTGTGGAAGAAATTAAGGCTGGACCCATACCTAATACCACACACCAAGATAAGATCTAAATGGGTTCATGATCTAGATATAAATAGTGATGTTATAACCAAATTAGAGGAACATGGGATAGTTTACCTCTCAGACCTGTGGAGATGGAATAAATTTATGTCCAGGGAAGGTCTCGAACTCTTAATTGAACACCAGATAGATAATTTTGATTATATTAAGTTAAAAATTTTCTGTACTAACAAAACTAATGCAGACAAGATTAGGAGGGAATCATCAAATTGGGAAATCATCTTTCCATTTAAGGGTTCTGATAAAGGTCTCATCTCTAAGATATATAGAGAATTGTCTCCCATTTATAAAAATTCAAGCCATTCTCCAATTGATAAATGGTCAAAGGATATGAACAGACACTTTTCAGATGATGAAATTAAAACTATTTATAATCATATGAAAAGGTGCTCCAAATCACTATTGATCTGAGAAATGCAAATTAAGACAACTCTGAGGTACCACTACACACCTGTCAGATTGGCTAAAATGACAGGAAAAGATGATGAATGTTGGAGGGGATGTGGGAAGACTGGGACACTGATGCATTGTTGGTGGAGCTGTGAACGGATCCCAACCATTCTGGAGAGCAATTTGGAGCTATGCTCAAGAAGTTATCAAACTATGCATACCCTTTGACCCAGCAGTGTTTCTATTGGGCTTATATCCCAAAGAAATCATAAAAGAAGGAAAGGGCCCCACATGTGCAAGAATGTTTGTGGCAGCTCTTTTTGTGGTGGCTAGAAACTGGAAACTGAGTAGATGCCCATCAATTGGAGAGTGGCTGAATAAATTATGGTATATGAATGTTATGGAATATTATTGCTCTGTAAGAAACGACCAACAGGACGATTTCAGAGAGGCCTCGAGAGACTTGTATGAATTGATGCTGAGTGAGATGAGCAGAACCAGGAGATCGTTGTACACGGCAACAAGAGTACTATATGAGGATCAGTTCTAATGGATGTGACTCTCTTCAACAATGAAATGCTTCAAACCAATTCCAACTGTTCAATGAAGAAGGCCATATACACCCAGAGAGAGGGATGTGAAATGTGGACCACATCATAACATTTTCACGTCCTCTATTGATGTTTGCTTGCATCGTACTTCCTTTATCGGATTATTCTCTCTTATAGATACGATTTCTCCTGAACAAAAAAAATGATGTGTGGCAATAACTATACATATATTCGATTTTTTAAGTATTCTAACATAATTATCATGTAGTGGATATCCTGCTATCTAGGGGAGGGGTGGGGAGTAGGGGGGAAAATTTGTAACAGAAAGCTTTGTAAGGGTTAATGTTTAGGAATTACCCATACATATGTTTTGCAAATAAAAAGTATTAATAAAAATTAAAAAAAGTTGATCAATAACAGATTAGGTAAATAAGATGTAAAGATAAATGAACTTATTAGCATAGTGTTGAATAAATCCAATAGCCTCAAATACTAGGTATATATTTACTATTAAATAAAGACTGTTGTGAAAAAGAAAAAAACAAAAATTTGTGTGGCAGAGATCAAGTTTAGATCAATATCATAGATAATCGGCCAAAGGATATAGATATATAGATTAAAAGTCACATAATAAGCACATTCAGGAAGCAAGAAGTCTCTTTTAAAACCCTGGTGAAAGAAGGGTTTCTTGAAAAAGCAAGGGATAGACAGGATAATAGGACATAAAATGTACATTTTCATTTAAGTTTTAAAATTTAATTATTTTTATTAAAATGGTAGTACTTCTTGTTGAGTTGTGTTCCAGTTATGGCTGACTCTTCATGACACTATTTGGAGTTTTCTTGGCAAAAGTACTGGAATAGTTAGTTCTCCAGTTCTTTAGTATTCCAGTTCCTTTTACAGAGGAGGAGCTGGGGCATATAGGATTTAATAATTTACCCAGTATCACTCAGCTAACAAGTAAGGACAAATTTGAAGGCACAAGGAGGAGGCTTCTCAACTCCAGGCCTGGCACTTTATTTGCTGCACTAACTAGCTGCCCTGAAAAGCTTCTCCACATCTAAAAACAATAGCAATTAAAATTGAAAGAAAAGCAGGAAATTGGGAGAAATCTTTATAAGTATCACTGATAAAAACCCTTAAAGATCCATAGGGAACAACTTAAATATGTAAGAATAGGAGTTATTCCCCAATAGATTAATGGACTAAGAATTTAAATAATCAATTATCTCCTGAAAGAAATCTAAGGTATCACAACTTTATGAAAAAAGTTCTTTATCATTAATATTAAAAGAAATGCATATTAAAATAACAGATTCTATTTCACACTCATCAGATTCACAAAGATGACAAAAAGAAAAAAAAATTAATTATTGAAGGGCAAATGTGTATTAGTGGTGATTGATTAGATTGAATCAATCATCCCACTAGATACCTTTATCAGTTGAGGTAAAAGTTTGATCAAATCAATGAGTCAGAAGTTTGAACTATGTATGAACAAATTCTGGTCACCTCTCTGAGTACAACATATATTTTATTCAGATTGAGGGAATTGGTCACTCTGTGTGAACCATAGGTAGAATTGGAAAGCTATTTTGAAATCAGAGATTTGAGCATCTTGCAAAAGAGAGGAAGGACTAGGAAATTCAAGAGGTTAAACTTCAACAATCTAAAGAATAAAAAAGAAGAAATAAATTGTAGAACTGAGCTGTGGTAGAGAAGGAAAAAAAATGAGGAGGTCCATTGGCCCAACAGGCATCTTGGATCTGAAATATCCACTTCAAGGACCAAAGGAAATTCCGAGAAAATTGGAAAACTCAAAATAAAAATTTGCTCTTTCCCCAAAGTCTCCCAGTTATTCTTCTCTGCTAGTTTCTTTACCCAAATGTTTCTAGTAAGTTGAATTGTGCTCCAACTATAAGGTGGTCATGGGTTAGCTAGATACAAACATAAATTTAAATTAAGGCAGAAAGCAAAGCTTCTGCCTAATTGGGGGCTCTGAGTAATTATGATTGGATTCCTAAATTGTCATTTAAGATAATCACCCTCAAGCAAAAGAGCAGGAAACGGGCTATTATATTGCCTCAGGCTTAACATGAGCTACTTTTTGTTACAGGATGTGGCTGATTATATGTCCACAAAGGGAGATAGGAAGGGAAGGATAATGAAGATGGTCACAATTATCTACTAGGTTTCATCTGTCCCATCTGTCTGTGGCTACATCTACTTAACTGATGAGACAGATAAACAGATAGATATAGATGACACTGAAAAGTATATATTTAAAATGTGCATAAGTTTGTATGTTATGCATATTGCCTTAAATTTGTCAATACATTTTTGTACTCTATGAATGACTGAGCAAAATGGTCTATGAACTTCTCAAGAACAACATCTTTGTGATTCACCTTTTTGTATCCATAACAACTGTACCATGGTCCCAGAAACAATCATTTCTAAATAAACGCTTATTTTAAAAGCTTTTCATTGCAGAAGACAATGGGATAAATCATTTTCGGTTCCTAAATGTCATTGAGGAATTGTATGAAAGAATCCTATTTTTCTTATATTCACTACATCAATATAATCATTCTATTTTATCTTGATATATGAAATGAAAGATATGCTTTCATTTCATATTATATATAAATAGATTTTGAATTCACTTATGCCTTATTGGAATAAACCTACTTATTGTTCATCTTGAATATTCTTACTATAAAACTGCCAAAAAGCTGACTGTGCTGTGCTTCTCTCTTTAGATTTAAGTGTACTGCTGATCAAAATAAACTCAAGTTTTTATAAAGGAAGTAATGATACATTCTCCTCCCAACAAAAAATTCCTTTGTATGGTTTGATGCACATTTTTGTATTTACCCATATGTGTATCCATCATACATCATGTCAGATCCTTGAGGACAAAAGCTTATTCATTTTTGTCTTTTCATCTTCAGTGATGAGAATAATGTCTGATATTTAATAATGCTTCTTGAATGAATGAAAGAGTTTGAAGGACAGTTAAGTTTTTGATAGACAGGAATATCAGGGGAAGTAATTTTAGTTGCAAAGTAATATGAGTAAACATGAATAAGTATAAAAGCATTGGGAATGCTTAAATGAAAAGTAGACTACATATAGAAGAATAAAAATTGAGTCATATTGGGATAACTAGGTGATTTGGTGGAATAGAGCATGGAGTGGGAAGTCAGGAACACCTGAGTTCAAATCCAGTCTCAGCCACTAGCTGCATGATCCTGAAAAAGTCATTCCATCTCTGTTTGCCTTAATCCACTGGAGAAAGAGAAATGGCATACCATTTGATTATCTTTGTCAAGAAAATCCGAGTTAAATTTCAGAAAAGTTTATAAAGTTTTTAGGTTTTATTATATTTTAAACTATAATAAACATTATTAACTTGTAGGTCAGAAAAAAACCAAACAGAAAGTAAGATTTTGCCAGTTATTAATTATAACCCAATCTTCTAATTTTACAAATAAGGAAATTGAAACTTAGATAGTTTAAATGATTTTCTTAAGGTCATAGAAGTAAACAAGTTTTTCCCCTGAGACAATTGGGGTTAAATGGGTCACATAACTAGGAAGTGTAAAGTGTCTGAGATCAGATTTGAACTCAGGTCCTCCTGACTTAAGTTTGGTTTTTTAAGGAGGCATTTGAACCCAGACCTTTCACTCTAAACAAAACCAAACCATTCTTTTACTGAATGGAAGGTTAAGGGACTTGTCCAGTGTTACACATACAAATCACCTAATCCAACCCTGATAATACCAACCCAATAACCTGATTAGGTATTAAAAAAAAACTTTAATTAAGCATAAATTATCTATGTTGCTTACTTGCTTATATCTGTTGAGAAAACCAGTGTTTTCTATGAGCTTTTACATATGTTATGTTTTGATTCTCCCAAACATTTTAGGAGGGCAAGGATTTTTATCTTTATTTTATTAATGAGAAACCACAAATAAATTCCTACTTGGAAAACTATGTCCAGCCTGAAATCAAATATAATATATGAATACCTTAGTTCAATTCATTTCTAGCACATTCAAAATTCTTTAGGTAAGCATTCATCTTGTATAGAGCAAGCTTTCCGAATGGATTCAACATGAAGTGTTAGAAAATGTTGTTATTGCTTGTCCCTCATTGTAGAAAAGAATCAGGACATCATGGAGGGGATGCCATGACATGCAGGTGAATTGGATTTAAGTGAGAGAGGGCTGGACGAGGTCACCTTCATCAATGTCCCCTCCAGTGTCATCTGCGTCCAGTGTGCTTGATGTGAAATCAGTGAATTTCATTTGAAACTCTGAATCTGACTGTGTAACTTTGGGCAAATCTGGTAATGGGCTTTGATGCCAAATGAAAGGTTGGGTTACTAGAGGGCTTCTCAGATCCCTTCAACTCTAAAACATCTCTGCAAACCAAAAAGCTCTGGCAGTGATTGTCCAGGACTACTTACATTATCAGTATCTGCTTTAATAACATGAAAAGACTCACCAAAAAAGAGAGAGAGAGAGAGATGCTTAGAACCTTTATCAGTATGTAGGACACATTTCTCATGTTCATTTGCAAGCTTCTAGGCTTAAGTAGCTTATAATACAATCATCTAATTTAATTAAAAGTGTATCTGGAGAACCATATAAATATACATGTTATTGATAAGTTGTTATGTAGTCTCAGCTCGTACCATATGCTTTTTATTAGCCCCAACACACCATTCCACTTTGCATCATTCTGATTCTATCTTTGATGATTTAGCCCAAATTTCCAGTCAATATGATTATTTCATATTTGTAGTATAAAATGAGAAGGCTATACACTGAACTCCCATGTTGTTGTTACATGAATCAATAGAATATTCTGTAAGATTATCATCTAAGCATTGGAAGGGTATGATGTTCTAGCCATATTTCTCTATCAATATTCAGCAGAAGTTCATCTGACTTTGCTCTCTCTCCACAAATAATTAACACCTACATTCGTTTTGTAGACAAAAGGATTTTGTATTCATTTTGTTGACAGAATGATTTGAGACCATGGAGGAAATCCCCCTTGACAATCTCTGTACATTTTTCATTCTGGGGAGAAAATGCATTCTGCTAGCTGTCCAATCAATTATGTAGACAAAATGAATTTCATCATAATTCTGTCAACAAAATGCTAACTTGCTTAAATTATTCTCTCTGCAAAATGAATTAACTTAAAATCCTTTTGTCCGACAAAATAAATTTAAGCATTTAGTGAAGCCTTGTAAATACTATGGTCTGTTAGTTTAGTGTGTGCAATGTAAATACGTGGATTAGCTGAGGCAGCATTTCTTCCTTTTCTGAGGTTATAGGCCTAGAGAGCTAAGCATCTCTCTGTGCTTTGAGGTCAAGCTGAGACCAAGGTCAACTGTCTAAAGTCTAATTTATGGTAGACAAACCTGACATAGCCCAAAATCTACCAGAAATTCAATCCACTGTCAATTCATATACATAATTATGTAGTATATTTTAAGCAATCTGTCAGTCAGGGCCTTATTGTATAGGTGCAGATTTAATGAGCACTTTCAAAATTAAACCTTCACTTAAAGAAAGTGCTTTTAAAAAACATAAGAAGACAGGCTCAACTTTTTGGAAAGTTACAAGTGGGGAGGGTTGCAAATTTTTTTAGTATTATTTTAATATGTTGATAAAGTTTTTATCATCACCTGTAAGGAAAATAATTTTCTTCTCTTTTTTTCACCTAAGAAAAACACTGAGAGAAATTCCTTTTACAAATGTACAAGCCTTTAGTTGTACTTTTAAAATTTTTATTTGTAATTTATATATTTGTAACCATCTTATTCAATAGCAGGCAAATTTAAGCTATTGACTTGGAAATGTGATTTTAGGAACCAGTTCAAATTTAAAGTTCAAATTTTGCTTTCTAAATGGTTAAAAAGAACTATGATTTTAGCATTATTTTTTATTTGTTTCTTTTTTTTTTGTTTCTCTCTACTGGACTTCATGATTTATGTGAACTGGCATATAATTGAATCAGGCAAAAACAGATGAAAATGGAAATATATTAATAATTTTTACTTTGTCTTTATACTAACATTATATTGGCAATTCATGGGCACTTGGGTTTCAGAAAAAAATGATCATCTCCAGAATTGTTGACTTTATCTTAGCTCAGGGAATGGTTTGCAAATATTTCATTCCATACTGGCCATACTTCATATTGCCACTCGCAAAGGAACAACAACAACAAAAGAAGACATTGTTTCTATTTTGTTGTTGCTGTTTTTTAAATGGAGATTTTTTTAAAACAATACAACTTAAGATTATATAGAAAAGATAGCAATACAGTGTAATATCCCTTATATGAGATTCCCAGAGTTGTTAGTTAGCAGTAAAAAATATAACACTGTATCTGTGTGAGAACTCTTAGAATAGCATACTAGTATACTGGTCTATACTCTTTTAATAAAGTTTGCTATTGCTTAAAATGGTCTGGAAATGAAAGAAGTAGGGCATGGAAAACTGATGGTATGTTTGCTTAATAAATATCTACCATGACCCAAACCTTTTTCTGTCGTTTTAAGAACTTTAAAAGAAAAGTTCTGTAACTTGAAATTATTCTAAGCAAAATATCAAGTAACTGATGGGAAACAGCATGAATTGTTTCCCCAGTTATAAGGTAAGCTTCTGGATGGCAAAAATGAATTCAATATTATAGATTTTATGTTGACTAAGGCAAAGTATTATGGGACTATAAACTTCTTATAACTAGAAACTAATTTTTTTTCCTTAATGGAAAGTATTATGGGATTACAAACTCCTTATCACTTGAACCTGTTTAATTTTTTTTCTTAATGCAAAGTATTATGGGACTATAAATTCCTTACAATGTGAAACTAAGTTTTTTTTTTGTTCTCTTAATGACTTCATATAGTCAAAAAACACCTTAGCTTTCCTGGTTGCTCTTTCATATTGTTGGTTCACTTTGAGCCTATTGTGCTCTAAAAATCATTTACCTTTTTCCAGATAAATCGACTGCCTCCCATACTTCTCTCACCCCCATCTTGTACTCATGAAGTTGATTTTTTTTTAAAACTAAAGTGAAAGACTTATTTCTATCAAATTTTATCTAACTCAATTTGGCCAAATGTTCCAGCTTATCAAGATCTTTTGAATACTAAATCTGTAATTCACCATCATATTTATTCTTCCTAACTGTGTCAACTGCAAATGTGATTGTGGTTCAATCTAAGACTTTCCCACAGTAATCAGCAAACATATGCACTAATGTTAGATTAAACAGACATTTGTGAGCACCTCCCCATTTATGGGACCCTCCTTCTCTCTAAGCTGACATGAATCCATTAATAACTACTATTTTGGGGGTTATTCAGTAGGTTAGGTTTATGCACATCTATTCACCCTCTTGTTTTACCCACATTTCTCCAATTTTTCCCATAAGAGTTACCATGAAAAATTTTTACCAAATGGTCAGGAAGCCCTAAATTCAAACCTGATCTTAGACACATATTAAATAAGTCTTTTACTTCTATTTGCTTCTTTCTCCTCAACTTTAAAATGGAGATAGTAACAGCATCTACCTTGTGGAATTGGTGTGAAGGTCAAAGATCTTGTGAAATCATATTTGTAAAGAACACATAGTAGATACTCCATAAATGCCTATTCCCTTTCCCTTGTGTTCATGTAAAATATACCTACAGTTGAAAAATATACAGTTGAATTTTTGTTCAACCATTAAGTAACACATCCAACTTTACTCTCCAGTTTTCTTGCCAACTGGCTGTGCTTCCTGAACCAGAGATCATGTCCTAATGGACCCAACATTTTCAACCTGGAACTCCTTGCCTGGAATCTCATTGTTTTAAATTGGCAAGATCCTGAATGCCTCTTTTTATCTAGAATGGCTCTCTCCAGACTTAACTTTACTCTGTAGCCATCTTCTGACAGTTATCTTCCTACAAAGCACCTATTCCTTGTGAATTCCAATTTTCCAGTTTGGGAGTCATAATAAAATTTCTACTGCCATTGCTATTGAAAAGGATCTATTCTCCTGTGATTTCACTCATTATTCCTATGATTATTTCTTACCTCAAAAGCAGGCCACAATCCTTGTATTTCTTATGTGTCCTTCTACTAGAATGCAATTTCCTTCAGGATAGGAATTGTCTTCTCTTTTGGATTTGTAGCACCAGAATTTAGCATAGTGTTTGGGATAAAAGTGCCTAATATATGCATTTTTATTCATCCCAAAAGGACATAAAAGCTATCATGACATGAACTAAATTGAATCAAGCCATGTTGGCTTTTTTCTTGATTGTCTTTTTCCTCACAGATTTTCAATGACTATAAATAAATTTTTAAAATTTTTTCAAGAATCAAAGTCAATGCATAATCTGATGCTGAGTGAAATCAGCAGAACCAAGAGATCATTATACACGGCAACAACAAGACTATATGATCATCAATTCTGTAGAATATGGTTCTCTTCAACAATGAGATGTTTCAAACCAGTTTCAATTGTTTGGTGATGAAGAAAGAGGGATCTGAATGTGGACCACAACAACATTTTCATGCTCTCTATTGATGTTTGCTTGCATTATGTTTCCATTCTCAGATTTTTTTTCCTTTTATATCCAATTTTTCTTGTTTAACAAGATAACTGTATAAATATGCATATACATGAAAAAAGAATCAAAGTCAAGTTCACTTGTCTACAGTTTTCAAACTTTATTATTTTACTTTTTAAAAAAATAGGCTACTATTTTCTTTTCAGCAGGCCTGGGGCAATTAATTCTATGATCTTTCTAAATTATTGACAGTACCTGAGAAAACAAACCCAGCAGTCTTCTCAGTACCTTGAAATATAGTTCATCTGAGCTAGGATATTTGAATTCATCTAAGGAACTAGATGATTCCTTGCTTTCTATACATTTATTTTGGTTATCAGTTCCCTCTAAATGCTTTTGTTCTGTTCTTCCTAGTCCAAAGATAACTCTTTGTAGCAGAGAAAAAAATAATAGAAAAATTATCTATCATCAGTTATTATGTCCTTCTATCATTAATACTGGTGCCATTCTCACTTTAGGTTCTTTCTGAGGAGAACATGACATTTTTTCTTATTTTCATTTAGAGACCCAAAATACTGTTAACAGTATCTTCAGCACTATTTTCATACTATTATGCCATATTTCTATGCTAACCTTTTTCACCTTCCTTGGTTTCCATCTTATATACATAATTTTTGGAAATCCTAAGGGAGTAAATAAGTTGCCTTTCTAGACACATCAATCACTTTACAGAGCCTCACTTTTTCTTTTTTATTGGAACTTCCTCTCCTTAAATCTTCAGAATTTCATTTTTGAGAGATTTCTGTAACATCTAGTATGAGTAATTCTTCTACTTTCCTTATTCTTATTTATTATAATTTAATTATTCCTCATCTGGGATACGTCAGCCTTTCCAAATTTCCTCCTCTCTAATACCAACTGAAACCTTTTCACTCTTCCCTTCCTCCTATTACTTAAATATATTTTGCTACTATGTCATCTTTCATCCCTTTCATATTAAGGTGATAGCCTTTCTCTTTGCAAGGAAAATATTTCTGCATGGACTATTGTCTCCACTATTTTGTCTTTTCCAGCTCTTTTTAGTTCCAAATCTTTCTCTAATCTTCAATTTCTCCTTATCTACTGATTGTTCTCATGCTGCCTACAAACACATCTATGTCTTCCCATTCCAAAAAAATATTACATAATATGGCCATTTCTTGTAGATATCATTTTATGTGTCTCATCATTTTCATGATGTGAACATGTCTAGAAAGTGACAATATAAAGAGTGGCCAAGTGAGACAATCAGGAGGGGAAGAGGCTTGAGTTCAAACCATAAGACTGGTTCAAGGAACTGGCATCTTTAGCCTGGAGAAATATAATATCTTGGGAGGAATAAGAGGGCAAAGATC
Source organism: Myrmecobius fasciatus (assembly GCA_023553655.1). Classification (NCBI taxonomy): domain Eukaryota; kingdom Metazoa; phylum Chordata; class Mammalia; order Dasyuromorphia; family Myrmecobiidae; genus Myrmecobius; species Myrmecobius fasciatus. The sequence continues at coordinate 15,359 of JAJPUD010003402.1, forward strand.
TTTGGCAGGTATTTTCCAATATTTCAATACTTGTCATGTGATGGAAGGACTAGACATTTTCCAGTTTGATACTGGGAGGTCAAACTAAAATCAGTGTGAGAAAGTTGCAAAAAGAAAATAAAATTCTTTTTTTTCATTTTAAAGAATGATTTGTTTATTTAAAACTGAAATGCAAAATAAAAAAAGGGAAAAAAAAGAAAAGAAATCATTGCCCTGTGCACAGCAAAATATAGGCAAGGATTCAAAATATAAGACAATGCATCTTCCTTTCAAGAAAGGAAATACTATACATTGTGTTCAGAGATGTTCATCTTTGCTTCCTTGTGAACTTTTTACTTTATTCTTTTTTCCTCTTTCCTCCTCCACCCACCTCCCCCAAGAAGGCTACAAGTAAGTATTGATATGTATGTATAAAGTAAACATGTATACATATACACACATACATACATATGTGTATATATGCATCTATATACACATATAAATATGCTCATATATAATAGATATCTATAATTATACACATATACATATATACATAGATATTCATATACATCTATATAAGACAGTATTATGCTTGTTTGTCCTCTGTTTCTCTGAAAATGGATAACATCAGTCTTCATAAGGGCAAGTCTCCAAATTTTTCTGAATCCACCGTCTCAATTTCTGACACCACAACAATATTCCAACCTTATTGTACATAATATCTATTACAATCTTATTATACATATTTACAACTATTGTAAATAGTCTAAAACAATATTGACTAATATGGCTGACATAGTGTAGTTTCTGATTTTTCTCTATTGATTAAATCTATTTTAACATTTTGTCTGAAATCTATTACTGCTCCTGATGTTTTTTTTTTTTCTAATACTACTCCTGGTCATAATTATCATGTTTGTATGTATCTCTTATTTCCTATCCCTACTTACTTCTTAGCTTTACTTCTACCTGCTACCTTACCTTACTATTACTTAAACTATCTCACATTCATGAATCCCTTCTCTTTCTTCTTCCCCTCCTTTCTTATTCCTTTTTCATTAAACTATATGCTTTATATAATTCCCATCAATCTTCTATACTTCATCATATCCAATTCTCTCCCCCCTCTTATTTTTTTTATAAATTTGGAAGACTTGTATACCCTTTTAAATATGTGTGTCTGTGTGTTTGGTTCTTCTTTAACCTATTCCTGACATGAGTAGGATTCCAGAACTACCAATCTTCCTCTCTCATCTAATTATTCTATGTCAGTTCATGCTCTGGAACCTCATTTATATAACATGCTAATTCCTTCTAACCTAGGGCTGCATCTCAGTATAACTGCACCTGGTATCCCTTGTCATCAGAGATTACCTATATCTTCCCCATTCAGACACTCTATTCTCCACACTGTTTGGGAGATGAAAATTACTGTGGCTGGAAGAGGCTACTTCCCAATCCAGCTTGCCTAGTGACTGGTTCTGTTTATTTCAGTCTAGCTAATCCAGAGTTTATACTTAATAGGAGCCAAATCTCAGTACCACTATGTTTCTTTGAATTTTCACCTGATTGTCCCATGAAGCCCACTGGTCTGCCTCAACTTTTAGTTTTGCTTTTTGTTTTTTGTTTTGTTTTTGTTTTTTTAACTGGTCTATGTTTGCCCGGAAGTGCATTTTTTTTTTCCTGTTTGTGGGGAATATCTGGACAATTTGGAACTTTCCAATTACTCTGCCATCTTCCTAGAATACTATAAAAACTATTCATGATTCCAGGAAAATATTTAATATTGATATTATTATATCAATAATCATTAATAATATCATTATGCCATTATGTATTATTGTATATTAGTATTAATATCTTATTACTTAATTATATATTATATATCTTATATAAAGGTTTTTCCCTAAGTAGAGATGTTCAGATTCTCACATTGCAACCAAATAATATTCTTGTCTCTTTATTGATCAAAAAACATACAAAGCTAATTCAGAATTTTCATATTAAGATATCTGATGTCACTAGGGTATTCTTTTCTATTACAGCTACAATCATGCTGAGCTTAATGAGAAAACCTGGCTCTAGTAGGCTTGCTGCCTTCTGCAGACAATGGAGAAAGGATGGGAGAATACCATACTTCAAAACCCAAGTTTCCCATTCAGTACTATAATTAACTATCCATCCTGGCTATTGTGTACTTGAAAGCAATAATAAGCAAAAAAGTCAGCTACAGCAAGAAAGAAACATATTGATGTTAACTTTATCCAAATTGTGTCAATCTCTGAATTTGTCAACACAGCACAATAGATATTCAGGAGCTAAAATGAGAATGTGTGGTATATAACATTGTTATTCCTGCAAACATCAGCGCTCATCTTCTTTTCTGTCCTCCTTGCTTCATCGATAGAGTTCATGAACAGAAGAGAAAGTAAAAAGTCACCAGAGAAAAGCACTACATTAATATTTAATATTGGACTTTTCCAAGAATATAAAAAGAATAAAACTATTCAAATGCAAATTTAGTCTGAAAAGATGAATGAAGGTTTGATGTTTTGCCTAAAACTCCTTCATTTTTTGCAAATTTGCCTTGAGAGAACAAGATTTCAGTCCTAGCTTTGGCTCCTCTGTGAAACATTTAAATCAGGTCTATGGTTAGGTTATCTTTTGTATATGCTGCTTTAGAATAAAGCTTTTTAAACTGTGGTTTAAGACCTCATATGGAGGACTCAACTGAATCTGGGGGGGTCAAGAAATTATGGTTTATAAAAAGTTTTCTGATGAAAAGGGGTTTCTAGTGAAAAAGGTTTAAGAAACCCTATAAAGACTGCCCTCATGGCTTTGAAAATGTCAAGTAAATGGGCACATAAGTCAATCTCAAGTTCCAAATTATGTATCCTCAAAATATCATTCACCACGATTCCACTAATAGTTCCTGGTCCTGCCTTATAAGATTTCCACTGAGAAGTTGAATATTTGAGAAAATATTGTTTCTCTGAACAGTTTAACCCACAGTTAATGAGATGACATTAAGTGCCCCCAATTTTGCTGATTGCTTTTTATTAATAGTAGATTGGGAGGGTACCTAAATGTGGAAGTAAGAAAAGCCTAAACTTAGCAAGGTAATAATGTTGCCTGAAAAACACTTACACATCTATAAATTAAGGAAAATTCCATAGCTTTATTAACAGGCCTGAACTAGAGAGTTATCCCATGTATTAAATCATATTTTTCTTTATTATTTACCAAAAAGAAGGGAAGGTACTCCCTAATTCCCCAAACAATTGTAGCACAGCAACCAAATTTATGCATACAGGCAGAATGCCTGTACAGAGTAGGGTATTAATGTCGGTGTAGAGCATGATTGACTACTTTAATATGTTCCATTTACAGATTTCAAGTCAAATAAAAAACAAGTGATTTGCAGTAAACAATTGGATAAATAACAGTTGGAATAAATTAGTTAAAAGAAATTCTTATTGTCTATTTTGTATTGCTCAGATGACCCAAACAGGAGAAGACTGTGTTTAGCTCTTAATATCTTATTATAAGAAAAACACAGATAAATTAGAGTTAAGTGAAGAGCAAAAAAATGATGGAGAAAGGTTTTTCTTATGAGGGATGTTTGGATCCTCCATTCAAAAAAAAAATGGAAAATTTGGAGAATTTGATTTAGTCAGTGACTAAGAACAATTAAGCTACTATTCCCATGTTTTTCACAGCTATTAATAATAATAAAACAGCTTATTTGACAGATTTGACAAAGTAACAAGAACAAAAAAGAATTTGGAAAAAAATAATGAATGCATTTCTAATGGAAAGTTTGGAAGCCCCACTACTGCTGAATTTTTGGGATTGACTAAATACTGAATTTAGACATCAAAGTGTCAAAAACAAAATAAACCAAAAACCAACAGAATCTCAGAGTTAAAAGGGACATCCCGGGCCATATACTTAACTCAACTTGTACTTGAAAGGAATTTCCTCTATATCATCAATCAACAAAGAACTATAAGTGTATAATGCAGTATATGCCAAGGAGATATACATAAAAATAAAACAGTCACTGCCCTTGAGAAGATTAAATTCGATCAGAGAGATAATCACACTGACAATTAGTTTTCTGATCTTTGAAGACATAAAGTGTTAACTTATCTACATTTTTCTTTTAAATCCATTTTCTGGATACTTCTAATTGTTAAGAAGTTTTAACACAGGTGCAGTCAAAACTTCTTTGTAAATTTCATCTATCATTCCTAAGTATGTCCTTTGGGGCAAGACAAAATTAATATAATCTTTATTCTAAATGAGAAACTCTCAAATACTTAGAGCTATCATGTCAATTTCCTAAACTGTTAGCAACAAATCTCCAAGGACTATGGTATTTACTTTCAACATACTATGTTTTCTGACATAAAAGAAATCTAACCCATTTATAGGAACACAGTCTGATAATTCTCAAAACTTTCTTATACCTTTAGGTATCCTATGACACTTTGTATTCCTTGGATGTTTTTAATGTAGGTATATACCTTATAAACCACCAATCCAGACAAGGCTACCCTTTTAACTTACTTTTGTTTAACTAATATATGATGTAATGTAGGCGAGTTCCTACTCAAATGTAACTGTATAGAAGCAGATTGCATTATTGTGATCTTTTTTATTTTTGTTTTATATTTTATTTTTAGAGTTTTTAGAGTTTTTTTTTTTTACAGTCCTTTAGATATAGTTCTAAATTGTTGTCCCAAATGGTTGGATGAGGTTATAACTCCACCAATAGTACAGTAGTGTCCCAATTTTCACATCCCTGCCATTTATTTTCCTTTCCTGCCATATTATCCAATCTGATGGACATGAGGTACCACAGAGTGGGTTTAATTTGTATTTCTCTAATGAATAGTTAGAACATTTTTACATGAGTATGATAGTTTTGATTTCTTTCTTCTTCTGAAAACTACATGTTTATATCCTTTGACTATCAATTAGGGAATGATTTATATTCTTATAAATTTGACTCAGTTTTCTATAAACTTAAGAAATGAGGTCTTTATTAAAGAAACTTACTTTAGAAATTGCTTCTCAGTTTCTTGTTTTCCTTCTTCTCTTGGCTGCATTGATTCTAGAAATCTGAAATAATTAAACACTACTGGTTATATTAGGGACCATTTCAAAATGCTATAAATTTATTCATGTAAAAATTGTGATATTTATTGACTCCAGATTGTGATTTTTGTTTTCTATCAACTCCAATGATTGTCTCCCTCCTTTCATAAAGAGTTCAATGCCAAACTCACAGACGATCTCTATTCCTCCTTTCTGCATAATAGGAACTTTTTTAAAATGCTTATTAATATTTCCTTGACTATCCATTCTTAACATCTCAGTTTCTAATTCTACTTAGTTCTTATGCATTACTCTTCCTTATACCTAAGATACATGTAGGGGTAATATGTCCATTGTTCTCAAATGTTCTACTTCCATGATGAAGATCTATGATACCTTTTATATAAACATACCCACTTACTGTCCCATCTCTTCTTAATGTCCTACACCTGCTAATCCTATTCTTCATTCTCCCTATGATCTTCAATTCTTCTATTCCACATATAGTACTTGACTATATTATCATTTTTGCTCAGACTATACTCTATTCCCATTCTTGACACCTCAGGAAACCAGTTTAATGACACTATCTTCTCCTTTTATCTTATCTTTTTGCTATTCATGCTTCATGGAACTCTAATCCTGGATTACTCTTACTATTACTTTCCTCTTCCACTCATATGCTATTGAATATAATTGGAGGAAAACATCCACTACTGCTGATTGAGTTTACTTTTGTTATCTAATCTCAATTGGTCTCCATTGCTTCAAGACTTTCCTTTTATTCCTTCCTAATTGTTTCTTTATTCCATTCTTCCACAACAGTCATTCTAAACCTTCTTTTCTCTATCTTGTTGTACTTCAATCCTTTTGGTCATATCCAGCTATTTGTCTCATAACAACTATTCCTCATCCTTTCATCTAAAATCTTTGACCTCATTCTTTTCTGAAAAATCTAAGCTATTGACCAAGTCCCTCTTATTCTCTCCTCATATTACAGTTCCTTAATGTGAATTCCTTTATCTTCAACTATTTTTTCTTTTGATCCAGTCTTTTTCAAAGAGGTGCCCCTTCTCCTCACTGAAACCAATCCCTAAAATTATTCCCTTTTTTGTATCCTATGCTGCATTTTCCAAAAGATTAGCACCATTATCATCTCTTCTCTTTGATGTGCTCCCTCTGTCACTCTCTTTCTTTGTCTCTCTCTCATTCAATTTCTCCATCTAATGGCTGCCTACAAAATTGGCCATTTTTCTTATTTTTAATAGCAAAAATGCATTGAATCACACAATTCCTTCTAGTTATTATAATACTCAAAATTTTGCTGTTGCTCACAATTGATCATTCCATCTCATACCTTCCTAATTAGTCCAGTGTCAGTCAATAAACATTCATTAAATGCTTTCTATGTGTGAGGAACTAAGGATAATAAGAAATGAAAAATTCACATCTATTACAAGAAGATAACACTTAAAAAATGGGGCAAGGGGAAAGAGGTAAGCCATGATAAAATCATGTAAGGTGGGAAATGATCAGATAGTTATTCTCAGTATCCTTATTAAATGGAGCATTTGGGAAGAATTCTCCAGTGTTTACACCTATCTTTTTTTAAACAAAGCTCTTTTATTTTCGAAGCACATACATAGATACTTTTCAATATTCATTCTTACAAAACCTTGTGTTCCAAAGTTTTTTCTCTCCCTTCCTCCCAACCCCCTCCCCTAGATGACAAGTAATCCAATATATGTTAAATATTTGCAATTCTTCTATACATAACTCCACAATTATCATGTTGTACAAGAAAAATCAGATCAAAATGGGAAAACTAAGAAAGAAAACAAAATACAAGTAAATAACAACAAAAAGTGAAAATACTATGTTGTGATCTACACTCAGTTCCCACAGTCATCTTTCTGGGTGTCGATAGCTCTCTTCATCACAAGACCATTGGAACTAGCCTGAATCACCTTGCTGTTGAAAAGATCCAAGTCCATCAGAATTGATCATCATATAATGTTGCTTCTGTCACACCTTCCATTGTAAATCAGAAAAGGAGAAGGGCTTAGGAGTTTTACAGTTGATGTGATTTTGCAAGGAAATGAGTTTTAGAAGTCCATGACAAAATTCAGAAGAGCAGCCAGGTGAGAAATTGTGAGATGACTGCCCTGGATCTTCTCTTTAAATAGATGACCTCTATGGAGCACTCCAATGCCCATCTTCCACTCTCTCCAATCAAAATGAAGGAGGAAAGATATACCTTCTTGGCATTTGAAACCTAACAACTTGCTCCTTCTTATATATGATTCCCTTCTCTGTACTCTTAAGGTCCTGCCAGATTGAATTTCTTGCTATTTTGTTATCTCCATCTCCTATATCCATGCTTTTTTATTGACTCTCCTCCATGCCTAAAAAGCTTTCAGTCATTTGTATTTTTCCTGATCTGTGATTTGTCTCAAGATTCTGCTTAAGCAACACCTTCCACATGAAACCTTTCCTGATTACCTGCTACTCATGCCCTATTCTCCCCAAACTACCCTCAGTTACTTTTGTGTAAATTCTATATGTACAAGTATGTTGTCTCTAGCCTTAGAATATAAGTTCCTTAACAGGAACATCATTTCTGACTACATCACTTTATTCGTAGCACTAGCATACTCCAGAGTTATGGGAAGTTTGCAATGTAGTTGATTGACTCATATCCCTGAAAACTGCATAATAGCTCACATTCTAAGTCACTAACTTGTGGTATCCTTATTATTCAGCTCTACAAGATATCTTACTTCTACACCCAGCTGTTTCTAAGATAGAAACAAAACTTACTTACTATAACATCACCCCTTTTGCTATTCCACTGTTTGTCACCATTGCATTGTTTCCTGAAACAATAACTTGGGGAGCTCCCCTACTATTGCCAGTAGGTTGGTTAGGTAGACGGTGACTTACCTAATTACACATAGAAACTAAGGGACCCAAGACATGGGAAAACCCAAGTGAACATATCCTTGACTTATGTCTTTTTATTTGTTTGTTGTTAAGTCATTTTTCAGTTTTGTCCAACTTTTCCCAATCCCATTTGGAGTTTTTTTGACAAAGATATTGGAATCATTTGCTAATTCCTTCTCCAGTGCATTTTACAGATGAGGAAACTGAGGCAAGCAGAATTAAGTGACTTCCCCGGAGTCACACAGCTAGTATATGTCTGAGGCCAGATTTAAACTCAGGAAGATGTTTCTCCCTGACTCCAGGCCTGACACTCTATCCCCCAAACCATCTAGATGCATTATCTTTTTCTTCTAAGTGGTCTCTTTTGATGGTGTTGTGTCATTTTATTCCCAAACTCTCTACATATATCCCTAAAATCTAGGTAAGCAGCCAGTTGGAATAATGCAATCCTGTTTTCAGGAAGTGATATTCAAACAGATAAATAAATAAAAGATATTTAAAGTGTGAAAGAAAAGGCTAAAGACTTGGGAGGACAGAAGAAATTTTTACATGGGACATGAGAACTGAGTCCTAAATGAGGATAAAGGTTCAGAGAGATAGGGTTAAGAAAGTGAATTCCAGGCAGGGGAAAGAATCCATTTTAAGATAGAAAAATAAAAAATGGAATATGTTTTTTCACATTTGAAGCTCTGGGCTGAAATAGGACTTTAATCATTTTCATGGGCACGGCTAAATAAACATGCAATAATCAGAATTCCAATTAAATTTTCTCCCTCCTTCCATTTTGGAACCTTTTTCTCCTGGCATTTTCCCCGAATTCTCTACTCTAGATATCAGGTAATCTGGATTCTCTAGCTAATAAGACCCTCCCTTCTTCCTACTGACTTATACAAGTTTTTTCATGCATATTTAATGTCTCCTAAATGTCTCTTTATCCTTCCTCCATCAAACTGTTATTCCTGCAGTGTCTATATCTCAGGGATCTGGGAAATGAGTTCATTTCTGAAGTATGAGACATGCAAACATTATCACTTCATTATAAACTTTCTTAGGTTTCTATAGTATACTTAAGGCAGTGGGAGCAAAGACTAACCTCAGGATACAACTACTGCTGGCTGGCTCTGTAGTTCACTCCAAATTATTCTTCTAGCGACTTCCTTAGGAAGCTCTGCAGCATGACTCTTAAGGAAAGCTAAAGAACTAGGGGAATGTACTAATAGACACTGTCACTGTTGCATTCTCTGCAGGATCTTTAACCTGGGGAGTTCTCCTACCACCAGTAGATTAAGTTCTTAAGATTCAGTACTAAACCCTAGCATCCTCATGTTCTGCTGCAACAAGATTTTATTAGGCTGCTTTCCTTTCTCCAATTATCATGTGATTCTACTGATGTAGTTTTATGAAGGCTACTTTTCAAAAACCAGCAGGTTTTCCTTGCTTAAATAAGTTGGTTGAAAGAAACTTCAGTGTGGGAAAGAGGCTATTGGCTAAGGTTATTTGTCTTGCCTTTGCCATTTCTGTGCTAATACTAAAGTATCTAAGATATAAGCTCTCTACAATGTTTCCCCTGCATATAATAATGCTTGTTTTTTTTTAAAAGAATGATTAAACAGACCCATATTCCAACCCAAGGGAATAAATTTCTAATATTGCTGCTTCTACAGTGCAATGCAATCCCTGTCCTTTCTTCCATCAGCACTTTAGTTTTCTGGGATCCCCTTTTGGGATCTGAGTGATACCACCTATCTTCTAGACTAGTTTAATTGTCCCATCAGTATAAGGAATTTTTTTGTCCTTTACTTTCTCTCCTGAAAATAATGCCTAACTTTTCCTTAATTCTTTCTAAGGATTTTATTGTAAAATATTGCTCCCCTAGATAATACCATGTCTTAACTTAACTTAACCAAGGGGACATTACATCTCAAAAACTATGTCACCATAGCAAAAGTTCTAGCAGATCCTACCAAGATGGAAGGGACCATAGAGATCACTTGGTCTTATTTCCCATTATAAATATGAAGAAACAAAGAGCTGCTGAATTTAAATGACTTCCTAAATTCATCCAGTTCATAAGTAGTAGAACATTAAATTTATATAGAGATATTCTGTCTCTAAAGTCACTGTTCCTTTCTTCATTCCTGTGTCATGCATTTTCTGTGTCATGACCCTTTTGTTTACCTGATAATAACTGTAGATTCCTGTTCAGAACAATAATTTAAGAGACAAAGAACGAAATTTAGCGCATTACAAAGAAAATAAATTATATTAAAACATGGTTACCAAAAAAATTTTTACAAACAAGATCCCAGATTAAAAACTCCTACTCTATCTTATACTTCACAGTTCAAATCAGAAATGGATTTTATAGTCATGTCAGAGGGATGCTGCACCTAAATGTTGGAAGACTCCTCCCAAGAAACGTCACTAGTGTGTTATTATGTTATTGTAGTCACAATTCACAAATATTTTCTCTAAAATAGAAAAGTTTTGATATGTATTGATGGGAGGAAAAATCCTTACAAAAAACCCATATATCCTTGAGGTGTTGAAGGGACTCATGATAGCAAATATAATAATAACAACAAGAAAGACAACAATAATGATTTCTATATTTAAACAAAAGCTCCTTCCTGTAAGGAAAATACTAAAAGTACTATCATTCCCATTTTTCAGATGCTGAAATTGAAGTTCAGAGTGTTTTAGTGACTATTGCCATATAGGTGTACTAAAGATGAGATCTGGAATCCGAACCCTGCACCCCTTTCTTAGTTCCTTATTTTTTTCCTGATAGGACAACTCTGAGAGAGATAATAGTTATACTTTAAGGAGAAAACAAGGGCACCTGGGTGGTACAGTGGATAGACTCCTGGACTTGTCATCAGAAAGCTTCTTCTTCCCAAGTTCAAATCCAGCATCAGACACTTCCTAGCTTTGTGACTCTGGACAAGTCACTTAACTGTTTGCCTCAGTTCTTTATTGCAAAATGAGCTGGAGAAAAAAATGGCAAACGAGTATCTCTGGCAAGAAAACTCCATGAAGAGTAACATAAGATTTAAATGACTCAAAAACAAGAATAAAACATATGTCCCTAAGACACTCAGGGAAAAAAATAATTAAGGATAAATGTTACATGCCAAAACCATCTCATGCCTTTTCAAAGATAGCTGCTTGCACTTCAGAATTAGTCTTCAGTAAATATATTAAGTTTCTTCTGGAATCTAGATAATCTTTTTAAAATACTCAACAAGAGCTTTGTATCTCTTAACTTCAGTTGTAAATGTTTCCTGACTTCATTTTTTTTATTTTAGCAAGTCTTCTCAATGTCCTTTGCCTCTGTTATTTGTTTAGCAAAAGAGATGATCCTATCTAAACCAGGGAGATGTCTGAACAGACCTTATTTGAGCAAACTATTCAAATCTATTCAAACCAAGAGTGCTGTCACTAATTTACTATGTGACCTTGGGCCAATCATTTAATCCTAGTTTCCTCTCTAGAAAAAGTGGATAACCATGACAGGCAGATCAGATGTTTGGTTAGTTGCAAACCCCAGTATCCAAATGCTAGGCTTAGTCTCATCATGCTGAAGGCTGCTAATCATATACACCGCCTATCAAAAGGGATATTGTGAGTCTTAGCTAAATAGTGCTTGGAAGGGGTTTTAAGATCCTCTGATGAAAAGGCATTATAACTGCCAAACATTTGATTCATTATCATTAATTGCAAATAAGGACTTTGCTTAAAAATTTAATCTCCAAATAATGGAGTGAGGAATGTTAAACAAGTGCAGTTCATACAAACAAGCATTGACATTTCGAGCCATCTTCCACCTATACTGGATTGGTCTTTCTTAACTCCCAAAAAATGACCTTTCATGAGATTCTGATTGAACCCTGGAGGGTACCAGGAACATGGCTCCAATACACTGATTTTGCACTGAAATTACAAAGTTATTTGCAATTTCTGTAAATGGATGGTCAGGGGCGACATTGCATGTGCTTGTTGCACTAAAGTAGCACTGTTTGATTGAGTGATCAGGCATAGCAATTCTAATCTCATCTTGTATTATACTGTTGATTACAGTTCATTGTGTTATGGCTACAAAATCCCAGAATAGTAGTTATAGCATGAAGAAACCATTAGAAATTATAGACATGAATTTGACTTTATAGAGCATCTTTCATACACTCTACATTTTAAAAATGGAAAATTGAGCTCATGAAAGTTACTGGAAAGGCAAGAAACGGAAAAAAAGAAAAAAACTATTTTTGGACTCAATTTTGACAAGGCAAGCAGGAAAGAAATGTCTACACCAATTTAGTCTGAATCTAACTATTCACTTCAAGTACATAAGAAAGTAAATGTGGCATAGTAGATACAGGGATGATCGTAGAGACAAGATTTGGATTCAAATTAAATCTCTAACTACTACTGGAAGTCTGATCTTCTGCAAATCATTTATTCCCTCACTCCTGGAATAAACTTTTTACAACTTTAATTTAGTTGTAGAGAATCTTCTGATTGAGAAAGGAAGTTTTTTTTCATCTAGGAACTCCTTATATCCACAAAATCACATTCTGTTTTTCACTCTATTTTTCTAGCATTTATTTTGTTCTTCATTAATTGACTTTGCTTCTAATTAATCTTTCTACATTATTTTTTTTAAAAATGATTTGGTGATATATTCTGTGTACTTCTTCATTCATCTTTTTAAACAACTACCCTTTTTTTCCTCAAAAAATTTCCTTTTGGGGGAAGCGAGGTAGAGCAGTGGATAGAGCACCAGCCTGAAGTCAGGAGGACCTGAATTCAAATGTGACTTCACACACTTAACACTTTCTAGCTATGTGACCCTAGGCAAGTCACTTAACCCTAATTGCCTCAGCAAAAAAAAAAAAAAAATTGTTTTTTCCTTTCATAAATATTGAGCCTGGAATCTATGAAAATTCTCATCTTTTTTTTTTTTAACAGAAAAAGCTGAGTATGAGTATTTCTCAAATATCCAGTAGTTCTTATTTGAAATTTTAATTTATAAGTCCAAATAAATTTTCCATCATATCAAGTTGGATTTTTTTCTGATTTAATTCAGTCTATCCATATAGATTATTGATGCTTTTTTTGGATTCAAATTTTGTCACTGATATATTATATACCTTTATTAGCTCCTAATTATCTTAATAAGAATATCTTTATTTTTTTTTCTAAATCATTGATAAAAGTGTTAAAAAACAAGGACTTATTTCCCGGTTTTATTACCCTAAAGGCATCTCTCCAAGTCAATAATGACCCACCAATGATTACCTTTTGCTTACTGCCATTCAACATTCTGAATGTACCTAATTATAATCTAATCTAAAACTTCTTAAACTGTGGGTCCAATACATGGGGATACATAATTTAATGTGAGAGGTCATGAAAAATTTGGCAAACAGTAAAAGTTTTCTCAATGCACAGACCAAACACTAATTCAAAATCAAATGTGCAATGGATCTGAGGTATTTCTGGTAGTACTTGCCCATGTTGTATTTGCAATTTTTCTGCAGTCTTGATTCTGAACACACAACATGTGCACTTTGTAGTGTGCATGAAGCGTTTCTGCTTCCAGAAACACCTTGCCTCAGATTCAAAATGGGTTCAGGTAAAAATTTCTTGGGCAAAAAGGGGTTGTATTTAGAAAAAGTTTAAGAAGGTTTGATCTAATACATCTTCCATCTTACCCACAAGGATGTTGTGAGAAATTTTGTGAAATGCTTTGCTGAAATAAAAGTGTTTCATAACAATAGAACTTGTCTAATACACCATTATTTTGCCAACAAAGCAAATAAGGTTACTTCTAAATAATCTATTTGTAATGGAGGCATACTAATTCTTTAGTGATGCTTAATTACTTTTAATTATACATATATTATTCTTTTTTAATGTGCTAGAATTTTGTCATGAATAAAAGACAAACAATGGCCTATCATTTGAGGACTACAAAATCTTTCATTTTTGGAAAATTCGAACATCTAGCTTGTAGTATATTACTTGTTCTCCAAGATCTTGCAAATATAAATAGTTTTACAGTCACATTGTTTTCAGTACTCCTAGATATAATTCATCCAAAATTTATGACATGAACTCATTAAGGTTCTCTAGTCTTCTGACGATATCATCATTATTTGGAATTTCTACTCCCTATTAACCATTTGTATTCTACTTTTTCAAGTTCGATGATCATTATTCTTGTCAGAGAAAAGAAAAACAAAATTTATAGTTCATCTTTTACATTTATGCCTTCATTTTCCCATCTATCTCAAAGAGTTAACCAATTTAACAAGTAAGGAGAAAAAATATTTGGATTCATTTTGTGCAGGCAGTTGATCATCACAGTGGAAATTTTGGATTACCATTACTCTAATTTGTGTCAATCTACTCAGCAGAGGAAAGAAAAAAAATGGAACAATTTAGGTTTTTTATTTTTTAACCATTTTACTGTCACATTATCTCAAGGCATGATTATTTCTTTGACCTCCCTCTACTCCCAAAAGAAAAGGATAAGGAAAGTTTTTTTTAACTGAAAAGAAAACATTTCAATGTCATTATTCATTAATAACCTCAGTTTATTCTAGCCTTCAACATGGTGACAATGCATTTCCAGGACCATTCTACTTTCTTACATTCATCCTTAGTTATCTGGGCATGCTTCCATAAAAAAAAAAAAAAAAAATGATCTGGGAAGCCACACCATATTCTTTAGGCAACTCCTCTTTCCCTCCATTAGAATAATTTCTGCTTGTGCTTTAAGATTTGCACATTTAAGAGTTTCCCAATCTTCATAGATCAGCTTTCCCTGAAAAATATTGACCTGTTGTTTTTTTTTGTTTTGTTTTTTTTACATGTGTTTTGTATGAAACCTTTTGCTCTCTTCAAAAGTAGGGTATGTTGAAATATGTCTGGCTTTATTCTTCTCACCTATCACAAATTCAATTATGAGTTAGTAATTTTTACTCTCAACATCTCCATATTTTTACTACTGCAACTTAACTCAGGGGCCTTTGATTACTGTAAGTGTGATGCATTTTTTCAATTTTCAGTAAAATTTTCAATAAGACTAGATGCCCCTAGTTGGCACAATGGACAGAGCACCAACCCTGAACTCAGGAAAACCTGAGTTCAAATTTGGTCTCAGACACTAAATAATTCCTAACTATGTGATCCTGAACAAGTAACTTAACTTCGATTGCCTCAGCAAAAATAAAATAAATAAATTGTAAGACTAAGAGTAATGGCATTCATTTAGTCATTTTGTTTTATGAGGCACTTAACATTTATGATTCTTTATTTATATTTGATTCTCACAAGAACCTTGTGAAGCAGAAAAAATGTATGCAATAATTTCTTTTTATTAAAGCTTTTTTATTTTCAAAACATATGCACAAATAATTTTTCAACATTAACCCTTGCCAAACCTTGTGTTCCATGTATGGAATAATTTCATATCATTTTACAAATGATGAAACAAGCATAACAAAACTTAAAGTGACTTGCCCAGAATCACACAGTTAGTAATTGGTGGACTTGAGTTTCAAACACAGGGTTCTTGCATCCTAAAATGGTTCCCTCCTCACCACTCCACTCCTGCCTCTCGTTCCTAAGCCGTAACTAAAAGGCGTATTTATGGGAACAAAATGATCACACAAAACAATGTACTGTTTTTGGAAGGCAGTTTCAAATATTCCTCAATATAAGAATAGCCTATTTTACATCATTAACAGCTTTCACATAAATATGCCCAAAAAAGAAACCACCTTCCACAGAATGGAACTAGATGGGGTATATAAAGAAAAGCTAGTATTTGAAAGATGTAAATCATGGATTCCTAGAATGTTGTCAGGCCAGACCATTAAGTGTTTTGAGCAGTCTTTCAAGAAACACAATACCAATCAATTATGTAGCAGGCATAATGCTAAGCACTCAGGTTACAAATACAAAAGCTAAACAATTCCTTATTTCAAAAATACCACTATGTTCTAAAGGGGATAAAATTTTAGCAAATAAGCAAAAACTATCTCTTTACAAGATAAACCCAATGTGCTTTGAGAGAAGAAAATAATATGAACTAGAAAGGACCCCTGAACATAGTTGTACTAAAGTCAAATTTGTCACATTTTAAGGGAGGTAAAGGGAAGAGATAAAGAAGGATTATATTCTAGACAATGACAGCCTGAGGAAGGCATGGAGATAGAATGGAGAAGAAGATTAAACACTAGTAACAACATATAGGCCAATTCCCTTGGAATATGGGATTACAGTAGGGTAAATAATTAGCCTAGAAAGAAAACCTGGAACCAAATGGTAAAAGGCATTAAGTGTCAAGCTAAGGTATACATCCTTAATCCTAGAAGCAATAGAAATCCACTAAATATTTTTGAGCAACTGAGTGACTTGATTCGACAGTGCCTTAGAATCATTTATTTTGAAATATCAATTTGGCAGCTGTGCAGACAATCAATTTGGCAGCAGTGGACTTTTGGTACAAATGAAATTAATGGCAAGGTCTTCATTTCCAATTCAACTTTAGGATAGTCAAGGAATCCACCTTGAATTGTTCTAGAGGTAGGATAATAGGGAGCCACTGGACTTTATTGAGTAGGGAGGTACCATGAGCAGATCAAAACTTTAGAAAAATAACCTTGACAGTTGAATGTAGGATGTGTTGGAATAGGGGAGAAACTTGAGTCAAGTAGATCCACCAGTAGGCTATTGCATTAATCAAGGAGTTAAGTGATGAAGGAGTGCACCAAAGTATTGGCAGTGTCAGAAAGGAGGAGCAAAGGTAAAATCAACAGACCTTGGCAATAGATTGGGTTTGAAGAATTAGAAACAGTGAGAAGTCAAGGATGATACCCAGTATGCCAGACTGAGAGAATGGTACAGGTGAAGGTTTAGGAGCAGAGATAATGAGTTCAGTTTTGGATATGTTGTGTTTAAGATGTCTCCTGCACATCCAGTTTGAGGTTTCTAAAAAGCAGTTGGAAATGTGAGATTGGTGGTCTGCAAGAAAGCTTGCACAGGGCAGGTAGATCTGAGAATTGCTGGTATAAATAGGGTCACTAAATAAAGTAGTACAGCAAAAGAAAAGAATAAAAAGCTAAAAGAAAAAAGAAAAAAAATTGAAGAATCTACACGAAGAATCGGATAATAAGATAATAACTTAATAAGGCAGGTATAAAATGATGATCAAGAAGCAATGAGGGTCCAGTTGAAGTCATATAACATAATTTGTAGTGGACCAAGTCAAAATAACTGCAGGACTTTTTTTTCTATATTTGTCTACTAGCATGTGTGTATGAGCAAAGGAGGTGAATGGTGGCTGTAATCCAACACTAAGACCTAGCAGAGTTCTATTGGCAGAATAATAAGATTAGAGAGTAAAGGACAAGAGAGAATTATATTGGTTCATCAATCAAGGGGTCAAGATGAGGAAATGAGAACAACTAATGCAGTGTGTAGTCCTGGGAGAAAATTAAGGCCACAAAGAATTGTAGGTAATAGGGCAGATAGAGTAGGGCTTTATACATGAAAGGTGAGGGAGAAGTGAAAATTATGGTCAAATAAAGGGATTCTGGAATTCTTAAATGTGAAGGTAGTATCTTTGTCAATAGTGGTAAGATCAAAGGTATGAATAAATTTTTATGGGGCTGAAGAGTCATGGAGGTGTAGGTCATGGAAAGTCAGTGGGTTGAGAATCAATAAAAGATGAATTTGCATTAGATGAGAACAATTCAAAAAAATTCAGCTACTGTGGTGCCAAAGAGATTTTGTCATGATAATGTAAAGACCCTGTGGTATCTTTCCAAAAGACATGACATCTCTTCTGAAATCTGCTCATCAAATTCCAGATTGCAAGGCATAAATTTCAATTACATGATATAAGCACTACTTATATATATATTTTGTATCTTCTATTGCCTTTTGGGTCCCCCTTGATTTTGTTTCTTCTGAGATTATGAAGCTTTCATGATTCACAGATTCATAACAGTAATAGAACTGTGGTAAAAAGATGGGCTTTTCATAGTCCTAAGAAGCTTAATATCACTAATAGCCCTGTCCAGTTTCTCAAATGCAATCCAAGTTGCCTCTTCTTGTTCCTCAGTTTTGTTACTCACTGTTCATTCGAAGGATGCTCTGCCCAAGAAGACTATGAATCAATAAACAACATTTTATTAGGAGCCTGCAATGTACTAGATACTATTCTGACTCGAAATAGCAATGCAATAAATGAAACAATCCCCAATGGGAAGGAGTTTACATTCTCAAGACTGAGACAATAAGAACATATTTTGCATATTCAGAATAAATATAAAGATAGTATAAATGTAAATATATTTGCCCTTTAGAAATGCAAGGAAAGTCACACACTGAATAAAAAAATCTATAATGCTTTTCCAAAATATTGTTTAGTTTTGCTAACCAATCCCCTCTCTCATTTTATTCTTTCTTATAAGCGATGGCTCTCTGAGGAGTAAGGGGAAGAAAGGAATAGGAATCAACTGGAATATGTAGGTAATATAAAAACAAAATATATCAAGAAAAAATATTTTTAAAATAAAATAAAAAACCCATAACTCTCATGTAGTAATTTCATAAAAGAAGCCATCCAGAAAATTTGTGAGTTTAAAAGAAGTTGGTTCAGGACCTTAATAAGCAGAATGGATATCCCAAAAGCTTCTGTGGTTAAACTGCTATGGTTACCTAAAATGTTTTAGGGCTATTATTATCATTATTATTATCATAACCTAGAGAAAGGCTTCCACTTAATTGACTGGATCTTTAATGAAGGATTTAGGAGAAAATTTGAACAAAAGTAATACAGGATGAAAGACTGTGAATGGCTTGTGCTCTATTCTATTAGGAGTAGCCATATCCATTGGATAGGTATATTTTAATATTTTAATAATGGAACACTTACAAACTCCTCTGTTTCTGTCTCTCTTTCACAAACACACACACACACACACACACACACACACACACACACACACATCAAAGACCAAGCTATGAGTTAGGGAAATCTTATTTAAGCCCTTCCTCTGACACTTTCTAGATGATCTGGGTCACCTTGGGAAAACTGTTTAAATTTTCATATCTGTAGCCTCTTCTCTAAGATTGTGAGTTACAAAGAATTCATGATCCATATTAGTGGAGAGATGCTCCACACTAGAGATTCTCCAAACTAATGCAGTCATTGGTTCCAGAGAGACAGAGATAGAGGAAAATGCCCATTGAATTCCACTTTATGATTTAGAAGTTTTCAAAAAAGGCAGACTTTACAGTGTTGCAGAGCCATAGTAGACCTATTTTGCATTTCCACGCACACGAGGAAAGGTTTAAGGCCAAACATAGAATACCTAGAGTCATGATAGAGGGATAAGAAGGAAAAAAGCTTGAAGGCAAATCCTATGTCCATATCACAGCACCCAGAAAAACAACTGAATCATACCTTCTTCAAGCAGCAAATACTTCCATGATTCAGCCAGGGGATGGATGACTCAGAATCTCAGGTGAGATTCATCTTTAGCATATAGCAAGTGGAAGATGTGGATTGATAATCTTATGTAAAATGTTTTCCTCACCTGGCATCCAGGTCATACCAGTATCTTATCTGTCTCTTTTCTTAGTTTAGTACAGAAATACCCGGTTCCTGTCTTATATAACTGGGTAGTATAATAAGATAGATGAGAGCCAGGGCTTTTACATAAAGGGTCTCACTGAAATGTATTTGATTGATTTCTTTCCTCTGTCAAAAACACCGTAAAATGACAAGGGATCCCAGTTTAGGATATCATGGGTTTGGGACTTTCTGGCAAAATATCAAGCATTGAAGATTTCAGAAGAGGAGGTAGGGATGGAAAATATAGAATAAGCAGGAACATATAAAGAGTGGATAGCCCATTGCAAGAAAATCTAGAATTGTAATACAAGGTGATATTAGGAACTACCAGGAAACCAATTAGCCTAACTTGGAAGCTATTCATTCAACTATGTCTGAGCAATATTCTTTACATGTAGTTTACCCTTCTGGTAATGAATAATATAAATTAATCATTTATTAAGCTCTTATTATAAGTCAAATATCCCCTTACTATTACCCTGGGGATACTTATAAAAAGATCCCTGCCCTCAAGAAACTTATGTCCTGTTGAGGAACACAACATGTACATAAAAGTTGTGTACATGATGGATGTGAAGTGGACTGAAAGTAATATTAGAGCAGGTAGATTGAAGGTTACTATAGAGGAGTATCCAAAGATATCTTGGGCAGCTGGTGAAGACTTAATCCATTCTTAACTTTAATGCTTTTAAATACATATTTCTAATGTATATGATTTAAAAAGAGACCAGTTATAATGAAATAGTTATTTAAATGTTAAAAAGAAATATTATATATATATGAAATGTTTTTGAACAGTATTTATTTTCAGTTCCAAATTTATTGCCAATTCTCTCTCCATCCAATTATGAGTATGAAGAACACATTTTATATATATATATATATATATATAAAGTGATGCAATGTACATTTCTGTTAACCATGTTCCAGAGAGTTGGAGGAACAAGGATAAAAAAGAAAGAACAAATTATACTTCAATTTGCATTCATAGTTTTTCAATTGTCTATCTGTAGGTGGACAGCATTTGTCATCATGAGTTCCATGGCAAATGATTTTATTGATCTATTTCTAAATCTCTCATAGTTGTTTATGTTTACAATATTGCTTTTAATTGTGTACATTGTTTTGTGGTTCTAATCACTTTACTTTGCCTCCATTCATATAAATCTTGAAATTGTTTAGATTTGCTTTTATTTGTGTGGAGTGCTTTGTAATTTTGTTAACAAACTTTCTATACATGTCTTGGCAGGTAGTTTTTCTGAAACCACTTCCTTTATCATTATTATAGCACAAGAAATTCTATCATATCCCTATACTAATGGGAATCTTCTCAATTTCCAATCTTTTGCCACTATAAAAAAGTTGCTATAAATATTTTTGTACTTAAGGGTCTTTCCTTTTTTTCCTTTGATCTCCTTAGGTAATAAGTCTGAGTAATAGTATTGCTAGATCAAAGGGTATACACAGTTTTATAGCCCTTTGGGCATAGTTCCAAATTGTTCTCTAGTCTACTTCACAGCTCCACCAATTTTGCATTAGTATGTGTGGATATCGTATATGGATATAACCTCCAGCATTTGTCATTTTTCTTTTCTGTCATATTAGCAATATAATGAGTATGGAATAATATCACAATTTTAATTTTCATTTCTCTGGTTATTAGTGATTTAGAGAATTTTTCATATAATTATTGACAGTTTTGATTTCTTCTTGTTAAAATCGTCTATTCATACACTATTCTTTGACTACAAATTAGGGAATGATGTAATTTTTTTTTATGAATTTGGCACAGTTCCCTACAACTTTGAGAAATGAGACTATTGCAAAGAAACAAAAATGTTTTCATTGTTTCCTATCTGTTCTTCTAATTTTGTGTGCATTAATTTTATTTTGCTAAAACTTCCTTTCCTCCTTTTATAAAGTGTTTATTAAACTGATGGGTCAGTTTGGCCTACATTATAACAAAAAGAATCTCAAGCTGTTCTTGTGAAAATTACAGTAAAAGTACTAGATTTGAACTTGTCAGATAACTATCCTTAGAAACTCAATTTTTAATATGAAAATTAGAAAGAATTTTAGCAGTCATCAAGACCAACCTATATCCAAAAGTAATGTTCCCTTGTACATATCTGATACATGATTATACATCAGTTGCTCAAACACCAAAGGGAATTTATTGCCTCTCAGGGTAACTCATGCCACTTTCAGACAAATCTATGTATTATTATTTTTTTTAATTTTGTATAATCAAAATTGTCTATTTTCTGTGAATCTCTCTATCTCTTGTAAGGTCATAAATTTTTACCTTATCCTTGGATCTGACATGTAATTTGTTGCTCTTGGTCTCTCCAGACTGGAAGGAGAGGCTGTTGAGGTCTACCCAATGGGGAAATGGAGCACCATTGGGGGAGGGCATGAATCCCTTCTTTCTACCCTATCCCCAAATTCCCAAGTTTCTGTGCTGCCTCAGTATACCTGATGGACATAAGTAAGTGGGGCCTTCCTCGCTGGGCATTCCTTTAAAGTCTAGTCCCTAGTCTCTAGTCCTTTAAAGCTTACATTCCTTATATCTTCATTCTTTCTGACTTTCCCCTTCTAACCTTCTCTGACATCACTCTTCTATATACTCTATGCTTCAGGCAGATTTAGTGAGCGACTCTGTGGTTTTGGAAATGCTCTTTATCCATCTTAGGTTTTCCTTCCTGATTAATTTCTCGGTTTTCTTCCACTCCTGTCTCTTTACATCTGTCTTTCACTGTCCCTCATTTCTGTGTCTCTTTATTTGGCTTACACCATGATTTATTAAGCACATACTACATATCAGATTCTGAATTTATTTCCCAAATATTCTCCTCTATCTCTGACCCAATGTCCTTCATCTTCCTTTATCAGTTTCCATCTCTCTCTGCACAAGAATGCCAAAGGAACAATAGAATAAATAAAATATAGGAATTAGCCATGTAAATTCTTAGAATAGCATCTCACAAACTCTCAAAATTCTTATGGACCTTAGAGGTCTCCTAGCCCAATCAGCATCTGAATAGGCAGCTACCTTCCAAGAAAGAGGGATAGTTCAAGTCAGAGGAGTAAGAGTGCTGGTCTTTCTGGGCTTTTATAATACCTCAGAGTTTCAAAGCTATCAATTTTAAACTCTTGAAGCCTGACTTTCCTCATCCATAAAAGGGGAACCTACTTCACAGGATTATTATGAGAATAAGATGAGACAGTGGATATGTTTTGTCAAATGTTGTGTAAATTTGTTTTTTTTTATGATGATGATTATAATATACACTATTACATGATAAGTACATTAAAGGGAAATTACAAAATAGAAAGAAAAAAATTGAAGGACTAAATTTCATAATATCTAAAAGAGAATGGTGGTGATTTACTTACTAAAAATGTAATCAAGAGAACATCAGTTATTACTATACCAATGAATGGTAACTTTCTCTAAAATCTTTATGAGAACAAATTATGCACATAACAGGTGTCTTTGATGAAAAGATGTTGAAACAAAGAGACTTAATTTTTTCTATATTAAAATAGATTTTCAGGATCACATAATTTACTTAAATTTATAAAGAATATAACCCCATTTGGTGATAAAGGTGATAAATTAACTCAAAAAACCTTTGATTTGATAGAACCTTTGAAGGTTCTCCAACAATATATTTCCCATGTTCAGGTTCAGATAAAATTAAGACTACTTTATAGACTCAACAACATAGAAAATTTTGTTCAATAATTCTTTGATTGCCAACACTATAAGAGGAATAAAACAGAGAGAAGTAAAGTGTTTGCCATTCGCATGGCAGATGTCAAACAGAAAATACGAACAGAAGGATCCCTATGTATGTTAGGCTCCCAAAAGTTTTATTTTGAAATGTTGTTGTGCTGTTTCCATTGAAATCATAGAATAAAAGATTTCCTTATGGAGTTCTACAATCATTCTAAAGAGACTATCTTAATAATAGAATTAAATCAATTCAACAATTAAATAAAAATTAGCTTTATGCTATCAAGATGCACACAACGCTGGGAAGATAGTTAACATACAGGATGACATAAGAGGGGAAAAATTTTAAAGGTCTGAATATTGAATTAAATCTAAAATTATTAAATTTAACAAAGCTATGAAATCTTATATGAGGGTTTGAAAAATCAATTTCACAAATAAAATATGATAAGGACATGGCTGGATATCAATTTGTATAATAAAACTTGGGGAATTTTAATGGATTACAAGCACAGCAGGAGTCAACACAGTAATATGTCACCTTCAAAAGCTAATGTATCTTTAGATAACATTTTAAAAGATATAGTTTCTGCTCTGGTCAGACTATATCAGCAATATTCTATTCATTTCTAAGAATCATAGATTAGGATGGATGTTGAAAATCAGAAAGCATCTAGAATAAGGTGACCAGGATGGTAAAATGCCTTAAGTCTCTTCCTAATCAGTCTCAGTTTGAAGGAAATGGGAGTGTTTAATCTAGAAAAGAGAAAATTGAAAGGATGTTTTTGAACACATGAAAGACTTTCATGTGGAAGAAAGATTAGACTGATTTTGTCTGGCCCTTCAGGCAAAATCAGGAATAAGAGATGGGAATGAAAAGGGCAAATTTAATTTTAACATCAGGTATTCATAGTTATAGCTATTTAAAAGTGGAATAGGCTGCTTTAGCAATTAGATATTTCTCTTTGATGGATATTTTCAAGGAGACACTTGATGATACATACTTTTATGGAAATATCTTTTTAGCTGTGAGGTAGGTCAGTTAGATGGCTACTGAGGTCTCTTCCAACTCTGATATGTGATTCCATGATTCTTTCTTAAAAGTAGCATATACTTGGCTTGCTATTTTTTGTCCCCATTATACTTTTTAAAATTTTTTTATTAAAAGCTTTTTATTTATAAAACATATGAGCAATTTTTCTACATTGACCTTTGCAAAAAACTTTTTTCCCCAAGCTTTTCCCCTCCTTCCCCCCACCTCCCACCCCTAGATGACAGGTAATCTAATACATGCTAAATATGATAAATTATATGACAAATACAATATATGTATACATATCTATACAGTTATCTTACTGCACAAGAAACATCAGATCTAGAAAGAGGGAAGAAAAAAAACAACCTAAGAAGGAAAACAA
Organism: Myrmecobius fasciatus; assembly: GCA_023553655.1. NCBI lineage: Eukaryota > Metazoa > Chordata > Mammalia > Dasyuromorphia > Myrmecobiidae > Myrmecobius > Myrmecobius fasciatus. Next base: position 40,194 of record JAJPUD010003402.1, read on the forward strand.
AATGCATGGAAATATTCACAGAAAGCATTAAAATGCTATGTTGTGGTCCACACTCAGTTCCCACAGGCCTCTCTCTAGATGTATATGACTATCTTTATCACTGAACAATAGGAAGTGGTTTTAATCACCTCATTGTTGAAGAGAACCATGTCCATCAGAATTGATCATCGTATAGTCTTGTTGCTGTGTATAATGTTCTCCTGGTTCTGCTGATTTCACTCAGCATCAGTTCATGCAAGTCTCTCCAGGCCTCTCTGAAATCCTGTTGGTCGTTTCTTATAGAACAATAATATTCCATGACATTCATATACCATAATTTATTCAGTCATTTTCCAATTGATGGGCATCCTTTCAATTTCCAGTTTCTTGCCACTACAAAAAGGGCTGCCACAAACATTTTTGCACATGTGGGTCCCTTTCCCTCCTTTAAAATCTCTTTGGGATATAGGCCCAGTAGAAACTGGGCTGGGTCAACTGGTATGCACAGTTTGATAACTTTTTGAGCATAGTTCCAAATTGCTTTCCAGAATGGTTGGATCCATTCAAAGTTCCACCAACAATGTATCAGTGTCCCATTTTTCCCACATCCCCTCCAACATTTATCATTATCATTTCCTGTCATTTTAGCCAATCTGACAGGTGTGTAGTGGTATCTCAGAGTTGTCTTAATTTGCATTTCTCTGATCAATAGTGATTTGGAGCACCTTTTCACCCCATTATACTCTTTGCAATCATGTTTCATTCACTCAATTCAGTAAACATCTTTTAATTTTCTTTATGCATTACTCTAGAGATAAAGGCAATCAAGCAAACCTTGCCCTCAAGAATTAAAAAGAACAAAGTAGGTGTAGATGATGTATTGTCAGGACTATATACTTGGCTGAGTGAACAGAACATATATTTCAGATAGACACTAAAAATGAACAAAAAACTTGGATTAGAAGAGTGTGTGTATGTGTGTATACATATTTGTGTCTATGAAAATTATACAGCATTTTTAGTATTGCAAGCTGCTTGCTGATAAAAAATCAACTTTTTAACTCAATAGTCTTACAGTAATGTTACTTGTCTATAAATTTGCAATATAAGCTTAAAGAAACAAAATTAGGGTTAACCTATTGTTAAAAGGTTAATATTATACTAGAGAATAATAGATACTAGAGAATAATAGAGAATGAACAATGGAGAAAACATATGGCAAGTGTGGGTAACTAGTGGAATATTACCAATGATTATCTGTATATAAAAATTATTATAAAAGGCATGATCCTTTTGCATGAAATGTATGGCTAGAAAAGGTGGTGAAATAGTCATATAATGAAAGGAATACTATATATAATTTTCATATAATGAAACAGATATCTAGCCCAAGAGCTCTGATGTTACTGACAGAATATTTTAAAAACTAGATGAAAAGTCTCTAGAACATTGGTAGATTGAAATTTCCTGTAGAATTTTTAGAAGATATGAACTAGAGACACTGGAGATAATAAAATACCATATGGTTCCAGCTACAAAGCTACAAATATGGAACCATATTTACTACTACCAGTAGTAAATAGAATCATTTTTGCAGAAGTTTTTGAACACTTTTCCTGTGTTTTTGCAAAAAACAAATTGCAAATCCAGGGATAGTAATCAGGCCAAGTTAAGGTAAATATACAATTTTAGGACACCTTTTGTAGCCCTTTCCTCTTACTAGAAGGTGACCAGTGGGATCATTAAAAGCTATTCAGATCCCCAGAAGGGTGCTGAATTCCACTGAATTCCACAAAAAATTCCAATTTTGAATATTGAATAGTTTGTCTTCCATGTTCCAGTGAGAAGATGACTCTATGGCTCCAACTGCTTATGTAGAGGGTTGTATTATAACTCCCAGTTGCTTCATCACTTGCTGGTATCCACAGGACTTTGAGAAAGTTGTAAATGACAAAATGGTACAGGTGATGTCTTGATTCATGCATTAATTGGATTTCAAACTTCATGGTTGCACCCTTGTAGCAAATATTGACATTTAGTAGACCATGTGATTATAAGAAGAAGAGACAGGATTTGAAAGTGATTAAAATAATATAGCACAGAGTGCTGGACTAATCACAGACTTATTCTCTCTAAGCTAAATATTCACATTCAACAAAAGTAGTAGCCTGAAGGCACAAAGATTATCAGAAGAATAATGGAGAACAGATTAAAGTGCTTCTCTGAGAGGTAACAGTTTGCTGCTAATTTGTAAAGAAATGTGAACCAGATAGCAATAGTAAAACAGAAAAAGAAGCACCTTTCAGAGATCTGGTATACAGCTCATCTGGATCAGAATACTCAAATATATCAAGACTGGTTTGATAAAAACAATGGGGAAATTTAAACGCTCCTAAATTAAAAATGAGAGTATACCAGCAAGCATCTCTACGAAGTCAACATTTAAATTCATCAGAAGTAAAGTGCAAGTAAACCTTGGAAAAAAGCAGGATTCTTAGCTCAGTAAGAAGTCAGATGAAATTCAGTAGGTACTTAATAAAAGTTTATCAATTGATTAACATAACAGTGTAAATGAAGTGACAAAAGCATACACAATGGTAGTGACAGTGTATCCAAAGGGACTTCACATTGTAATAGAAACTGTGCTAAAATGAATGAATAAATAAATAAATGAAGGAAAATTTTGAATATTGAATAGTCTGTCTTCCATGTGTCCAGGCCCATAGAAAATAAGTAACAGTAAAGATATGTCAGGCACTATGCTTTACAATTTTTTTCATTTGATCCTTACAACAACCCTATGAGGTAGGTACTATTATTATCATCTGTAACTGAGTAACTGAGAAAAGCAGGAGTTAAGGGACTACTTCAGGTCAAAGATTAAGTGTTTGAGAGAAAATTTGAATTCAGTTTTATCTGATTTCAAGTCATCTTTCTATCTAACTGTTTTTCTTTTTTCTTTTATTAAGTGTATTTCTTTTAATATGCATTGCTTTATGAATCATGTCGAAAGAGAAAAATCAGAGCAACAGGAAAACATCAAGGGAGAGATCAAAAAACATAAAAAAGAAGTGAAAGTAGCAGGTGTAGATTTACTTTCAGTCTCCTTAGATCTTTTTCTGAATGCAGATAGCATTTTCTTCTAAAGTCTATTAAGATTGCTTCTGATAACTGAACTGTTGAAAAGAACCAGTCTTTTCATAGTTGATCATCACACATTCTTGCTGTTCCTGTGTACAATGTATTTCTGGTACTGCTTATTTTGCTCGGCATCAGTTCATGTAATTCTTTCTAGAGATTTAGATAATCAGCTTATTCATCATTTTGTATAGAACAATAATATTCCATTACCTTCATGTACCACAGCTATCTAATTGCCTTTTCACAGTAGCAATGTAACTACTATGTGTATACCCTCATCACTTTGTCTAGACTATTTGCCTTCAAACATGTTTCTTTACTCCCAGACTTTCTTCCCTAAATCCTTTCTTGTAAAATACGAACATATAAATACCCTTCCCAATATTCCCTTTCACTTTTTTTACTTAGGAATTTTTTGTTTACCATTGCCCACTGCAATTTACCTGAGGAAGTCATCATTGGTTTTAATAAATAGCACAGTCTATCCTTGCAGAAGACAGGGACCTGATTCCATAAACTTTAATATTCTGGTTGATAATGTTAGGCTCTAGGGAATGCCATTTTTCAGTGATAAACAGTGATTTACAGAAGGCAGAAGAATCTCAGAAGTACCTATAATTGAAAGGTATTCTCTGGGCTATCAAAAACATTTTTTTCTAATAAACCTTAAGATTTCATCAGTATAGGTATCTTCTGGTGAGGATTTCCTTTAGTGTTAAGCAATATCTCCTCTGCAATGTTAATAATTTGCCTGTGGTACTGAAAGATTAAGTTTTTTATACAAGATCAAACAACTAGCAAATGTTAATGTTAAGCCTGCTAACTTTATCCACTATATGGCATGCTGCCTCTCAATAATATAACATAAGAATGAGGATGAGGATGAGGAGAGAATGACAAAGATAATGATAACAATAATAATCATGGCATAATGCTTAAGAGCCATACTCAGAATTAAAATAACATATTCAAATTCTTCCTCTGACAAATACTAACTTTGTAACTTAAGATACTGAAAATCAAAGTCCCCCTAAAAAACCATAAGATTATGAACCACAGAAAAGTTGCCAATCTACACTGGCAAGGGGATATTCCTCAATGAGATATCTATACATGATTGAAATTGTGCAATGGATAGAATCCTGGATGTGGAACCAGAAAGAAAGAGTTCAAATTTTTAGAAATCACTTAGTACAGTACCTGGCCCATAGTAGGTACTTGACAATGCTTGCGAAGGATAAAAAAAGGCACAAGCAGTCAGCAACATTTTAAATGAGTTTAATAACAAAGTAAGGGAATGTCAGCCAGGTTGATGAAGAATTAGCCCTTTGTGCTCTGAAATATAAAAAACAGATGCAAAGGTCTGGCATTAACCTTGATGCACATGTCATTGGCGTTCTGGCAATATTATTAATTGCTTTGGCGCAATAGTCACCAGTGGAATGAAGCTGCTCCTATCACATTATGGAAGAGCTTTAAATCAAAAGCATAGTGATGAGTAGCTTGACATAAAGGATATGTACTCAGACCACAAAAGGTAAGGTATATAGAAGAAATAAAGAAACACAGATATTCCACCTGTTGGAATTGCTTTCAAGTAAGATCAGTTGGAGAGAAGAACAAACACCTCAAAATGCATTAAAGACATGAATAATTTCAATATGTGCCAATACTATGTCATAATGAAACTAGAAATAAATCTCATCAGTTATAGGAAAAGTCATAATATTGCTTTTTAATCAATGGTGCCTTCAATTCTGTCTGAAAATAACATTTGATTGATCATTACAGGACAACCATAAGAAATAATTTTATCCCTAACTTTAGATTAGATAAAATAGCATGGAATCAAAAATATACTAGAATATGCAGAGAGGAAAGGGTTAAAGGTACTGAAGTTTTAAAATATTTTCATGTAATGTAATTTCTACTTAATAATAAACTGGATATCAAAAACAGAACCAGTATTTAAAATGATCTTAAAAAACATTATGGGCATGCTTAGAATGGGATTCCAAAAAGTCTTTTTTTGGAGTTTAATATCATAAATCCAACTTAAAAACTAATTACAAAAAAAGTAAAAAAAATATCTGGGATATACATTGGGAATGAGTGCGTTCTTCTATACATTTTGCCAAAAAACACATTTCAAAACCTAGACACAATGGTATATGTAGCAGCCATTGCAATAATAATAATAATAATAATAATAATAATAATAATAATAATAATAATAATAAACCAGGAGGAAAAGTAAGCTGCCAAAGAATATCATGAAGAGCAAATGTAAAATAATACCACAGCAGAAGCAAATTGAGAGGGTTTTTGAAAATATATGGAAAAGCACTATACAAATACATTAGTATCTAGCTAGAACATACAATAGAAAAGTTAAATGTCATACTATCCAATTAAAGACAAGTTTGACTAGGCTGCCTCAACTGCTTAACTTCTTTTGCTATTTACAAATGGGGATAAAAAACAAAATCTACCTCACAGATTTTTTATGAGAGTCAAGGTTTTAAAAACTTTAAAGTATTATATAAATGGTATTTACAATATTAAATTTAAATTATTTCCTTTTTATTCTTATTCTTTATTATATTGATTGGGTAGGGAAAGTGGAGAAAGATACATGGTATCCCTGTTAAGCATTAATATTTTAAAACTGCACTAATACATGGGATATTCTATATTTATTAAGACTATAATTATAATACTACTTATAACACCTATTATGTTTTTTTGTTTTGTTTTGTTTTGCTTTTGCTGAGGCAATTGGAGTCAAGTGACTTGCCCAGGGTCACACAGTTAGGGAATGTTAACTGTCTGAGAACAGATTTGAACTCAGGTCCTCCTGACTTCAGGGCTGGTGCTCTATCCACTGCACCACCTAGCAGCCCCAATACCTATTAAGTTTTAATTGCCACATAAATATTAACACATTGAATCCTCACAACAAAGATTGGGAGATACATATTATTATTATTCTCAATATACATTTGAGGAAATTGAGGCAGACAATTTACATGGCTTGTTCAACATTACCTACTAAGTAACTACTTAAGACTGGCTTTGAACTTGTCTTCCTGATACCAGGTCTTGCAATATATTACATAACTACCTAAAATGGAGGTGATTTTAAAACAATTATTTTCAATAAAAACTATTTTTACATAGAAAATAAAAAACATTCTTTAAACATATATTTGGTATACTTTGAGAAAAAACAGATTTCTTATATGTCTTTTTAGAGATTAGTAACAATTAGAAAATGAGATAAACAGGAATTACATTGAAGTAAAACAGAATAAGAAGGAAAGGTTTCAAAAAATTGCAATCTTTTGACATTTTTTACTTGGCTTTTTTCTTCCAAGCTCTGGGAATTCCCTTTTAGGAAGGACAATTTAAGAGGATATAAATAAGTGAAAATTTATATGGAAATTTATACCCAAAAGCATGTGAAAAAAAGGAATGAGAGGGAAAATGGTGATTCATTATTATAGCTGAAACATCATTACATATTCATAAATTCCAAGGTAATATATTTTTCCTCCATTGTGCCAGTAATAAATCATCATTTGATTACAAATTGGGAAGCACCTGGATAAAACAGTAGACTTTTTGCAAAATATCCCCAGCAGGTAAATGATGGTAAAAAATTTATGAAAATATTCTGTCTGCCTGACCATTTTCTTCCAAAATGGCACAATTGTTCACCTGCAGCTCTGCTGACACCACTTGAGATATTCTGATTACTGTTAACTGAGATGAGGACTTGGAGACCCTCACCAGCAGAGTGTGTGAAGAAAAATGTGAATTATTTTTCAAATGCTTCATTAAAACCTTCTTCCTTCATACTCAGAACTATACATTTATTGCTCTTTAAAAAAAAAAGGATTCTGTTCATTATTGTAAAATCAGTCTCACATAACTCACAGTGAAATCTCCAAGGGATGATTTCAGGTTTACCAAAAAACCCAAGATATTTTAGGTGGGAGAGTAGCATGAATCAAAGTAAAGTAATTTTATCAATCTTTTGCCATAATAACCAAGAACCTAAGAATGTGACAAATAATTAAATCATAACTAGTACTTGGTTTTTTATAGCACCAAATTTAAGGCATTTTAAAATATTTCATAGATTTTTAAACCTATAATTTACATTCAAAGCAATTTAATGTGCATCAAGGAATGTGTGTGTGTCGAAGGATGTAGTATATGAATAGGAAAATCATGTACAGCTGATATTGTCATCAACAAAAGATGCCATCCTATTTACCATATCTGTGGCTACATAACACACATATACATACACACATATATGTACATGTATATAAGTTTTATTCATATATGAAAGACATGGGCTTATATTTTTATAGATAAAAGATGCTCTCCTAATCACTATATATGTACTTATAAAAATCTATATGCAGATATTATATACATGATTTAATCAGACCTATTAGGCTGGCATTTTATGAAAAATAGTCATCGTACTATAGGATATAGTACAGTTGAGTACTCATATAAATATGCATAGTATAAATGTATTTACAAATATTTCTATGTATTACATAAAATATATATGCATACAAACATATTTTCATGCTTTAAATTGAAATTAAATATGGGGGGGGCGGAGCCAAGATAGCGGAGTGAAAAGGTGACTTTCTGCCTCTCCTCCGATCTTCTCTCAAATCAACAATAAAATAAGCCTCTGAACTGATCTTCAAGTCAACGAACTCAGAAATATTTGGGCACGGCTCTCTGGAGAACTTCATATCAGGTTAGTGGGACTCGGACAGAGAGATAAATAGACTACAACTGTGCAGGCTGGAAGTGAGGGTGGGACTCAGCTCGGCTCATCGTGGAAGAAATTCCAAACTCCAAACTCCAAATTCCAAACACCTGGAGTTTATCTGAGGCACTCGGACACTCTGCCCTGATTGGGGACAGGTGTTCTGGCAGACTTGCCTTGTTTAAGGAGTAATTCGGACTTAGTCCTAGCCCCCACCGGCCCAGCACCTTAAATCAACTCGCCGAAGTGCCCCAGGGCAAAGCGTCTTCAGCCGAGGTTTTTTTTTCCCCTACCTTAAAGAGATATCCACTCTGCCTAAAAAAAAAAAAAAAAATGATGAAGAAGCAAAAGAGAGCTCTCACAATAGACAGCTTTTATCAAGGCAAAGAAACGACCTCAGATACAGAGGTTTCTTTAGACAAAAATCCAGAAAAAAACAGCAACGACCATCACTGGTCCCCGTTTCAAAAGGCCTTTCTGGAAGATTGCATAAAGAACCTCAAAAGAGAGCTGGAGGATAAATGGGAAAATAAATTGAAATCAGTGCAAGAAAGATACAGTATCTTGCAAGAAGGATATGATGCTCTGCAAAAGAGATATGAAAAAGACACCAATTTATTAAAAAAATAAAATTAGTGAAGTGGAAAAAGAGTGCAGTGAACAAATTGGCCAGTTACAAAAGGAACTTAAAAAGGTAACTGAAGAAAACAACACCTTAAAAATAAGAATTGAACAAATGCAAGTGAATGACTCACTAAGACTTGAAGAATCAGTCAAACAAAAACAAAAAAATGAAAAATTAGAAGAAAATATGAAATATCTCCTAGGAAAAACAACTGACTTAGAAAATAGATCTAGGAGAGACAATCTAAGGATTATTGGACTTCCTGAAAGCCATGATCAAAAAAAGAATCTAAACACTATCTTCCAGGAAATCCTGAAAGAAAACTGCCCTGAGATTGTAGAATCAAAGGGCAAAATCAGCATTGAAAGAATTCACCGATCACCTCCTGAAAGAGACCCCAAAATTAAAACCCCAAGGAATATCGTGGCTAAATTTCAGGACTATAGCACCAAGGAACAGATTCTGCTAGCAGCTAGAAAGAAACAATTCAAATACCGAGGATCAATAATTAGAATCTGTCAGGATCTGTCAGCTTCCACACTGAAGGATCGAAGGGCCTGGAACCAGATATTCCGAAGGGCAAAGGAACTTGGATTACAGCCAAGAATAACCTATCCAGCTAGAATGAGCATTATCCTCCAGGGAAGATGGTCATTCAATGATATAGGTGAATTTCACCTATTTCTAATGAAAAGACCAGATCTGAACAAAAAATTCGACACCCAAACACAGAACTCAAGAGATGCATAAAAAGGTAAAAAGGAAAGGACTCTTGAGAACTTTATTTTTACTAGGGGGATACTCAAAGTTTGGGGGTATAATTAACTAAATGTTACTTTGATAATATGAAAAAGAGAACTAGAGGGGAAAAGGTTGTCATACTGGGGAAAAGAGGGAAAAAGTGGTAAAATAAGATCTAAAAAAAAAGGAGGTAAAAACAAGGTAAAATCACTTGAAGAGGCAAAGAAAACCTAATATAATTGAGAGAAAGAGGGGAGGGAGACGAGCATTGTGTAAATCTTACTCTCATCAGGTTGGGCTCTAAAAGTGTATATCAGACATTTGATTTCACATAGAAACTTGTCTGTTGCTAGAGGGAAGTGGGAGGGAAAGGAGGAAAAGTAAGGGACAAACTAATAGAAGGGAAAATAGAAGAATCAGGGGAAAGGAGTAAAAACAGGGGGAAGGGATCTAAAGGGTGGAGTATTGTTTGGGGGAGGGGGGTCATCAAAAGCAAAGTACTGAGGAGGGGGGAAGGGAAAAAGGGGAAAGGAAAAAGGAGTATTGTTTGGGGGAGGGGTCATCAAAAGCAAAGTACTGAGGTGGGGGGAAGGGAGAAAGGGGAAAGGAAAGGGGAAAACATAACTTGGGTAAATAAGATGGCAGGAAATAAAGAATTAGTTATTCTATCTGTGAATGTGAATGGGATGAACTCTCCCATAAAGCGGAAGCGGATATCAGACTGGATTAAAAACCAGAATCCCACAATATGTTGTCTACAAGAAACACATCTAAAACATAGTGACACATATAGGATGAAGGTAAAAGGCTGGAGCAGGACCTATTATGCTTCAGGTGAACAAAAAAAAAGCAGGGGTAGCAATCCTTATCTCAGATCAAGTAAAAGCCAAGATAGATCTAATCAAAAGAGATAAGGAAGGAAACTATATTTTATTAAAGGGTACCATAGATAATGTAGCAATATCGATACTAAATATATATGCACCAAGTACAATAGCATCCAAATTCCTAGGGGAGAAATTAAGAGATGCAAGAAGAAATAGACAGCCAAACTATACTAGTGGGGCATCTCAACCTTGCTCTCTCAGAATTAGATAAATCAAACTACAAAATAAATAAGAAAGAAACTAGGGAGATAAACCAATTATTAGAAAAGTTAGGCATGATAGATCTATGGAGAAAGTTGAATGGAGACAGTAGGGAGTTTACTTTTTTCTCAGCAGTCCATGGAACCTATACAAAAATTGACCATGTATTAGGGCATAAAAACCTTAAAATCAAATGCAGAAAGGCAGAAATAGTAAATGCATCCTTTTCAGATCATGATGCAATAAAAATCACATGCAATATAAGGCCAGGAGAAAATAAACCAAAAGTTAATTGGAAATTAAATAATCTAATCCTGAAGAATGAATGGGTGAAAGAGCAAATCATAGACACAATCAATAATTTCATCCAGGAGAATGACAATAAGGAGACAACATACCAAAATTTGTGGGATACGGCCAAAGCGGTTTTAAGGGGCAATTTTATATCTCTAGATGCTTACTTGCATAAAATAGAGAAAGAAAAGATCAATGAATTGGGCTTTTTATTAAAAAAAACTAGAAAAAGAACAAATTAAAAACCCTCAATTAAATACCAAATTGGAAATTCTAAAAGTAAAAGGAGAAATTAATAAAATCGAAAATAAGAAAACTATTGAGTTAATAAATAAAACTAAGAGTTGGTTCTATGAAAAAACTAACAAAATAGATAAGCCTTTAGTTAATTTGATAAGAAAAAGGAAAGAGGAAAATCAAATTGTTAGTCTCAAGAATGATAAGGGAGAACTTTCCTCCAATGAAGAGGAAATTAAAGCAATAATTAGGAGGTACTTTGCCCAACTTTATGCCAGTAAGTTTGAAAATCTGAATGAAATGGAGGAATATCTACAAAAATACAGATTGCCGAGGTTAACAGAAGAGGATATAAATTATTTAAATAGCCCCATATCAGAAAAAGAAATAGAAAAAGCTATTAACCAAATGCCTAAGAAAAAATCTCCAGGGCCAGATGGATTTACATGTGAATTCTACCAAACATTCAAAGAACAATTAATTCCAATACTACACAAACTATTTGAGAAATTAGGGACAGAAGGTATACTGCCAGAATCCTTCTATGAGACCGATATGGTGCTGATAGCTAAACCAGGGAGGGTAAAAACAGAGAAAGAAAACTATAGACCAATTTCCCTAATGAATATTGATGCAAAAATTTTAAATAAGATTTTAGCAATGAGATTACAGAAAGTCATCCCCAGGATAGTACACTATGACCAAGTAGGATTTATACCAGCGATGCAGGGATGGTTCAATATTAGGAAAACTATCAGCATAATTAATTATATTAATAACCAAATTAACAAAAACCATATGATTATCTCAATAGATGCAGAAAAAGCCTTTGACAAAATCCAACACCCTTTCCTATTAAAAACACTAGAGAGTATAGGAATAAATGGGCTTTTCCTTAAAACGATCAGCAGCATCTATTTAAAAACATCAGCAAGCATCATATGTAATGGAGACAAACTAAAATCATTCCCAATAAGATCAGGAGTGAAACAAGGCTGCCCACTGTCATCATTACTATTTAATATTGTATTAGAAATGTTAGCTTTAGCAATAAGAGAAGAAAAAGAGATAAAAGGAATCAGAGTAGGTAATGAAGAAACCAAATTATCACTCTTTGCAGATGACATGATGGTATACTTAGAGAACCCTAGAGATTCAACTAAAAAACTACTAGAAACAATTCACAACTTTGGCAAAGTTGCAGGATTCAAAATTAATCCACATAAATCATCAGCATTTTTATATATTACCAAAAAAGTTCAGCAGCAGGAGATACAAAAAGAAATTCCATTCCAAATAGCAGATGATAGGATAAAATATTTGGGAATCTATCTGCCAAGGAAGTCAGAAACTATACGAACTAAATTACAAAACACTTTCCACACAAATAAAATCAGACCTAATCAATTGGAAAAATATTAAGTGCTCATGGGTAGGCAGAGCAAACATAATAAAAATGACAATACTACCCAACTAATCTACTTATTTAGTGCCATACCAATCAAACTCCCAAGAAATTATTTTACAGATCTAGAAAAAATAGTAGCAAAGTTCATTTGGAAGAACAAAAGGTCAAGGATTTCAAGGGGATTAATGAAAAAAAAAGGCAGATGAAGGTGGCCTTGCTGTACCAGATCTAAAAC
>JAJPUD010003402.1:57742-73413 GCA_023553655.1 Myrmecobius fasciatus
ATGTTATACAAATAAAAAGCTTAAAAAAAAAGAAAAAAAAAGAAATTAAATATGGGGCAATAATAATTTCTATCAATGACATGTTAAAATAAAAGTTCTAGAGTGGGCAGTCATAAGTTTTTGTACTTATCTCAAAAAAGCTATGCTACTATATTCAAGTCACTTCTCAAGTTGGCCCCATTTTATTCAAATTCTCAGGTCCTAAAGAGTTGGTCTTTATCCTTTTCTTTATTCATTTTCCAGAGTATAAGGGTACAGCAAAGGTAGGACCTTCTTTATGATCTCTTCAAAAGTACCAAGAAACATCTTTATTTGATGATAGTTAACAATAATAGCATATATATATATATAAAATCTCTTGAGAATTATCAAGAAACATCTTTATTTTGATTATAGTTAACAATAATACCATGTATATGCATATATGATTTCTTCAGAATTAGGAAGAAACATCTTTATTTTGATGATAGTTAACAATATCATATATGTGCATATATATTGCTTTAAGGCTTACTAAGAATTTCACAACTATTATTTAATTTTAAATTCACAGTAATTCTGAAAAGTGGATGCTATTATTTTCTCTATTTTACATATGAGGAAAAGGAAACCCAAAGGGATTAAGCAATTTGTCCAGAATCATACAAGTAGCATTTGAATTTAGATTCTCCTGGTTCCAGATCTAGAGCTCCATCTACCAAACCACCTAGCTGCCTCGACAACCAATAACAGCCCATACTCTGATATGTTATGAACTTCTGGGAAAACTCCCTCATTGATCAAACACCTTTTATCCATGTCCTTCATGTTTTTGTCTATCTTAATTATGAACAAACTGAGGGAATATTTATGGATACATGAGTTTATTGAAACTGAATAAACAATTCTTGTGTCACCTATCCAAGAATGGAGACAGAACTTGACTCTCAAATTTAGTGATAATGTTTATATCATTATATTATATATATATATATAAAATCATTATATTGTATCATATATACCATTATATGATATATATCATGGTGCCAGGACCTCATGACCATGATTTCCATGATGTTATCAGTCTTAAAATGTGACTCTCTGCCATCTTGGATAATGTAGCCATTATACCAAAGCACTTCTGTACCTCCCCAGGATATAGAGAAGCATTCCTAGTCCAGAAGTAATTACTACAGTAAAAACCCAATAGAAATGGAGAGGATAATGAGAGATTGAGAGGAGAGATATTAAGTGTGACTTCTTATACAAAATGGCTCAGTCTAACTGCTTAGCATGTTAATAGCATGACATCACATTAGACAGTCCCAATGAAGAGTTATAGGGCATTAGAAACAGAAACATAGAAAACATTTCATTCAACCTCCTCATCTTACAAGAAAGGAAACAAAACTGACTTGTTCAAGGTCTTGTTCATGGTTACTTAGTGGCAGAGTTAGGATTCTAACTTTCTTTGGTCTAGGTACTAATACATAGACCCTTACTTTTTTCATTTGTGTGTACAAAAAATTTTCAAAATTTCTCACAGGTTAAGCTTAGTGTCACAGAACTTATATTTTATAAGATAATATATTCATAGTAGGAAGGGAGCTCTTAGGAGTCTTCTAAACCAACTTTACAAATGAGGAAATTGGCAGGCAGCTAAGTTTTGTGACTTGCCCAAAATCACCCAGATAGTAAGTGGCAGAGGAAGTATTTGAAACTAGATATTTTTACTCAAAGTGCGCTGCATCCCTCACTCCATGTTTTTTTTTTTCCATTCTAAAAGTAATGTGTGTTGTGCAAATGGAATTTAATAGAGCAAATGTGGAATTCATAGTAATCTGAAATTTTCATTGACAGAAGACATTGTTTTATTCCTGGTTTTATTTTCAATGAAAACTTTTCTAGGACACTAATAGTGGATAGTGGATTCCAAAATACCTGTTTTTTATTTTATTTGTATCCTTAGATCCTAGAAAAATGACTACATAGTAGATGTTAATAAATAACCATTAATAAATGCTTTTTAAACTACATAGATCAAGTAATATTAGGGAAAAGAGTTAGTTTTATATAGGGTGTCAAAAATTCCAAATATGGCTTTCTGTTATTAAAAGTTTTAAAATGCACTAAGACTTTTTGAACACATTGAATGTTGGGCTATCAGTTTTTCATGAGGAAGCATACAATCCAGGCACAAAAGTCAGAAGTCAATAACATTTCTTTTTCTTGAATCATCAAAGTACAAAGACAAGACAAAAGTTAGAATAACTGGCAATGTCTTAGGATACAGTAGATGATCTTGGCATCTTAAATGTCTGAACAAGCTCTAAGTGGTACATCTACTTCAGCTACTCTCATGGTCATTACAAGAAATCATTCTCATTTGCCCATTTTATCTAAACGAAGTCTTCAAATATTTAGAGTAGATATTGCCCTACTTTACTCATAGGTTTTAGGTCTAACTGTTACCCACAAACTGGTTTAGCCCCACTATCAAGATGGTTTTACCATGGTAGGGTCACTGTGCATACTATAGATTCTTGGACACTGGAGGGTGAGAGGTAGATAGGAGAGAAAGACAGAAGGGGAAAAGGGTAAAGGAGGGGGAAGGAAGGAGAGGAAGGGAGAAAGGGGAGAGGGAGGAAGAGAGAAGTGAAAAGAGATAGAGATAGGGAGAGGGAAAGAGCAGAAGGGAGAAAGAAGAGAAAGAAGGGGAGGGAAAGTGAGAGAAAAGTAAAGGGAAGGAGAGGGAGAGAGAAAAGTTAAGGGATAGAGAGGGAGAGGGAGAAAAGAGGAGAAGAAGAGAGAAAGAAGGAGGATGACGACAGAGAGGAAAAAGAAGAAAGGAAAAGGAGGGAGAGGGAAGGAGGTTTCTCTGGAACTTGCCAGGAAAGATCATGCTGACAGCAAGCAGGGAGCATTAATTATATTTTAATAAGGCACAGAGAGTATAGGGGCATATGGCACAAAGACAGCACAGGAAATAGACCATGGAGGAAAAGAGGTGTATACAGTTAATTACCCAATTTTGGAAATACTTGAATAGTATAGACACAATAGGGAGAGGTGCTCAAAGAGCAGGATTTGGGGGTTCTATTCTTATAGAGTTCTAGTGGGAATAGTAGACAGCCCAACTCATTCATGCCATTTTGGGGTTGACTTCTTAGCCTACCAATGTGATCTTAAACTTATTAATTCCACCTTAAGTATCCCTTATTATCATGTTTTTTTTTATGATTTTACTTCACATGTGAGGAGTTCATCTGTAGCTTGAAGACTGAGAGATATTGCTGGGGGCTGACCTCCTAATTTATCATGTAATCTCTTGATGTGATCTTGATTAATTTAGGAGGAAGCTTTGATAAGTGGCTACTATGTTTTTTACACTTTTAGTTCCTATTACCTATAAATTATTACCTTACATAAACTACTTAAATAACTATTTAATATACTGGTGGGAGCAGTTAGACTGGTGGGCACAAAGGATATAAGAAGACCTGAGTTCAAATCCATTCTCAGATAATTTACACTTACTAGCAGTGTGACCCTGGACAGTCACTAACCAATTGTGTTGCAAAAATATGTGTCTGTGTATGTACACACACACACACACACACACACACACACACACACACACACACACACTCATACGCCCTAACTGGTGAGGTCATTAGGCGGAGGAATAAAGTGGGGGACCATAACAAGTTACAATTTTAAAACAATCCTTATAACTTTAAGATAAGGTAGAACTACAATCAATTAAGTATCAAGGACTTGGATTTTAATTCAATTTTTTCTGACTCCAAGTCTAATACCCCAACTACTGCACCACAGGAATCCATAAATTCATTTATTTCTACAAAAATTCTACATAAAATTTCTAACGTGCTCAACACTGTGATAGGTAGTAAGAGGAATCTTAAAGAAGTTTAAGGTATGTACCCAAACTTCAGAGAGGTTACATTTTTGTTATGAAGCAACTGAAGCAATCAGAAAAAATTCAAGATCATACTGAACAAAAGTGATTTTTTTTTTTTTTGATTAAAAGGATGAAGTTGTATTAGAGCCAAAGAAATCCTGGAATTTTGATTTGTAGCCCAGTTTCTCATTTACCAGAAACAACAAATGTAATCCCTAATTAAAAATAACAGGTCTAATGGTTGAATAGCACAAGAATGAGTTTCCATCCATTTTTCATGTCACAATTATGTTAATTAAGCAGTTCCTAGAGAAATGGTGACAGTGAAGACACTGAATGTCACTTTAAAATCTTGATCCATCTCAAAGTTTTAAAAAAATCACCTGAGTAATAGTGAAGAGCTCTGTGTTATGTAAAACTGACATCAAAACCATTTTTGGTCAGTCCTAATAATTTTCATCTGTCTGACCTGAAGGATCTAAGTCAAAAACTTTATTTGATTATTTGATTTATTTGAATATTTGATTAACATTTTTTTTAATTCTGTGTGCGTGTTCAATCATATTTGACCCTTCATGAATTCAATTTGTGGTTTTGTTAGCAAATATACTGGAGTAGTTTGCCTTTGCCTTTTCCAACTCATTTTAGAAATGGGGAAACTGAGGCACCCAAGGCTAAGTGTCTTGTCCAGGGTCAAACATCTAGTGTCTGAAGTCAAATTTGCACTCAGGTTGCCCAGCCAGTGCTTTATTCACTGAACTATTTAATTGCCCTTGATTAATAATTTTAAAAAGATGTAACATATAACAACCTACATAACAGATTCTCAACACAAAATTCCAAAACAAGACTTTTCTTAATGAAGAAACTAAATTTAAGCTGAAAAAAAGTATGATTTTCTCTAAAACCATGATTTCTTTTATATACATTGACTAAAAAGGCAATATGGCTAAGGAAAGCCACTATCTTAATCAATTTCTGGTTTAACTCCTATCTCTGAAGAATACTGGCTACTTGCCATTAATTTTTCAGATTCCCTAGATCAACTTCTTCTCCAGTCAACTTCATCAAATCAGCAGTCTTGATCACCTAGACCAGGGATCCACCCAAGATCTGAATCTTGATTGATGAAATGCTAACCACATAAAAAACCATAAAGAATTTTGTGAGCTAGATGTTAAAGACAAAAAAATATATAGAAATATATTGGGATTTTAACAATTTTATTATAAGAAAATTATATTGAAAATCTTAGTCCTGAATTTCTAAATTAGGATCTTGATTCCCTATTCAAATTCACTTTAAATATTAGTTTACCTTCTCAGCAGCCTATATATCTCTTACTACCAAGGGTATGATGCCCCAGCATTTATGTTTTGTCTTTCTTTATCAGAATATAAGCTCTTTGAAATCTTATTTTCTGAAATTTTTGTCTCTAATCATAGTGCCTAGCCTGCAGTAAGTAGGCAAAAAATTGTTCTCTGTATGTTTCATAACAGTTGCTGATCTGCAGTGGTAATTGAAGCATCTTTGCTTGTAGTTTCTTATGTTACTTTAATTATGTCTGCACAAAAAAATACCCCAAAAAGTTGACTATATAATTAAAGTTTCAACTTCATTAAAATTCTTTTTCCACATCAATAATAAAGGCTTGGCCATCCTATTATATGATATCCTTATAAGTGACAAGATAGAAAGCTAAATTATAAAATGATATTTTCACCTGAGCTTCTTACTGGACACAGAGACCCTCTGAATAAAGGTCAAGCAATCATCTTTTACCACAAAGGCAATCTGAATCCCACTTATGGAATGTGTCAGACAATAAAGGAGAAGTTATATAAGTACTTAAAGACAAGGGTTTAAAGTCAGAATGCAGTACACCATCATAGAATGATTATAACTACTATTTCTATTAAATTCATGTTGAAAGACTGCAGTAAGGAGGGAAGAAAATCAAATTTTCAGATAATTTTCAGTCCCCAAAGCTCTTGTCACAAATAGGCCCTGAAAACTCTGGAAAACATCAGATGATCAAGGTATTCATTAGTCTTCTTTCTCCCCTTCCATAGCATGGGGGGGGGAACTGTTTAAAATAATTAATCCAGTTTGAAACATAACAGTATTTTCATATGTACTTTTCCTCATCATTAAGGATGACACTATTTTCAGAAAAAAAGGCTGACTGTTGCCTTCAAATAAGCATTCATTCAAATTCTAATTAAATTACTTTACTGAAACCTATTTGAAACCAATTACTTATTGGAGCCAGTAGTAATCAGAGACTACATACCCTGAATTTTCATGCAGACCTGAATTCTGAGTAGGTAATACAATATAGTAAGGATGATTAGCTAGATGGAATTAATAGGATGATATTTTTTTTTCTTTAAAGAAGTCGATGATGCTATTACTATATAAATTCATGCCACTTGCTATAAAGAATGTATTGTTCTGGGGATGGGTGGAATGTGCATTTGTGTTCTGAGATACAGGTGGTCAGGTGATGGAAGGAATAATACACAAAGCAAGGAATTGGGCTAAAAATAGGGATGGCACTCTTCAAACTCATTTCTCAGGAGATGGTAGCATGTATGGCACTGCACTCTGGAAGTCATGATTCCCTCCATCCCCAGACCTATATTTGGGCTTTCCTGAGACTTCTGTAGTTTGGAAAATACCATAGTTGATCAACTCTGATCATTACTTCTATTACTTCTAGATAGGTTTCATGGGACCATTTCATCTTCTGTGCCCTCAAAATTTTCAAGAACTTCTTGAACACTAATTTTTACTTCAATTAACATCATTTTCATTTTAGGAAAACTATAGTCCCCATCTGTGTTTCTTCTGTGCTTTTAAACAAATATTGATATTGAAACATAGTACATTAACTTCTCCATTCACTGAATACCTTCTGTTTCTTATAGAGCTTTCTGATCCCAAAATCAATGGTTTCAGAATTTTAAATTTTGCTGAACCTACAGAGTATAATATTGGTTTTGATGATGGAAGATAGAAGATGCAGATTGAAAATAAGGATGGAAAAATAAAATTAAGATGATGTATGATAATGACAATGACCACAATTGGCCATGAGGAGGGGTATGGCATTATAAGAAAAATGTTACACAATGGACCTAGGGCAGTGTGACTGGAAATGCCATTTATTCTTTATGAAGAAATGGCTCTGAGCCTCAGTGTTTTCATTTTTAAAACGGGGCTAACAATATTTAAACTATCTCCTTCAAAACACTGTTGGGAGTATGTATTTGTACTCACAGAGGATTGTCTGAGCTATAATGATGAAATGAAGAATGAAATCTGGCAATGATTGGGATTCAGTACTACTATGTTTGAAAGTTGAATTTTTCCATAATATGACAATACTGGAGATCGCTAGTCTGAATTTATCCCACTAAAACCCCTTTACTCCCTGGGTAAAATTTCTAACATGTTATTAATATTTCATGACTAAATTTGTAAGTGTGTAAGAGTTTATGAATAAAAACAAGACCAAAAGACAAAAATTCGGACCAAATAATTAGCCTTTTCTTGATAAGCAGAAATGAATTAAATATAAATCTTAAGAAGTCTTCTGATAAGACTGCCTAATCTCACAAAACCTCTGAGCTTTTTTAGTCTTCATTATTGATTACATAGGCTACCAGTACAAATGAAATCCCTACCTCAAGGATTTCTTTATTGTTAAAGGACACAGGCCTGAGGCCTTTTTGACATCCTGTAAAAACTCAGATGTCCCTCAAAAGCTTCTTGGAAATATAAACCTTCTCTGGACTGGTCCATCTTTCCAGATTATTCATTTTATTAAGACAATATGAGTATGCCAATGTTCGAGGAATTTTAGAATTTTAGAAAAGCAATATTAGGCACAATTTGTAAAATCTTTCTTATTGAGATAAATAGTGATTCAGAGTTTTAAGCAGAGTTAAGTTCTTCCCCTTCAAAGGAAACAGAGCATGTATAAAATTAAAGGCACAAGACAATATGCAAGAGATAAATCTCTTCAATGTAAGATTTGTGGTTAATTTTTGTCCTTTCACTCCAATTTCAAAGTGGTTCCTCAGTCAGCCAGTTAGCATGTATCAAGTGTTTGCTGTGTGCCAACTTTTGTGTTAATCTCTACAAATACAAAAAAGGAAAAAGTAAGTCTCTTTTCTCAAGGAGCCCACAATCTGACCACCTCTCCTTCCAGAATCTTTTCCTTTTGGGGTTTTCAGGACACTGCTCTGTTGGAAGTTTTCTTGCCTGTCCAATGCTTCTTCCTCAATCTCCGTGGTTGATTGATTATCTCTGACAAGCCCACTAATCTTCAGTGTCTTCTCTTATTCCAACTCTTCCGTAGGCCGTCTTTTTCCTTTCAGAAAGCCTGTCTTTTTCATTATCAGGTACTTTTACAAATGATTCTCACTTTGTATTGTTTTCTTATAAACTAAGACAGTAAAAGAAAACTGATAACACTGAGACTGTGATATTGTCTAAAAGTACATGTAAGATTCCATATCAGTAGTATGCTTCCAAACCCTACATACATCTCCATTTTAAACAAATTAACTTAAATCTATTTTACCCTTTTCCATCTCTCATCCCATTAGAAAAAGTAGAAAAAGAAATTTCTCTTAACAAATATAGTTAAACAGAACAAAATATCTTAATGATTATATTATGTCTATGCTTGTATAATATTATCCATGATGTGCTAGATTATATATTATATGCTTATAATATATAAAATGCAATATAAAATAAATTAAATAATTGTTTTGTAACTAAATATTTAAATAATAAAGATCATGTATAACATATGCATGTAAAATAGAATATATTGATATATATTTTATATAATATATATATGCTTACTCATATGTTATATGCAAATATATTTAATGGTTGTATGTATACACATAAATGCATATATAACACATACATGCATGCATACTTGCATGCATAAAACACATTTTGGTTGACTAAACATATTTATAATAAGAAATTTTGTTATCCATCAGATCCTTGTCTAGATAGCATGTTTTATCATCTGTCTTCTGAAAATAATGAAATGTACTATTGACCATGGATCTTACAGCTTCCAAAGCTATTTGTCTTTACAATGTTGTTATTATTGTACAAAATGTTCTATCATTTTGCTCATTTTATTTTCATCCATTTTATAAAAGGAGCTCCCATAAATTCAATTATTATCTCTGTGCAGATGGTTCCTACCTTTCCTTAAATCTCTCTTTTATCCCATTGGCATTAACCTTCTATTGTACAACTAGATGCTTGAGAAGCATTTTAGGCTATCCATGTCAAAAATAGAATTCAATATATTTACTTCCAAATCTACCTCTGATCCAAACTTCCCTGTAAATATCAAACACATCATCCTTTAGTTGTCAAAGTTTACAACCTTGTACAGGCCGAAAATCTTTACTCAACAAACATATCTTACAAGTTGCCAAAACTTTTCATCTCTGTCTCCACATCTCTTAGATTTTGTTTTCTCTACTTACACAGACAGCACAGTAGTTCAGGTCTTTTATCACCTTTCAACTGGACTACTACAATACCTTCTGACTTGATATCTCTATTTCATGCCTCTTTATTCCAATCTCCCACAGAGCTACAAGACTCATCCCTAAATAGAAATAATCTTGTTTTCCTAACTTAAATTCCAATGAGTCACTACTGACTTAAGGGTCAAATATACATTATGATTTATGATATTTAAAACTTTTCAAAATCTGGTTCTTTCCTTTGTAATCTTATATTTTATTATACTTCAAATTCTAGCCACACCATCCTACTCACTGTTCTACAATACTTGATCTCCCATCTCTCTAAACTTTGTGCTAATCAATTGGTTCATACCCCCATTACTAGAAGTCACCTCCTCATTTCCACTTTTGGGGAATAACTGGTTTGTTTCATGTGCTACTTTCTTCATGAAATCTGACTTCCATTAAATGCTATAATACCCCTTCCTTAATGCCTATGAATATGTAATAACATGCCAATTTCCAATTTCCACAGCATTGGTATTTAAAAGGAGAAAAGACAAACACCAATGGGAGTCTTGTATGTGGAAAACCTTAAGAAAGCAGTGATAGCAACAATGATAAGTCTGGAAATATGTATACATATATTCAATTTGTCAAGTATTTTAACATAATTAACACATAGTGGTTTTCTTGCCATCTAGGGGAGGGGTGGGGACTAGGGGGGAAAATTTGTAACAGAAAGCTTTGTAAGGGTTAATGTTGAAGAATTATCCATACATATGTTTTGCAAATAAGAAGCTTTAATACTTTTTTTAATTAAAAAAAAGAAAGAAAGTAGTGATAGTAAAATTGTCTTCTTGGTGTAAAATCTGATTCAGTGTTCTTTGTTAAAGTTTCTTATTTAAATATGACTGACTGGAGAATTTTGAAATTAATATCTAAAGGACTCCAAACCCCAGAACTGTTTTTGTGATTTTTAGACAAATGTACATTTCTTAGATTTGGCTTACTTCTCAGGCATGAGGATTTTATTATTCTAAGTTACAGTAAAATTACATGCTTTGAGGACCTGTTAATGAATTAGTAAGAGATAATTAAAGCAAAGATCTAAGAACTATCTATGGAAAAATGAATATAGGTATTTCTGTACTTCTACCTACTATATGAGAAATAAACAGGCTATTTTTTGACTGTTACTTGCTGTATGGTTTATGGAGAAGAACCTCAAAGTTCAGCCAAAAGAGATATGAAGAGATTTCTGGCTATTATAGACTAGGTATTTTGGCCTTTCTGAAAAAAATCATAATATTCTCTCAATGGAGGATATCACCCATGCTATAGTTATAAGTGTCAGAGTCTATAGCTATCATTGAAGAACAAGCCCAGCTAAGACTAGGAATAACCTAAATAAAGGCAGAAAGGCAATGGAGCAATTTATCAGATTGACTCATTCTCCTGAGATAGTGTTCTCTGTAAAGAACCAGTCTAACCCAATTATGAAGTCCAACTTAGGTGCCATGTAGACAATACAAATATAATGGCTATCAGTAAACTTTGTAGGGATTGTCTTTAAGAAAAAAAATTGACTTGTAATTCCAGAATTTTTGCTTTGGTCACATGTGCTCCCTATATGTATATCACCATAGTACTATAATTTTGTGTCCACTGTTTCCCAAAAGCATTGTTTCCATTGGTGGGACAATATAACTCAAGTTTATGGTTACTTTGCATTTTTAGGAAATATATTTGACAAAAGGCTAATTGAATCTGCTGGATAAATTGTTAAAGGCAAATACCCTGGTGGTTTCTTGATAGCTCTTCTATTGGTAGGAATAGGTGTTCCCAATGGTTATCTCCAGAATCCTGTGGCAACCACCATGTTTGGGAAAACCCATTGGTATAACTGGTACTTTCATGGTAAAGTTAGTGCATCTTCAAAAATGAAGAATAAACTGTCCACTCCTTTTCTCTATAGGCTTTCTCTTTTACACTTGACTTGTTTTCTCTCAACTTGCGCCAGAAGAGGTGCAAAAGGTGAAAGTCCAGAAAGATGGGGAGTAGAGAGTTGACACATTCTGCGCATTTGCAAACATGGACATGTTTTGCCCTCCATTACAACATAAACTCCTTAAGTTCAAATGTTTCACTTTTTAAAACTTATTATCCCAGTGCTTAGCAATGTTTTGAATGTAGTATTTAATAAATGCCTTTTCCTTGATTTCTACTATTTAAATAAGAACTCATGAATAGTAGAGATAAGCTATGGTTCTGTTAATTTCCTTCTGAATATCATTACATATTTTTAAAATAACTTAACCTACTGCTAAAAATATTACTATTTTCATACCAGATAAAATTCAAACTCACTAATGTTCTTATGGCTGATGTGAAGAATTCAATTCAATTTAGCAAAGATTTGTGATATGTTGAATCTATTCAAATGTAGACCTTGGAATAAAAGACTCTTGAGGTATTTACATTCTAATGAATAATATGGAGCATTATTAGAGAAAAAGTATAGGAAACCTTCAATAACAAAACATGAGACCACTGAAATCTTATGTGACTTTCTATGACATGGTTAGTCCTATAACTGAAGAAGATGATTTTGGTGAGAATGATGTGTTTGAGAAGGGAAAGACTGTGGACAGATAGCCCAATCAGAGGCTATTGCAAGAGTCTAGGTAAATGACGATGAGGTTCTAAACTACAGCAATGGCTGTGTTAGTGGAGATAAATGGAAAGAAAAAAAATATATATATATGTATGTGTGTGTGTATATATATATATATATATATATATATATATACCACTATTAGAATAGCTATGTTTAGGATATGTAAGATAAAAGTAAGATATGTATGTGTATATGTATATATATGTATATACATATACATATATGTGTGTGTGTGTATGTATATATATGTGTGTGTGTATATATACACACACATATATAGGTGTATTTGTGTGTGTTATGGTTCATTAGAGCCAGAGTCTATAACTGAAGCCCCACAATTGAGCTAGGGGAAGTGATGTTTAGAAACAGTTATCTGGAGGATCTCATTAATACAGATGCTACCATAACATTTCAGATGACTACAGAGCTATATCTGAATGTTCCAGGGATCTCTTCTCCATTTTTTCAATAAATATACCACAGGTGATCCACCTAACCTGCTGGGGACTATCCTCTCTTTTTCTAGCTATTGTATGACTCCATGTTCAGTACTCTATCTACTATATACCACCTACCTGAAAATTGGACAATGAATGAAAGCTATAAAAGCACACATAGAAAAATATAAACAGAACTAGTAAGTTGAAATGCAGTCATTCTCCTGATTACATGAACTGAAATCTTAATATTTAAGCCTAAATAGAATCAGGTTTCTCAATTTATTGAATTAAAGTTGGAAGAGTACTAGTGAATCCCAGTGAATCAGGGTTTATCCTAAGCAAAATGTTCAGTTATTCACTTAACTATATATGTAACTTCCAACCAAAAAAAATTAATATCATTGTGTTTAGCGGAGTTTCATTTTTATTTTTGTAACCTCAGTGCCTAGCAGAGTTCTAGGCTATTAATATGTACTTCAGATGCTGGCTGAATTGTCACTGACCTACAGCTTTTCTTTATCATGCTCTGAACTTGTGATTTCACTAGGGCAAAGAAATAGTGGAAGCTCTTACCACTGAGGTTGATCCTTTAACTCCTTTGGGACATAGAATTTTAGAATGAGGCACATGGGACATTGAGAGGTGAAATAATTTGCCCCTAAAACTGCTGTATATATTAGAGAAAAGATTCAGATCCACATCTTTCAGACTTCAAAGCAAATATTTTATCCATTATGTCACCCTGACTTTTTTTTTTAAAATTGGCAGGCAGGTGGGAAACAAGAAAAACAAAAAACTTTGACCCAAATATTTAAATGAATAGCTCCTATGTGTTAACAAAGAGCAGTAGGCAGCCATTTGAAGGGGAGCTGCTCATATGTTCCCTAAGCTCTTTTCACATAGGTTCCAGCTTCTGTTCCCCACAGGATACTTTACATAGCCTTCTATTATTCTGTTGTTAATATATTTCCTGGAACACACAAATATCTATTCTTGAAAACTATTTTGGTACATGAATAAGTGTAAATCATTCCCTAAGTTGCTATTTTATTATTTTTTTAAAGAAACAGCCACATTTTTTTTTCTTTTGCAAAAACCTCAGAAAGCAAAACATACATAGTGGATGCCTATTCCTTAGCAGATGATGATTTATTATTTCAGTGCCAGAAAACTGCAATAGCAAACCCATGGAAACAGCTAAAAGTGCAGCCACTTTGCCTGGCAATTATACATGTGACAGTTTCATTTATCTACCAGAACAGCAGCTTAATTTACACCCCCTACTTAACAGTTAATTGTGGAAGTGGTCTTTTCTGCAGAAATAGTGGGATGTTTTTAGGGTATTCAGAAACAGAAAACACTTTTAAATAAACACCTTTGCCATTAATTATATAATGGGAACAACATTGGAAATGCTAAAGAGAAAAAATATCAGCAAAAAAGGAATGAAGTGTAATAATCTTTGCCAAGAAATTAAAATATTATTTATTAAAATAATAGCTGATGTCATCAGCATATTTTTGCACTAGAGCTGCAGAACACCTGACATGGCTCTTACCAATAACAAAAGATACATGTAAGTGAAAGATTGACATTTACTCCTATACAAAGTATTTCTTATACAGTCATCCTTTCCATATCGTGACTTTCCCCACAGATTTCAATATATCACACTTCAGCATAAGAAATTAAATGAAAATTTGGGGAGGAATTTTGTAGAAGCCACAGATGACCCATGAAGGCCAGCAGAAGACATTGAGCCTTTGACTAAATATTTAACCCGAATTTTATAATACGGTATTGTAAACACCACATAAAAGAAGAATAAAAGCTTTTCTGGCACAAAGGAAGGGCAAAAATTTTTTTCAGAGATTTTTCTAGATTCTGGCATGGGGAGATTGGGGAGGAATGCCCCTAACTTCCATAATATGTAAGGAACAACTGCAAATATTTCTCCCAACTATCCCTTGTTCAAAGACTGAGTTGACATATAATTGGGGAAAATCATCAGTATCAATATTGAAATTCTTAACCTTAAATGGAAGTGTTAAAGCTACCAATAAACACAAGAATGTTACACGAATTTCTTGGGGAAGCAAATAAAAGAATGGGCTCATTCACAGTGAGCCCCTTGATAAGTGGTCCAAAGTTCATTATTTAAGTCATCCTATCCTGCAATTTTCTTGATAAGCATGAGCAATGAGACAATAATAAAGATAACCAAAATTTATGTCAACATCTCTTGCAGAGAATTACAAATTTAAGGAAAATTAAGCAGAATTTGTTAAGAACCATCTCCCATTGTAACCCCAATAAATCAACATATGGAACCTGGTACTATTTGACGTTAAGCACTCATTTAAAACTAAGGCAAAAGCAAAACCAAGTGGAAATGGCAAAAAAGGGGGGGGGGTCAGAAAATATAGCTCAGATTTAAGAAATAAAAGAATCTTAAGGCTAGTAAACAACTCAAAACCATTATAATTATCTATCATGAATACCTTTAAGGGAATTGAAATACATTACATATGATGAGTACTGAACACCATCTCTAAGCTTGAAATTGACTATTGACTAACAGACAGAAAATGACAGTCGACGAGTGAGGTAGCCCTTTTTGAATTATATGTCTATGTTTTGGAAGAGATGAGGTTTTTTTTTTAATTTTAATCATCAAATTAAAAGTAAGGACAAGAATGAGAAGTAGAAAATGAACGTGATCGTATAAGTTCCAACTGGTACAATTCATAAAAGGTAATAATGGGTAAAATGGGGCTAAAAAAGGAAAAGATATGACTTATTACCATATCTTATAGAAGTAAAATTAATGTAAATAAATACTGCAACAATAAGACAAAAAGAATTCAAAAATTTATTAGCTCATAAATACTTAGGTACCTTTCCAAACAGAGAGGAATGGAAACAAAAAACAAAACTTCTTTAGAAAATGAAAGTATTTGTATGAAGAGGGATGGTATGGATTGTTATATAATAATTACTTGATATAAAAAAATCAATAAATAGATTGGAAAGTAAGCCTGAAGAAAACATGACATGAGCCTAGGCAAGCCAGATCTTACCAAGTACATAGATAGATAGATAGATAGATAGATAGATAGATAGATAGATAGATA
>JAJPUD010003402.1:76707-151003 GCA_023553655.1 Myrmecobius fasciatus
GTTAAGCCACTCACCCAGGATTACACAGCTTGAAAGTATTAAGTGTCTGAGACCACATTTGAACTCAAGTCCTCCTGATGACAGGGCTGGTGCTCTATCCACTGAACCACTTAGCTGCCCCACCAGTGTCTATATATTACCTTTAGGTTAAGATGGTAAATTTTTTTTTGTACAAATCCTTTACAACCTCGACCTAATTTATGTTTCCAGATTCATTATACATAGTGTTTTCTCTTATATTCTGCAATTCAGTCAAACTACTTTCTTCCTATATCATACTACATTACTTGTCTCTAGGATTTTATATTGATTGAGCCATATAAAAGTAATGAATATTCTCATCCCTTGTGCATAAGATTTTTTTTTCAATTTCAACCACCTGGAACAAGAAGTTATTGCTGATATCTACAATCATCAATGCTCTACCTTGCAAATTATTTTCTATTTTTAACTGCTTAGTATTTATTTATATTTATATATTTTAATCTTATAAGTAACAATTATTCATTCACTGTACTTATATCTCTAGCACCTAGTACAGTGCCTGGTATATAGTAGGCATTTAATAAGTGCTTCTTGACTGACTGATTAAATAGATTTAGACCAGCAAGTAAAATTAGAATGGAGACCCAAGGTTCTTCTAAGGTTCCAGGTTCCTATTACCTTAGTAGCCCAAGAACCCGATTTCAAAGGTATGTGAAGAGCCCCTAGATTCTTGCTTCTTTTTCAGCCTACAAACTAAAAACCAGAGGATGAAATCAAGAAAAATTCTATGTATCTGTGCCATTAGGAGCCCATGAGCATGATGAAAGAGTAGAAACAGAGCATTCACCTTTTTGTGCCCTTCATAATAGGATTTCAATTGAATTCAGCAAGCATTTGTTAAGCAACTATTATGTACCAGGCATTGTGCTTGCTACTGAGAATATAAAAACAAAAATAAAGCAGTTCCTGCTTTCAAGGAACTTCCATTCTACTGGGAGAAAATAATGCCTACATTGCATAATAAAAAAGATATAAACAAATTAAACTGAACCTTAATTCAACAAGAGGAAGAGACCACTAGCAAATAAGGGTACTAAGAAAAACTTTTTGAATCATATGGCACTTTAGCTGAACCCTGAAGATAGCTGAAGTGGAACTAAGGAGGAAGTACAATAAATGAATCACCTCTACAAAGTAAAAGAAATGGAAAATGGAAAGTTTTATATAGGTTACCACAAGTAGGTAAGTTTACTGGAATAAAATATTTTTTGGAGGAAATAAAGAGACAGCCAAAGATTTCAGGGTTTTGCTCCTTTCATAGCTACCAGAAAAGAGAACCAGAGTTGAGAGTCATGCTCCAGAAATTTTTCCTATTACTTCTGATCAAACGAAATCACATATTCAACTATGTACAATCTCTTGGGTCCATCTTCTTAGAGGTGATACTGTTTAACCATCCTGAAAGTTCAGCTGACAAGAACAAGTTTGGCAAGGGAGTTTGATCATAGTTAAGAACAGTTATTCCTTTCTCCTGAAAGTCACAGTATTGAATTAAGGATGTTGTAAGCTATAGTTGTGATAGGAAACCAATCCCTCAAACTATGACTTATTAGGGAGTTGGATCAAGCAGGGGAGTAAGCTCTTCTGACCTTATCCTCATTCTGATATGATGTATTAGTTGTTGACTATGACATTCCAAGAAACACTGGATCTTCAGCTACCTCATAACTACTAGGAACCCTTTAGAATTTTAGATAGATATTCTATAGGGGATTTTCAAGAGAACATGGACAAGAATTACATGGGATGATAAAAATATGGATGATACAGATTTTACATTGTTGAAAGTAATATCCACATTAGTGTCCTAAGATATTTATTGATTCATTAAAACAAATCACAGATACCATATTTATCATATTTTCTTAGTTGCCAGATTGAAGATTCAGTAAATTGCAAAATGGGATCTATAAAGATTTGAATAAGTTGAAATGTTGAGTTCAGTTACTTTTCTTTTGTGTCTGATTCTATGTGATCCCATTTTTGAGGTTGGCAAGGAAACTGGAGTGGTTTTCCATTCCTTTCTCCAATTCATTTAACAGATGAGTAAATTGAGATAAACAGGGTTAATTGACTTGCCCAGAGTCACACAGCTATTAAGTGTCTGAGGCAAGCTTTGAGCTAAAGGAAGATGAATCTTCTTGATTCCAGGCTCAGCATGCTATCCACTGTACCACTGGCTGTTCTAATAGGTTAAACAAAACATAATTTAATAGGTACAAATATAAATTCCTTCACTTGACTTTTTTTAAAAATATCAACTGCATAATTACAAAATGTGAGAAATGCAAAATGATGAAAGTTTTTATACATACATTTTACACAAACACATGCACACACACACACAAATAGAAAGAACAGAAAGAGAATGTGAGAGGGATGGAGAGGAGAGAGAAAGTGAGAGAGAGAGACAGAGACAGAGAGACAGAGAGACAGACATAGAGAGACAAAGAGAGGCAGAGAGATAGAGACAGAGAGGCAGAGAAAGACAAAGAGAATTACTGAATTCCAGCTTCAACATGGGGGAATGATATGCCCTAAAAGTTTTTTTTTCCTCGCCTCTCTCTTCCCCTTTTAAAAGATAAAATTATTCTTAATTCAATTAATTCAAACATAGAAAAATATATGCAAATTAGCCATTTCCCCTTCATTTTCCTAACTATTCCATCTCCACACTAGTCATTTTCCTCATTCCTCAATCTTCAGGAAATTTGGAATCTGTTTCTGGTAAACTACACTCTGAAAATCACCACCTTTCACCTTATCTTACCCAGAATCAGGGCTTCATATCATTTCCTGACCATTTCCAAATTATTCCATTAATTGCATATCCCAAACTTTTCCTATCTACTCTTTTTGGATGACTTTTCCCTATTAGAATGTAAGATCTCAAAAGTCAGGGACTGTCTTGTTTACATACTTTTGTACCTGTAATATCTAACAGTTCCTGGAATAAATTAAGTTCTAAATAAATGCTTTATTGTTATTACAGAAGATTTAAAAAAAATAAATAAAGGTGATATATAAATTATAAATAGCTAGATTATTGTGATCAGTTTTAGAAATAACATTTTCAAAAGGAAATTTAGAAGTTAAAAGAACATGAGCAGGATTGGGAAGGGACCATATGTAATGCCATATAAGAATCAGTTAAAGAAATTGGGAAAGTTGCACTTGGAGAAGAAATTACTGAAGCGGTTCAGAATACATATATTCTAGGATTTGTAATGCTTCTATGGGAAAGGAAATAATTGGGTCACAGATTTCAAGGTTGAAGAATTGTAGAGGTCATTTAGTCTGACTCCCTATTGTTTCAAATCAATCCCCGGACAGCTCAGTGGTTTGCTTAAGATCATAGAAAGTGAATAACAAAGACATGATTATAAACCCAGGGTCCTGATTAATTTCAGCAGTTTTTTCTTTAATATACTGCAATTCTCTGCTTCTTCAGAATTATTAGACTTGATTTACTTGGACCCAGAGGGTGTAACCCAAAACATCTGGTAAAAGTAAAGGAAGTATGTTTCATATTAATATATGTGGGTTTGTGTGTACATATATAAGAATATATGTATATATCTGTATGAATATATACATATAGATACATGTGTGTATATATGTGTATACATGCATAGTAAGTAACAAAGTCATGATTATAAACTCAGGGTCCTGATTAATTTCAGCAGTCTTTTTTTTCAATATACTGCAATTCTTTGCTTCTTCAGAATAATAGACTTGTTCCAGTTGGACCCAGAGGATAGAACCCAAACTATCTGGTAGAAGTTAAGAAATATATTTCATACATATATGTATGTGTGTAGATGTATATATGTATACATAAAATCCTACATACAAACATGCAAACACACACATAGTATGTATAATTATTTTTCAAATTCAAAAAATATAAAGGAGCTTGCAAATGATGATTGAGCTTCCCATCACTGGAGGTCTCCAAGAAGTGGATAAATAGCTGTTTTTTGGAATACTATAGAGGAAAGAACTAGTTTGGTTTTGGTTGTACTAGATCATTTTAAAGGTTCTTTTCAACTCTGAGATTCTGGGATTCTAATTTACATTAAAGTCATTTGCATATACTTTATATCTCCCAATAGATTAAAAATTCCTTCAGGGTAGGGACTCCTTCCTCTTTGATCTTTATATCACAAGCACCTAGCAGGTGCTTAATATATATTTGTTAAATGAATGGATGAACATGAAGATACTTTATTTAAATTGTAGGGAAATTATACCTTACTTTAGAAAATTGATATTGATAAGAATGTTTAATAAGCAAGTACTTAACCAAAACATTTGCAGCATTCGGGAAGCATGTGCAGGTGAATACATGAAGATGGATCACTGTATTTCAATATGAACTTCAAAATTTACTCTTATACTAAACCAATTGAAATCAAGTTTTCATGAAGTACAATAATATAGATGAGGGAGGGGGGATTAGGTATGAAACATTCTATTTTAAAAGTGTAAAATTTTATGAGAAGGAAACACATTTCATCAATTCAAAACTAATCATTAAAGTCACAAAAGTATGGTATGTTTTATCAGGATAATCCACGTGAGTTTCAGCAAGCAGAGAATGAACTATGAGTAAAATTGTCCCTCTGGCGTGGGAAATTGGATCCTTGTCCTTGAGAAAATAGAAGAGAAAGGAAGCTGACTCTAGACTCAGATTCATCCTCAGATGTTCACTACCTGTATGACCTTATGCAAGTAACACTTTTCCTGGTCCTCACTTTATTTACATGTTAAAAAAAAAAATAAGGGAGGCAGACTCTACCAACCCTTCTAACTTTACAGTCACATTGCCCTTTCCTTCTGTAGTTTATTTTGTAAATGAAGAAATTGAGACAAATAGAACTCTCTGGTGGGACCTGAGAGGAGGGAAATAATATGGAGGAAAGCACAAGAAGCAACTGAATTAAAGTGAGTGGGACATCCAAAAGAAGTAAAACGCAAAATGTAGGAAAGAAATGGGTATCTCTCCCACCTAATATGTATGTGTATATGTGTGTGTATATGCATATGTATGAATTAATATTCATGTGTATGTATGTATTGTATCTATACACATATACACATATACCTATATCTCTAGATACATACATGTATATATATATATGTGTGTATATGTTCATATACACACACAGAGACTCACACAAAGAGAGATAAGGAGAGGGGAAAAGGGGGATGGAGAGGGAGATATGGAGTCTAGTGCCATATAATCAGCCCACATTCACCACAAAGATAAAGAGGCACTTCTCTTCCACATTCAATTCATACTCTTCAGGCTGTAAGTATTTTTTCTTGTTTTATTGTTCATTTTTACTTGATTTCAATTATGTGTAAGAAATGTGTATGAAAGGGGATTATAGTGTGGTTTATTCTAGTCAAAATAACTTTAAGTGTGGTTCTGGTGAAGCAGCTATGTGCCTGGGTTAAAAAAAATGAAATTAGAATTGGGAAACTCCAACTTAAAATATTGCCTCAGCTTCCTCCTATAAGCTGAGTAACCCATGCCAGTCATTCTAACTCTCTTAGTTATACTTTCCTCATTTGTAAAGTGGAAATGATAATAAAACCTACTATCTAGAATTGTGAGGATCAAATGAGATAGCATATACAAATCACTTTTAAAACTTATAATGCTATTTAGCAAAAACTGCTGGGAAAATTGGAAACTAGTGTGAAAGAAATTAGGGCTTGACCCATACCTAACACCACATACCAAGATAAGATCTAAATGGGTTCATGATCTAGATATAAAAAGTGATATTGTAAGCAAATTAGAGGAACGTAGTATAGTTTACCTCTCAGACCTGTGGAGATGGAATAAATTTATGTACAAAGAAGATCTGGAACTCCTAATTGAACACCACATAGATAGTTTTGATTATATTAAGTTAAAAAGTTTCTGTACAAATAAAACTAATGCAGACAAGATTAGGAGGGAAGCATCAAATTGGGAAATCATCTTTACATTTAATCGTTCTCATAAAGGCCTCATTTCTAAAATATATAGAGATTTGTCTCACATATATAAGAATTCAAGCCACCCTTCAATAGATAAGTGGTCAAGAGATATGAACAGACAATTTTGAGATGATGAAATTAAAACCATCTCTAGTCATATGAAAAGTTGCTCCAAATCAATATTGATCAAAGAAATGCAAATTAAGACAACTCTGAGGTACCACTACACACCTGTCAGATTGGCTAAAATGACAGGAAAAGATAAAGATCAATGTTGGAGGGGATGTGGGAAGACTGGGACACTAATACATTGTTGGTGGAACTGTGAACGGATCCAACCATTCTGGAGAGCAATTTGGAGCTATGCTCAAAAAGTTTTCAAACTGTGCATACCCTTTGACCCAGCAGTGTTTCTATTGGGCCTATATCCCAAAGAGATCTTAGAGGAGGGAAAGGGATCCACATGTGCAAGAATGTTTGTGGCAGCCCTTTTTGTAGTGGCTAGAAACTGGAAACTGAAGGGATGCCCATCAATTGGAGAGTGGCTGAATAAATTATGGGTATATGAATGTTATGGAATATTATTGTTCTATGAGAAATGACCAGCAGGACAATTTCAGAGAGGCCTGGAGAGATTTGCATGAACTGATGTTGAGTGAAACGAGCAGAACCAGGAGATCATTATACACAGCAACAACAATATTACATGATGATCAATTCTGATGGACATGGCTCTCTGCAACAAAGAATTGTCTCAAACCAGTTCCATTGTTCACTGAAGAAAACCATATACACCCAGAAAGAGGGATATGAAATATGGACCACAACATAACATTTTCATGCTCTCTATTGAGGTTTGCTTGCATTGTGTTTCCTTTCTCTGATTTTCTTTTTTTTTTCTTGTAGATAGGATTTTTCTTGCACAACTTGTCAAGTATTTCAACATTATTAACATGTAGTGGACTTCCTGCCATCTAGGGGAGGGGAGAGGACTGGGGGTAAAATTTGTAATGGAAAGCTTTGTAAAGATCAATGCTGGAGAACTACCCATACATATGTTATACAAATAAAAAGCTTTAATAAAAAAAAAACTTATAATGCTACATAAACATTACTTTTTCTTACTATAGTGTAGCTAAATGGTGCAGTAGCTAGAGTGACAAGCCTCGAGTAAGGAAGATGCATCTTCCTGAATTTAATTCCATCTCAGACATTTACTAACTGTGTGACTCTGGGCAACTCACTTAATCCTATTTGCCTCAGTTTACTCATCTGTAAAACAAAGTAGAAAAGGAAATGGCAAACTACTCTTGCATCTTTGCCAGGAAAATCCCAAATGGGGTCAAGCACGGTGTAGAATTGGATTGGACTGAAGGACTTTCAAGTTCAAACATGAGGGAGAACATGTGCCTCTGATACATAGATTTTCAATCTTAAGGAAAGAGACAAGAACACAAAAGCATATTACCAGCTGACAATCCCTTTCCTCCTGCTTCTACTATACTTCTGTATAATGGAAGATTCCCATTCCATTAGCAGAAAAAACATAGTTAATGTAAGCAATGGAGGCTACTGAACCATAAAATCAAATCATGAAATTAGAGAGTTGGAAGAGGCCTTAGCATTCCACCTTATATAAAAAAATAGGAATATGTATCACAACATATTCAACCAAGTAATGGTCATTATTATGCTGAAGCCCAAGATCGAATTAGTTTTTTTTCTTGACTGTCACATTATACTTGTGACTCCCAAAACTTAGCAAACATGTTTCCTTCTAATTATGAAGCATCAAGGGCCACTGGGAGCAGAATCAAAGTAGCTGTAACTCCTAAAGAAAGGGCAAGAAGCCAAAGATCTTCTCACTAAGACTGTCCCAAGTGATCTGAACCACCCTCTCTCTCACTGGTCCAGAGATAGTTCAGTTCAAAGGAACTGAATAGAACATATTTTGGTTCTACTGCTCTACAATAGGACCAGAAGGATTGAAGCTAACCTGAGTGATCTTGTCCCCTGTGTTACTCCTCAGCACATCTTTTGCCCAAAATCTTGTCTAGATTAAGTAAGGTGGGCTAATAATGTCAACCATTATTATTTTGACTTTGTGTGTATTATCTTGAGGTTCTTTTGATCATCTTTTGTTTGTTGACAGTTTTCATTGTTTGATGTCATCCCTCTTACTGTTGATGGAATCTTAAAGGAATCTTGGTTTGTCTAAAACTTTTCATGACAATATTTTTATTATAAGAAGCTCCAGCTTAGGTCCTCAAAAGTATAGTCTGAGTCTTTACCTTTGTGAATTTCAACTTGTTAATCCCCACAAGAAAAGGATTGTGTCCCACAGGCCTAAGAAGAAGAAGATTGTTGGTTTTCCTTCCTTGCCAATCAAAAATAATGCCTGAAGACCTAAGAAAGAGCAATTATATATTTGTACATAAACAGCAAAATCCCACTTATGTTTTTTTCACTGAATTTCATGATTAGGCTTTGAGGTGGTTTTTACAGCAATAATACATTGGGAAATCCATTATCTACTAGCTTAATATAACTATGCCCTTCAAGGTTTTGTTTTTGTTTTTTCAGTATTTTTTGAATCACAAAACAAGCCTTAGTATATCAGGAATTCTATTTGTCCCATGCTTTCTTAGAAATATAGACAATTAACATGGGAAAAGATCTGAGTGATTAAACTGTACTCTCATATTATAGATGAATAAACTGAGCTATAAAATGGTTTACTGACTTTTCCAAGATCAAAAACTAATTGCCAGCAGAGCTAAAACTAATAGGTATGATGTCAAACCCAGCAATCTTACATAACTCCATACTAACTATTTTTTTTTCTTTATCTGGGACCATTTCAAAAAATTTCAATTTTCATGTACAAGTATTTCTTGTCACATTTGGTTTTCCAGAAAAAATTAAGGAAGATAGGTAAGAGAACTTTGTATGAGGACACAAAATTACATTCAATAGGTATTAATTTTAGCATTTTATAAACACAGAAAATAGTCTTTGTCTTCAAGTAGCTTATTGGGAAGGAAGAATAATCCCATAAATAAGTTAAAAAATATAAAATTCATGCAAAGTAAAAACTAAATAAATGTATGGGGGTGAAGGAGAGCAATGTGTAATTTCTATTGCTACAAGAAATTTTACCTCATATTCGTGAGTAAACTCTCCTTCCTCAAATTAACTTGTATTTACATTTTGGTTTATGTTTCATTCTCTGTAGAACATGAGTCATTTGACAGCAGAATCTGTTTTTCCTTTCTTCCCTCAATATCTATCAAAGTGCCTTGTAACATAGTTTGTACTCACACCCCAAATGGACATTGAGATAGCTTGTTTGATATTTCTTTATTCTCTGTGTGTAATTTATATATATATATATATATATATATGTATACATATCACACACAAATACACTGTGCATGCATACATATATAGAGATGGGTGTGTAGGTACACGCACACACACATACATATATATATATATATATGTACATATACCATATGGATATATTTGTACTGCTGTTTTAATTAAAATTTTTAAGAGAATGAAATAGGCAACTTAAGCACATTTATAATTATTCTGTTAGCTTAATTAAGTCTTATACAAATTAAGTTATACTTTATTCTAATATTTAGAATTCTGTATTTTATTAGTAAGACCCCTTTGAGGGTAGAAACAGATGGAAATTATATAGACAAAATGACTAATTTTTAATGAAATACATGCTTAATTTTTAAAAAGCAAGGTATTAATATGAAAAGTATCATTTTTTATTTTATTTCTAAAATAGCATTTGATACAAATCAACTTTTAAAGCTCTTTCTGCTATAATATAACCAATTATTAAACCTGAACTCTAATCTAGTCCTGCAAAGTAATAAAAGCATCCTTGTATGGTTACTGTTGCTAATGATAATAAAATAGGCCTAACAGATGTAAACTTAGAAACTGGAAAAAAAATTCCCTGAGCTGCATATGTTATAATATATCTTAGTTTCTACAGGGACATGAAACTGTCATTAAGCAATGATGAATATAACTAGGATTATAGCATTCCCTAAGCAATATATATATATACATATATATATATGCAAATAGTAATCATGATAATATGTAATATCTTAAAATTAGTATTTTAATTTTATTATATCACTGGTATTTTATAATTTTTGTTATTAATGATATCCTGCAAAAACTAACTTGTTCTAACATAAGTTTGTTAAAGGTTTGTGGAGTCTCAGAATTGTAAGCTTGTATTGAAGCCAAATAGTGCCAATTGTTAAATTTTTCATTTGAGTATTTATACTTTAGAAACTGGCAAACATTACATATCCCGGGGCTTAGTTTATTTTCTTATTGATTGTAAAAACTTAAGAAAATGTTAACATAAATTAAACTTAAATCTAAATTGTATATACAT
The DNA here is from genome assembly GCA_023553655.1 of Myrmecobius fasciatus. NCBI lineage: Eukaryota > Metazoa > Chordata > Mammalia > Dasyuromorphia > Myrmecobiidae > Myrmecobius > Myrmecobius fasciatus. Next base: position 87,182 of record JAJPUD010003402.1, read on the forward strand.
TTTCCTTTTAGAAAGCCAGTTATCAAACATTTATCAACACAATCCTGGTTGCAGGAGATTTTTTGAGGTCAGTTAGTCCAGATCCACAACAAAACAGTAACAGGTGCTATCAAGAGTAATGATTTAGTCCCTGTTTTAAACCATTCAAGGAAGAGTAACCTACTGTTTGCTAAGGTAGGCCATTACATTTTTGGACAACGCTAATGATTAGAAAGTTTTTCCTTCTAGCTTGACTTTCTGCAATTGTCTTCCACTATTCCTAGTTCTTCCGTTTTGAGTCACGGGAGTGAAATGATTATTAAATAGCTAATTGTTACTAGTGGGAAGACATAGGATTTATGTTTTTCTAAAACATTATTCTCTACTACAGTAGTTCTTAAAAAGTGATTCAGGGGAAGTCTCTAAAATCTTTTCAGGGTCTATAAATTCAAATTAGTTTTTTATTCCTAATTTATAAATATAATTTACAGGATTGTATTTCCTGATATACCTCTATCACCTCTTTATGGTTGTATAAGACTATGGATATGAGTATTGCATACACTGTCAGACAATGTTAATGTATTGGCTGATTTCATATACTGTTTTTTTTCCCTCTTTAATAATATATAGATATTATATTATATATATTTATTCCTCTTTAATAATATCTACAAATATAAGTCATATAAACAAAAACTCTTTGAACAAATATTCAATAATTTTAATAATATCAAAGATAACTGAGAATAAAAGTCTGAAAACCATTATTCTACCAGGGCAAGCAAGCATCTGAAAGAAGTTGCTAATAAGGAGATTGGATTAACTTTCTCTTCAATCTGGTTCAGACTTCACTCACATGAGTCTATTTCATACAGGTCTGCAAAAATGTTTATTCTTCTTTTTCTCACATAAATTGATATGAATATAGATAAATCTATTTAACCAGAACTATGGTCATAGTACCCCAGAACTTCATTAGAATAGGTCTACCTCTCATTATAATATCCATTTTCTCACTAATTTTATTCCATCAGAATTTTTCTAAAAGAGACCATCAAATGATCACCCTTTTATTAATATGCCAGCATTATTAATAAAATGATTAATTACCCAGAAACTATGTCTCTTCAGCTTTTTACATATCACACTAGCAGGACACATCTAACCTCTTTTTTCATAGAAGAAATTTGAAATATATAGAGACAGTTATCCTATCTCTTCAACTCATCTCTTCTATAAGACAAACATTCACAGGTCCTTCATCTTAGCCTCATCTGGCATAATTTTGGTGTTCTTCAATATAATTGAGGGATTAAAAAATTATATGACGATGTTTTACTTTAAAAAGATTCCTTTCTAAACTATTAATTTTAACCACAAACTACTAGAAAAAGACCCCAAATCATGTTTTATTCATTAAACCACTTAAATTACCAAGTAAAATTAGAGGTTAGATAGACTAAAAGATGGCTGGGGTTTCTTCTAAATTTAGAGAAAAATTGATCCTATGAAAGTCATATGACGTAATTACCACATTTAATGGTTATACTCTGTACCAAAAGCCCTCTGCTCCAGACAGGTTCTTCTCTTCAGTGGACATGCTAGACTAATTCCTTCCTCTTTAGCATTGTTTCTTTTGTTTCTCTCACCTCAAAAGTCCTCTTTTGGTACTAATTCCTTCCAAAAATAGCTCATCTACCTTCCCTGTTACCACACTGATCTGCATTTCTCTGAATTCCTGGTAGCATCCCTAGTCAACATAATTATAATTTATAAGATTGTATTTCCTGATATACTTCTATCACCTCTTTATGGTTGTAGAAGATTATGAATATAGAGTATTATATACATTGTCAGACAATGTCATATCCTGCTTTTTTTTTACCTCTTTAAAATAAATCTTTGGACCCATACCTAACACCACATACCAAGATAAGATCTGAATGGGTTCATGATCTAGATGTAAAGAGTGATATTGTAAGCAAATTAGAGGAATGAAGTATAGTTTACCTCTCAGACCTGTGGAGATGGAATAAATTTATGTCCAAAGAAGATCTGGAACTCCTAATTGAACACCACATAGATAGTTTTGATTATATTAAGTTAAAAAGTTTCTGTGCAAATAAAACTAATGCAGACAAGATTAGGAGGGAAGCATCAAATTGGGAAATCATCTTTACATTTAATCATTCTGATAAAGGCCTCATTTCTAAAATATATAGAGAATTGTCTCACATATATAAGAATTCAAGCCACTCTTCAATAGATAAGTGGTCAAGGGATATGAACAGACAATTTTCAGATGATGAAATTAAAACCATCTCTAGTCATATGAAAAGTTGCTCCAAATCACTATTGATCAGAGAAATGCAAATTAAGACAACTCTGAGGTACCACTACACACCTGTCAGATTGGCTAAAATGACAGGAAAAGATAACGATGAATGTTAGAGGGGCTGTGGGAAGACTGGGACACTAATACATTGTTGGTGGAACTGTGAACGGACCAAACCATTCTGGAGAGCAATTTGGAGCTATGCTCAAAAAGTTATCAAACTGTGAATACCCTTTGACCCAGCAGTGTTTCTATTGGGCCTATACCCCAAAGAGATCTTAGAGGAGGGAAAGGGACCCATATGTGCAAGAATGTTTGTGGCAGCCCTTTTTGTAGTGGCTAGAAACTGGAAACTGAATGGATGCCCATCAATTGAAGAGTGGCTAAATAAATTATGGTATATGAATGTTATGGAATATTATTTCTCTGTAAGAAACGACCAGCAGGATGATTTCAGAGAGGCCGGGAGAGACTTGCATGAACTGATGCCGAGTGAAACGAGAAGAACAAGGAGATCATTATACACAGCAACAACACTATTACATGATGATCAATTCTGATGGACATGGGTCTCTGCAACAAAGAGTTGTCTCAAACGAGTTCCAATTGTTCACTGAAGAAGACCATATACACCCAGAGAGAGGGATATGAAATATGGACCACAACATAACATTTTCATGCTCTCTATTGAGGTTTGCTTTCATTGTGTTTCCTTTCTCTGATTTTCTTTTTTTTCCTTGTAGATAGGATTTTTCTTGCACAACTTGTCAGGTATTTCAACATTATTAACATGTAGTGGACTTCCTGCCATCTAGGGGAGGGGAGGAGAATAGGGGTAAAATTTGTAATGGAAAGCTTTGTAAAGATCAATGCTGGGGAACTACCCATAAATATGTTATACAAATAAAAGCTTTAATAAAAATAAATAAATAAATAAATAAAATAAATCTTTGTCTAAGAGCTCCTAGGACACCACTTGCCTCCCTTCTTTCCTCATTCTAACTTATTCTCCACATGGTTGCCATAACAATTTTCCTCAAGAGTAGATTTGTCTAGGAGAATCCCATATTCAAACTCAAGTATCTACTTATGCCCTACAATAAAATAAAAAACTCTTTTGCTTGACTTTGAAAGCCCTTTACAACCTGGCCCAAATCCATTTTTCCAATCTTATTTTTCTTCTTCCTGTATTTTCTGGTTCAACATCTCATTTCTATACTCAAATATTTAACAGCAAAAGAAAGGAAAAATGTATATCTAGATGGCATAGTAGATAGAAAGTCAGACTTGGAATCAGGGAACCCAAATTTGAATACTCTTTCAGAAACCTGTTAGCTGTGTGGTTCTGGTCTAGTTGCCTAACCACTCATAAGTCCTGGTTGCATCATCTGTAAAATGAGGATAATAATTATCACTTGCCTCAGAGGATTGTTGTAAATATCAAAGACAATAATATATAAAACTTTGCAAACCTTAAAACGCCACTTAAATGTTAGCTTTTAGTAGTAGTTGTAAATAATGATTAATTTAATTTTAAACACAAAGGTTTAAAAGGATGTGTCCAAACATTCCTTCCTTTACATAACTAATTGGAAGGGAATTTATTCCTCTAGTTAATTCTTATACCTAAAAGTTCCAGTTCCTTTCTAAATTGACTTCATCCCTTTCTTTAATGCATAGCTTAGGAAAATTCAATACTAAAAAATGCCCCCTTAAAATCAGCAGTCATTCCCTGCACTAAAGTATTTCAAGCTGAAAATGGTATTTTAAATTGTAGAGGCAGGTGCTCATGCAATCAGGTTAAGACCCCAGGAGATAATCTGTGTCCCTGGGAAGGATCCCCCTGTCACTGAAAGCTGATGCTACTTAAAATATGCTCTTCCTACAGAACAATCACTCCCAATATCCTATGTAAAATTTCATTCTTTCTAGCTACTATTAGAGATAGAAATTTTTTCAATTAATTAAAAAAAATTCTGCCTAGACAGAATGAGATCTCAAAGAAAAGTGAGCAGATTCCATTAAGGCCAGGGTGACAGAGATGGGATAGAGAGGAGGTAGTATGGATAACAAAAATCTGACACCTAAACCAAACTTTGTTGAACATTGTCAATTACCCTAGCGAAAATTATGAGATGCAGGTATGAGGGGCAGCTTCTCATGAGATGGTGAGACAGTTGAATATTACCCAGAAAAGTAGAAATTTTAAAAGTCAAATCATTCTGTCCCATTGAGGTTCAACACAGCAAGGCAAAAGCAATATACTATGCTTGTACAAAATACTATACATAGTACAGATATAATGCAAGGATATAAAATGAATTAATATTTCTCCTACAGAGGAATGATAGAATGTACAGAATAAGAGCCAATAAAAGAGAAACAAAGGGAGGAAATTAAAGAAAAAGAAAATAGAAAATAGAATCGAATCAAATGCATATACACATACAAATATATGTATTCTTAATTCACGAGGATATCAGGTAAAACAACCTTTAAGGTTACATTCATTGTTATTTTATTTGTTATTATATTTTATTTCAAATCATTCAATAAGGCATTAGGGGAAAGGAATGAGACCAATACCAGAGAATAAAAAATGAATGTTGCAAGCAAGAAGACACAAGAAAGGGAAGGATCAGTGCTTATTAAATGCTAAGACATGAGAGTTCACAAAAGTAGTATAAGACCATCTCTTTCTTCTAATAGTTTTCCATGAACTGGAGAAAAAGAAAGTTCATGGATAGGGACAGCTAAGTAGCATAGTGGATAGAGTACTAACCTTGAAGTCAGGAGGACCCGAGTTCAAATCTGGCTTCAGACACTTTAACATTTTCTAGCTGTGTGACTGTAGGCAAGTCATTTAACCCCAATTGCCTCAGCAAAAAAAAAAAAAATCTTTCCTATGATATTAATTAAATTGCATCCAATTCCATTTCTATTTTTGAAAAGTAAAGCATTAAACCAGATAACCTCCAAATGATTTTCCAACTCTGAGATATCATAATTCTGTGAATAATTAAAAATAATAAACAAATGCTATATGCTACAGGATTTATAGAATAGAGGATATTAAAGAAATAATGGATAGAGGTTGAACAGTTTAGTCTAGTGAGTTCTGAACTTGACGTCATATTTAGGTTCAAATACTATTTTTAAAATTTGTAATATGTGTAAACCTTGGCAAATCACTTTAACCTCCAAGAATGCTGTTTTAAATCTCAAAGTTTTATATACTAAGGCACAGATGGATTATGTAAACTATTGGTGTCAAAATCAAATAGAAAAGGGAACTAAACCATACATGAGGATCTCTGTACATATATATTGACTTAGGAAACCACATTTAACATTATCTATGTTCTATTGTATTTTTATTTATTTTAAAAAATATTTCCTAATTATATTTTCATTATATTTGTTCCAACTCAGAAGTGGTCAATATGATTCCCAGGCAATATATTTGATGCCTCTGATATAGAAGTTGGTAGGTGGGTTGGAAAAAGATCCTTTATTTTTGATGGTGGTCATGATTGAAGTGGTGACAGTGCAAGGATAATAGCTAGCCTTTATATACTGCCTCAAGGTTTGCAAAATGCTTTATAAATATTAACTTGTTTTTATTTCACAACAACCCCAAAAGATAGTTATAATTATTATTCTCATTTTATAGACAAAGAGACTGAGGCAAACTGAGGCTCAGTGACTTGGCTAGTAAATGTATTAGACTGGATTTTGACTTAGGTCTTCCCAACTCCAGGTGCAGTATTTTATCTATTGTAGTACTTCGATGCCATCAAGAATTGTCCATGTTGAAAGAGCACATTCTTTTGCACATTTGAGGAAGGATGGTATGAGAGATCAGGAAATAGAAGCAATGAATCTCCAAGAAGTTTGAATGTTAATTTTTTTAAAAAGATTTTTAGTAAGGCAAAGAGAAAAATGATAAGAGAGAGAGAGAGAGAGAGAGAGAGAGAGAGAGAGAGAGAGAGAGATGGCAACAATGAGAAGAATAAGAAAACAAATGAAAAGGCAAAAATAAATCCTGCTCTGCCTCTTAAATAATTTATGACATTTGCTTCTATGTAACCTAACTTCATAACTCAGGCCTAGAAATTAATAATAAATATGATGGAGCATGCCTTGGTGAGAGAGAGGTTGTTTCTTCAGTGCTGGCCAATCAGCATTATACCAGGAAAACTTTAATTTCAATACAGAATTATTAAGATACTGGGGAAACAAAGTCAAAATTGCCTCAAGCAGCTTATTATGCTAAAATTAAGAAAGGAATCCTAATGTTTATCCCTGATGTACCCTATGAACTAAGAACCAGAAATTTAGAATTTGCTCATTACTTTGATTATCATTATAGAAGAATAGGGAATAGGAGATATCAGTGACTATAACATTTACACACCTCACCCTAACAAAATATACAGATGTTATTGAAGTAAGCACTTCCTGATTTGGAATGTGTATAGGAATAGAAGTCAGCTTTAGAAACAACTACAAAATAGGTTTCCAAGTTGAATTCCCTCTGAGTTGCTAGTATAGGTCAAATTAAAAAATTCAAGAGGAAAAGGGAAATGGTGATCTGGTTACTAATCCTCCACAAACTAGTTTTCCTAAATGATCTTTTTTTAATGCATTATTGCTTAGTTCTTAGCTTTCCAGTACCTCTATTGTATTCTATGACATAACACTTAAGGGGTTTTCTACTTTTCATGTAGCTCTTCTTCTATTTTACTCCTTGATTATTCTTCTTCCTCCCAATTAGTGATTTGTGATTGTTCTCCAAGTCTTTTCTCTTTCTCTCTCTACTTCTGACATAACAGACTAGTTCCCTTGGCTTTTATGACTGTCTCAAGGCAATTATTTTTAAAATTTCCTGTCTCTAAGACCTTGCTTCTCCCTTCTGCTCCAAAACTGCTTTACCAATTGCCTGCTGAACCTTTTCACCTGCTTATTCTAAAAGTATTTCAAATACAAGGTATTGAAAATTGAACTCAGTTTCTTTCTCTTTCAAACCTGCTTTTCAGAATTTGACTGTATGAATGGTGTTTCTATTCTGCTAGTCACCCTGGCATGAAACCTCAAAGCCATCTTAACTCTCACCTCTCCCTCTCCATCATCACTCAGATCAAATCAGTCACCAAGCCTTGTTGATTCTATTTTCATAGAAATTTCACAAGATCATCTCATTTTTACCATTTCTATTGCTGTCACACTGAGGTCTTTATGAACACTCAGCAGGGATATTGCAATTTTCTCTTTCTCCTAATTCATCTCGCTGCAGCCAGTCTCTCTTTTTAAATTCTCCTACAATTAGTATTTGTATTTGTATTACCCATCCATGTCATTCACTCAGAAATTTGCAGATTCTTTATTTCTAAGTTTTTCAAATGCATTTTATTTATTTCATGAATTTTTTTCCAAATTAAATATTTGAAAATTATATTCCTTTTCTTTAAATTTCAGGATTCAAATCCCCTTTCTCCTGCTCCTTTCCCAACCATTGAGAAGAAAAACAATATATCATTTATACACTTGAAGTCAGGCAAAACAAACTTCCATATTAACCTTGTTACGAAAAAAAAATTGATTAAAAAAAAAGAAAAACAAAATTTTTTTAAAGGTATGTTTTCGTCTCTTTGTGGAAGTGAATAGTGGTTTTTTATCATGTGTCCTTTGGAATTGTCTTGGATCATTGTCTTGATCAGAGTAGTTAAGTCTTTAACAGCTGATCATGCTTGAACATTGTTGTTACAATGTAAGCATTATGGTTCTGCTCACTTCATTTTGTATCAGTTCATGTAAGACTTCCCCAGTTTTTTTTAACCATTCTTTTAATAATTTCTCATAGCATAATAGTATAGTATTCTACCATAAGCACATAACAAATCTTGTCAGTTATTTCCCAGTTGATGGGCATCTAATCAATTTCCAATTCTTAGCAAACATGAAAAGGGTACTATAAATACTTGCGTACAAATATATCATTTCCCTTTTTGTCTGATCTCTGAAACATACATATAGTAGTTTCATTGCCAGGTCAAAAGGCAAACACAGTTTTATAGTCCTTTGGAAATAGTTCCAAATTCTAATTTAGAATGGTTGAATCAATTCATGAAAAGTTCATTAGTTCCCAATTTTTCCACTTCCTTTCCAGCATTTGTCATTTTCATTTTTTGTTAGCTTAGCCAATATCATTGGTTCAGTTTGCAGTGACTTCTCAGTTGTTTTAATTTGCATTTCTGTAATCAATAATGATTTAGATCATTTTGTCATGTGACTTTAGACTTGATTTCTTTTGAAAACTTCTAGTTCACATCTTTTAACTACTAATCAACTGGGAATAAGGTGTTTATATATATATATATACATATATATATATATATATATATATATATTGCTGAGGCAATTGGGGTAAACTGACTTGCCCAAGGTCACACAGCTAGGAAGAGTTAAGTGTCTGAAACCAGATTTGAACTTAGGTCCTCCTGACTTCAGGGCTGGTGCTCTATCCACTGTGCTACCTAGCTGCCCCAAGGTATATTATTTTAATTTGATTCACTTCCCTATTTTTTGAGAAATGAAGCCTTAAATGACAAACTTGCTATGATTTTTCGCAGTTTCCTGTTTTCCTTCTAATTTTGATTATATTAATTTTGCTTGTGCAGAATCATTTTTTAATTTCATGTAATCAAAATTATGTTTCACTCCTCATGATCCTCTCTATCTCTTGTTTGATCATAAACTCTTCCTTTATAGATCTGACAGGTACATTTTTACATTTTTCTTTATTTGTATAACCTTTCTTGTCTGAATAATTTTAACCTTATCTTGGTACACATTCTGAAATGTTGGTCTATGCCTAGTTTCTGCCAAATGTTTCCTAGCAATTTTTTCCTCAAATGATCAATTCTAATCCTCTGTCCCCTGAGTTTGGATGACTGGGTTTATCAAAAACTATTTACAATGATCATTTACTGCTATATATTGTTTATCTAATCTATTCTACTGATCCAACACTTAACCAATACCATATTGTTTTCACAATAACCAACTTATAATATAGTTAGAAATCTGGTCCTGATAGGCTGCCTTCCTTCATTTTTTCATTGATTTCCTTAATATTCTAGACCTTTTGCTCTTCCAAATGAATTGTGTTATTTTTTTAAGCTCCATTAAACAATTTTAGTAGTTTGATTGGTATGTCACTGAATAAATAAATTACTTTAGGTAGAATGTTCACTTTTACTATATTGGCTAGCCTATATATATTTAATACATAAGCTAAAAAATTACAATTTCTCCCACTATTTATTCCAACCTTTATTTCTGTGAAAAAACATTTTCTAATTGTGTTCCTATAGTTCATAGGTTTGTATTGACAGTTAGATACATAAGTATTTTATATTTTCTTTTGTAATTGTTAGTGAAATTTCTCTATCTTTTCCTGCTGGATTTTGTTGGAAATACATAGAAATGATGATGATCTAGATGGGTTTCTTTTATATTGTACAATTTTGACAAAGTTGTTCATTGTTTCAATTAACTTTATAGTTGATTCTCTAAGGTTCAATATGTGGACTGTCATAACAACTGCTAAATATAAGTTTTGCTTCTTCATGGCCTATTTTTATTTTTTCAATTTCTTTTTTTCTCATTGCTATAGCTATAATTTCCAATACAATTTTACATATTAGTGGTGATAATGGACATCCTTGCTTCATTGGGTGAATATCCCAATTACAGATTTATCCCAATTACAGATAATCCTTTCTCTTTGTTTTAATTAGATACCATTTATTGTAAAAAAAAAATCCTTATTCTTCATCAAATAAAATACAAAATTATCTTTAAGGTCCTCTATCTGGCTGAATTCTACTCATCTTCTTTCACCTAAGATCCTATGTTTCTCATGTGTTGTGGGTTCAACTAAATTGGATATCCGGGTAAAGCCTTAAGCCTAATTCTCTTAAGCATTCTGTGTTTCAATCAAATTTGATAGCTAGTCAATCCCTAAGTCTCCTTTCCTGGCTCTCTGTGTAACTCACATCAGCAATGAAGTCCAAGTGTCAATTCATATAATTTTGAATCTTTCTTGCTAGAATTCACTTCCCCCTTCTCAGATCAATCATATTTTTTTTTATTCTGTGCATGTGTGTGCAATGAAATCACAATATTCTAATTAGCTTTAAGTGGCTCATTATTAGAACCTGTTTAATCTATTCAAAACTATGGTTTGTCATCTCCCATTTTCTACAACATCTTTTCCTGACTGGCCAGAATTAAATATATGACAGTAAACCAAAAGACATTTCAAATGAAATGTAAGATAATTGAAATATGAATCATGGCAAATGTCAATTATGTTAGATATTTGAATTGATTTTGAAACTGAATGTAACATTAAATTAAAATTTTTAGTTTCAAATGAGGATGGTTGGCAAAAATCAAAGATTTGAAATTGAAACACTTGAGCTGCAGAAGACATGGAAGTATAGATAGACAGTCATATACATATATAATAAATATAACAAATGGAAATTTATCTGTTCCTAAAATACAAACTATGCAATGTAAAATATTATTATATATTTATATATTATCTATTTTATTACATATATATGTATATATTATCTATTTATATATATAATATATGTTTATATATTATCTATAAGGAAATGATAAAAGTGATATGAAAGATATGATATGATATGAAAGACAAATATCATTAAATTTAATATATTCATTTTTTATAAAAAAATTCATATATACTGCATACCTATATGTTTATGTGTGTACATTTGTGTATATGTGGGTGTGGTTATGTGTTTATACACATATATTCATGAAGACTTTTGTGTGGGTAGGAAATCTACTCTAGTTTTTAGGTATTTCCCTCTTCCTTACCTAATAAAAAGAAAATGCTGAAAGACAGACATCAAAGCTTTATTTTTCTTCTAGCTATGGCAACATATAAATAATAAAATTTTATTCATGAAGAACTGGGAAGGTTGTGAAGATTTTTTTGAGAGTACTGTGCTTTGGTCTTTGCTTCCCTTGATACCATTTCCTTATTTCATGAAGGGGAAAAAATTCCTTAAAAATCTGAATCCATGAAGTCCTTCTTTTAAACAATGCCTACATTTTTTGTTTCCAAGATGATTTCCTAAAACATAACAAATAACTATAAGAAAAAATCTTAGTCTTTTACTATTGTCATTTTTTAATAAAAAAGAAAAATTGTGGAAATATTTGGATAGAGAATTTTGAGTTAGCGATAAAGATCAAATAAGGCAAGCCACTTACCAAACAATTTGATTGTTTTATAAGTCTTTCTCTATTATATTTGTTATATCCAGGGATGTGCTGGTAAATATTTAACAACCAGATAAGAAGGTAAGGAAAACCTTGGACACTGTTTTAAGTTTAATATGCATTTTTTTAGGAGGGTGAAGCAATTGGGGTTAAGTGAGTTGCCCAGAATTACACAGTAGTTAAATGTAAAGTGTCTGAGACTAGATCTGAATTCTGGTCCTCCTAATTTCAGGGCCAATGCTCTAATCATTTCACCACTTAGCTGCTCCTTTACAGAGGCATAATTTACATTTTCCCTTCATTTTCATCAATATGGAAAAAGCAGTAAATCAAGGTTTGATTTGTAATATCTGCAAATTTATAAAATGTAAATAATCTAAAAATGAGACATAAAATTTTATAATTGAACAAGCCTTTTTTTTCAGAGAATGTTGATAGGAAAGAGAGAAAATAATGCTTATTAGTTAAAAGAAGAGAATCTATTTTTAAAAGAAAAATTGGAAGTTTGGGAATAAACTACCACATCAAATTAATCTCTTGCTTAAACCACTTTCTGATTGCCTATCTTCAATGGAACAAGATACATTTTCAAGGGTAAATTAGTAATTTAGATTATTAAAATCTCTATAAATTCCTTGCTGTATTTTGTATAACTTGGGAGTTTTTAAAATGTCATTTAAATATGTTCTTTAAGCAAATGAATTCTAGTAGAAAAGATTCTGAGGCAGGAATCACAAAAACTGAGTTATAATTACAGTTCTATTTCTAAACTGCTTTGTAACATTAGGCAAGTCATTGAATTCCTTTGCCTTTGGCTTCATCTAAAGACATGGGTAGGAGACTTCCAGGGGGCGGAGCCAAGATGGCAGAGTGAAAACTTGACTCTCTGCATCCTCCTCCGATCTTCTCTCAAACCAACAATAAAATAAGCCTCTGAACCGATCTTCAAGTCAACGAATTCAGAAATATTTGGACACTGCTCTCTGAAGAACTTCATATCAGGTTTGTCTAACTCCGACAGAGGGATAAACAAGCAGACTCGGGTATAGGCCGGAAGTGAGGGTGGGACTCAGCTCAGCTCATCCTGGCAGAAACTCCAAACTCCAAATTCCAAATACCTGGAGTTACCTGAGGCACTCCGGACACTCTGCCCTGATTAGGGGCAGGTGTTCTGGCAGACTTTCCTTGTTTAAGGAGTAATCCCGATTTAGTCCTAGCCCCCACCAGCCCAGCACCTTAAGTTAATTAGCCAAATTGCCACAGGGCAAAGAATTTTTTCCCAGCCTTAAAGAGACATCTGCACTGTCTAAACAAAAAATGATGAAGCAAAAGAGAGCTCTCACCATAGACAGCTTTTATCAAGAAAAAGAAGTGATGACCCCAGATCCTGAGGTTCCTTTAGACAAAACTCCAAAGGAAGTTTTTAAGGACCATCACTGGTCCCCTTTTCAAAAGGCCTTTCTGGAAGATTGCATAAAGAACCTCATAAGAGAGCTGGAGAATAAATGGGAAAATAAATTGAAATCAGTGCAAGAAGGATACAGTATCTTGCAAGAAGGATATGATGCCCTGCAAAAGAGATATGAAAAAGACACCAATTTACTGAAAAATAAAATTAGTGAAGTGGAAAAAGAGTGCAATGAACAAAAAAATTCAATTGGCCAGTTACAAAAGGAGCTAAAAAGGTAACTGAAGAAAACAACACTTTAAAAATAAGAATTGAACAAATGCAAGTGAATGACTCAATAAGACTTCAAAAATCAGTCAAACAAAAACAAAAAAAAATGAAAAATTAGAAGAAAATATGAAATATCTCCTAGGAAAAACAACTGACTTGGAAAATAGATCTAGGAGAGACAATCTAAGGATTATTGGACTTCCTGAAAGCCATGATGAAAAAAAGAATCTGAACACTATCTTCCAGGAAGTCCTGAAAGAAAACTATCCTGAGATTGTAGAATCAGAAGGCAAAATCACCATTGAAAGAATTCACCGATCACCTCCTGAAAGAGACCCCAATATTAAAACCCCAAGGAATATCATGGCTAAATTTCAGGACTATAGCACCAAGGAAAATATTCTGCTAGCAGCTAGAAAGAAACAATTCAAATACCGAGGGATCAATAATTAGAATCACACATGATTTGTCAGCTTCCACATTGAAGGATCGAAGGGCCTGGAACCAGATATTCCAAAGGGTAAAGGAACTTGGATTACAACCAAGAATAACCTATCCAGCTAGAATGAGCATTATCCTCCAGGGAAGAAGATGGTCATTCAATGATATAGGTGAATTTCACCTATTTCTAATGAAAAGACCGGATCTGAACAAAAAATTCGACACCCAAACACAGAACTCAAGAGATGCATAAAAAGGTAAAAAGGAAAGGACTCTTGAGAACTTTATTTTTACTATGGGGATACTTAAAGTTTGAGGGTATAATTAACTAGATATTACTTTGATAATATGAAAAAGAAAACTAGATGGGGGAAAGCTTGTCATACTGGGGAAAAGAGGGAAAAAGTGGTAAAATAAGATCTAAAAACAGGAGGTAAAAACAAGATAAAAATCTCTTGAAGAGGCAAAGAAAACCTAATATAATTGAGAGAAAGAGGGAAGGGAGATGAGCATTGTGTAAATTTTACTCTCATCAGGTTGGGCTCTAAAAGTGTATATCAGACACTTGATTTCACATAGAAACTTGTCTGTTGCTAGAGGGAAGTGGGACGGAAAGGAGGAAAAAGAAAGGGATAAATTATTAGAAGGGAAAATAGAAGAATCAGGGGAAAGGAGTTAAAAAAGGGGGGAGGGGATCTAAACGGTGGTGGATTGTTTGGGAGAGGGGGTCATCAAAAGCAAAGTACTGAGGAGGGGGGAAGGGAGAAAGGGGAAAGGAAAGGGGAAAACATAACTTGGGTAAATAAAATGGCAGGAAATAAAGAATTAGTTATTCTAACTGTGAACGTGAATGGGATGAACTCTCATAAAGCAGAAGCAGATATCAGACTGGATTAAAAACCAGAATCCCACAATATATTGTCTACAAGAAACACATCTAAAACATAGTGACACATATAGGATGAAGGTAAAAGGCTGGAGCAGAAAATATTATGCTTCAGGTGAACAAAAAAAAGCAGGGGTAGCAATCCTTATCCCAGATCAAGTAAAAGCCAAGAAAGATCTAATCGAAAGAGATAAGGAAGGAAACTATATTTTATTAAAGGGTACCATAGATAATGTAGCAATATCTATACTAAATATATATGCACCAAGTACAATAGCATCCAAATTCCTAGGGGAGAAATTAAGAGAGATGCAAGAAGAAATAGACAGCCAAACTATACTAGTGGGGCATCTCAACCTTGCTCTCTCAGAATTAGATAAATCAAACCACAAAATAAACAAGAAAGAAACTAGGGAAATAAACCATTTGTTAGAAAAGTTAGGCATGATAGATGTATGGAGAAAGTTGAATGGAGACAGTAGGGAGTTTACTTTTTTCTCAGCAGTCCATGGAACCTATACAAAAGTTGACCATGTGTTAGGGCATAAAAACCTCAAAATCAAATGCAGAAAGGCAGAAATAGTAAATGCATCTTTTACAGATCATGATGCAATAAAAATCACATGCCATATAAAGCCAGGAGAAAATAAACCAAAAGTTAATTGGAAATTAAATAATCTAATCCTGAAGAATGAATGGGTGAAAGAGCAAATCATAGATACAATCAATAATTTCATCCAGGAGAATGACAATAAGGAGACAACATACCAAAATTTGTGGGATACGGCCAAAGCGGTTCTAAGGGGCAATTTTATATCTCTAGATGCTTACTTGCATAAAATAGAGAAAGAAAAGATCAACGAATTGGGCTTATTATTAAAAAAAAAACTAGAAAAAGAACAAATTAAAAACACTCAATTAAATACCAAATTGGAAATTCTAAAAGTAAAAGGAGAAATTAATAAAATTGAAAATAAGAAAACTATTGAATTAATAAATAAAACTAAGAGTTGGTTCTATGAAAAAACCAACAAAATAGATAAGCCTTTAGTTAATTTGATAAGAAAAAGGAAAGAGAAAAATCAAATTGTTAGTCTCAAGAATGATAAGGGAGAACTTTCCTCCAATGAAGAGGAAATTAGAGCAATAATTATGAGTTACTTGGCCCAACTTTATGCCAGTAAGTTTGATAATCTAAATGAAATGGAGGAATATCTAAAAAAATATAGATTGCCCAGGTTAACAGAAGAGGATATAAATTATTTAAATAGCCCGATATTAGAAAAAGAAATAGAACAAGCTGTTAACCAACTCCCTAAGAAAAAATCTCCAGGGCCAGATGGATTTACATGTGAATTCTACCAAACATTCAAAGAAAAATTAATTCCAATACTATACAAATTATTTGAGAAAATAGGGACTGAAGGTATATTGCCAAATTCCTTCTATGAGACCGATATGGTGCTGATAGCTAAACCAAGTAGGGTGAAAACAGAGAAAGAAGACTAAAGACCAATTTCCCTAATGAATATTGATGCAAAAATTTTAAATAAGATATTAGCAATGAGATTACAGAAAGTCATCCCCAGGATAGTACACTGACTAAGTAGGTTTTATACCATGGATGCAGGGCTGGTTAAATATTAGGAAAACTATCAGCGTAATTAATTATATTAATAACCAAACTAACAAAAACCATATGATTATCTCAATAGATGCAGAAAAAGCATTTGATAAAATCCAACACCCTTTCCTATTAAAAACACTAGAGAGTATAGGAATAAATGGGCTTTTCCTTAAAATGATCACAGTGGCACAGGATAGGTTATCAGGACAATCTAGGCAATAACCTTAACAATCTAGTATTCGATAAACCCAAAGACCCCAGCTTTTGGGATAAATACTCTCTATTTGGCAAAAACTGCTGGGAAAATTGGAAACTAGTGTGGAAGAAGTTAGGGCTTGACCCATACCTAACACCACATACCAAGATAAGATCTAAATGGGTTCATGATCTAGATATAAAGAGGGACTTTGTAAGCAAGTTAGAGGAACGTAATATAGTTTCTCTCTCAGACCTGTTGAGATGGAATAAATTTATGTCCAAAGAAGACCTGGAACTCCTAATTGAACACCAGATAGATAATTTTGATTATCTTAAGTTAAAAAGTTTCTGTACAAACAAAGCAAATGCAGACAAGATTAGGAGGGAAGCATCAAATTGGGAAATCATCTTTACATTTAATGGTTCTGCTAAAGGCCTCATTTCTAAAATATATAGAGAATTGTCTCATATATATAAGAATTCAAGCCACTCTTCAATAGATAAGTGGTCCAGGGATATGAACAGACAATTTTCAGATGATGAAATTAAAACCATCTCTAGTCATATGAAAAGTTGCTCCAAATCGCTATTGATCAGAGAAATGCAAATTAAGACAACTCTGAGATAACCACTACACACCTGTCAGATTGGCTAAAATGACAGGAAAAGATAACGATGAGTGTTAGAGGGGATGTGGGAAAACTGGGACACTAATACATTGTTGGTGGAACTGTGAACGGATCCAACCATTCTGGAGAGCAGTTTGGAGCTATGCTCAAAAAGTTATCAAACTGTGCATACCCTTTGACCCAGCAGTGTTTCTATTGGGCCTATATCCCAAAGAGATCTTAGAGGAGGGAAAGGGACCCACATGTGCAAGAATGTTTGTGGCAGCCCTTTTTGTAGTGGCTGGAAAGTAGAAACTGAATGGATGCCCATCAATTGGAGAGTGGCTGAATAAATTATGGTATATGAATGTTATGAAATATTATTGCTCTGTAAGAAACGACCAACAGGACGATTTCAGAGAGGCCTGGAGGGACTTGCATGAACTGATGCTGAGTGAAACGAGCAGAATCAGGAGATCATTATACACAGCAACAACAATATTAAATGATCAATTCTGTTGGACATGGCTCTCTGCAACAAAGAATTGTCTCAAACCAGTTCCAATTGTTCACTGAAGACAACCATATACACCCAGAGAGAGGGATATGAAATATGGACCACAACATAACATTTTCATGATCTCTATTGATGTTTGCTTGCATTGTTTTGCCTTTCTCTGGCTTTCTTTTTTTTTTCCTTGTAGATAGGATTTTTCTTGCACAACTTGTCAACTATTATTACATTATTAATATATAGTGGACTTCCTGCCCTCTAGGGGAGGGGAGGGGACTGGGGGTAAAAGTTGTAATGGAGATCTTTGTAAAGATCAATGTTGGGGAACTACCCATACATATGTCATACAAATAAAAAGCTTTAAAAAAAAAAGACATGGGTAGAGGTGATTCCAGTGATTTCTTTCCAGCTCCTCCATTCTGATTCTGGGATTCTAAGAAGAGGACTTACTCAGTCATAAAACACCTTTTCAGAATGTTACCTGATTGGGTTGGCACAGCATATGCATGTATATATGTTAATAAACTTCCAAAGGAATACATGAGGCTAACTGAAAGAAAGAGAAAATTTGTACAAACAACTATCTTACCATGGATTGGACCGCTAAATTTTGTCAAAATTAATAAAAAAAAAATTAAAGTCAAAAGATGCAGTCAAGGCAGAAAAAAAAGAAATAGTTTGCTTCATGTTGACCATAAATCATTAATTCTATTTTAAAAATTTCAAAAGATTTATGGATTTATTGGTGTGGCTATTCCCTCTATCAATTTTGACCAAAATTATTCCACATCTTGGAAGACAACTTGATGAATTGCTGTAACCAAATCTATTCATCTCCTAGTTGTTAACTTTGTTGGTGATAAAAGCCATTCTAATTTAACTAGACTGGTCCATAGACAGCAAACCTTTTGTTCCATTTATCCCTTCTACATTGTGAAAGCTAGAAATGTGTTGGTTTCACAATCTGGAAAATCTGAAATTTTTTGTCTCCCATCATACCAGAAAAATCTTATGTCTTATTCTTATTTCATTATTATGGTACTTAAAGATAAATTGTTGATATTGCATAATCCTATATGTATGTTTGATGTATTCTTGAATTTCTAAACTTTTTCTGTCATTTGCTAGCCTTTGCATGCCATCAGTGGCTTCCACAAAATTCCCCTAAAATTTTCTATTTAGTTTCTTATGCCAACCTGTAATGTATCAAAACTGTGATAAAAAAAAAAGTTGTAATGTGGAAGAGATAACTGTATTTGAAGACCTTTCATCTTAGATCACACGTGCTTTACTATAGAGCTGGAAAGACCTTTAGAGACCTTTGATCCTCTATTTTGCTTTGTTTTTGCTTTCTCTTCCTATTCAATCAATATGGATGTCACAAAGACCTTCTTTAGCTTTCTTAATTTTGGCCTAACAAAATATTTTACTGGATTTAACTCTCACCTTTAGACATTTATTTTCAAACTTTATTTTGTCACTAGTTCCAGCCCCATCCTTTTACTGCAGAACTCTATGGCCAATAACCTGCTGAATCTTTTCACCTGCTTGTTCTGTTGGCAAGTCATAATCCACATGCCAAAAATAAAATTCAGTAGCTTTTTTCCCTAACTTTTATCTTCTCAGAATTTGCCTCTATGAACTATGTTGTTCTCTTAACCATCCAGATATGAAACCTCAGAAGCATCTTGAAGTCTCATTCCCTTCTTTTCCATCAGCACCAGATCAGTTTGATAATATTTACATAAAATTTTCACATTATATTTGACAGACATTGAGTTGTGTATTACAGCTTTGGCTGAATTACACATCTTTTCTGACCTTTCAGTTTCCCCACCTGCAAAATTGGGATAATTTTATTTGTACTATCTACTTTGCTATGCTTAAAGTACTTTATAAATCTTAAAGTGCTATTGACAGTTATTCCCCAGGCTAATTATACCCAAAGGTAGTTATAACCTAACATTCCTTTCAAATAATAAATAACATAAAATGTAGAATCACTGACTGACAGAAAAGGGGACATATTGGGGGTTTGCTTTTATGCTGTTCTACTAATATCCCTTTCAGAACCTAATTATTAGTTCTCAATTCCACATTTTTAAAAATAAGTTAAAGAACTGAGATATAACAAAATGTATATTTTAGAACTTCATGTTTGACATATTATGCCCAATAGATACTAATAAAATGTTCTTAAATCAAGGAACACTGCTCAAAATGAAAAAGGAGGATTCATTTCAATTTGGGAATGGAATACAAAGTCCAAATCCAGAAAATGCCCAAAATACAGTATTGGAACAAAAAAATAAGGCATTGTTTTGGAGGGTCATCTAGAAGCAATGTAAAAGCACCTAGGAAGCAATGTAAATAATTGCACATATTACTAATCTATTCCATGTGCCTATTAAAGCATGCTCACTTAAGATATCATTGTGTCTTGTACTTCTCTTTCAAAAAATTTCTATGAAAAGTTATCTATACTTTAGCATCTCATTTTCTCTCATTTTACTCATTTCTCAACTCTTTGCAATCAGCTGACATTGTTCTCCCTTAAGATTACAATGGCCTTTTAATTTCCATATGCAAAAGCCTTTTCTCATTCCTCTTTCTTCTTGATCTCTCTGCAGTATTAGTACTGAAGACAATCCCTTCTCTTGACACTCTCTCTTTCATATTTTGATGGCCCTATCATCTGCTTCTCTTCCTACCAATCATCTCAGTTTCTTTTGGTGAATGATTATCCATGGTCTAAACCTTCAGGCTTTCTCTTGGTGATTTAATTAGCTCCCATGAGTTTAACTTTCAATTCTATGTAGATGACTCCAAGATTTATACATACAATTCAAATTCTCTCTTTAAGTCAAGTCCCACATCCCAACTACCTACCCAAGCTCCCCAGTTGGATGTCTGATAAAAATTTCAGATTTATCATATCCAAGAGTGAACTCATTAATTCCCCCAACAAGCTCTTTCCCTTTCTTAAATTATCTATTTTTATTGAGGGAATCATTCTTTCAGACAGCATCCTTCACCAGGCTGCACCCCTGAAACTCCTGATACTTTTCTATATAATGTTCCAGAAACCTCTTCACCCTCGAATCTTAATCCACCTCTGTACTTCACATATTGCGAGCACTTTTTACCCCAGTGACCTTGCACCCTAATTTGCTGGTTCTTTTTAGGTCCTCCATCTTCTAAACAAAACCTAAATCAATTATGTTTTCATTTTTTTCAGGCTGCACTGTTACCACTCTTGGACTTTTTCTATGTGATCTCTGCAATGAGTGCCTTTATTTATTTTATCTCTCCTCTCACCTTTCCATTCCCTCTAACTTGCCATCTTCCTAATTTGAATATAAATTCCTACAGGGAAGGGACTGGCTCTCTTTCTGCTTGTATTTGTATTTCCAATGCTTGGTATGGTGCCTGGAACATAGTAAACACTTAATAAATGACTGCTGACTTTTCAATCATACTTATTTACATCCTTAGGGTCAAACTAAACTTACCACTTTTACTCATTCACTTCAATATCTAACCAGTTGCTAAGTGTTATTATATTCTTTCTATAACTGAAATTATAAAAATAAATGTAAAATAATTATGAGGGATATTTAGTAAGAATTGACAATAAAAAACAAGATTTAATATGGCTATAATTACCTGTAAAATTCATATATTTTTTATTTTGAAAATTTTAATGAGTATCAATGACATTTTAAATGAAATAACAATCTGGAAGACTTTAATATAATACAATAATCCAACTAAATTTTGATATAGGACTTTTTATTTGAATAAAGTTTACAATATTTAGCTAGACTTTAAACAAACAATCTTGAATCTGATTTTGTATCAAGTATATTTCTATATTTTGATTTAAACAAGAATAAATTAAAACTGTTCATTTGCATACATATGTGATGGGAAATGATGAGAAATGTGTTGATTAATGGAAATTCAGCTTTTACTTATTTGTTTTTAACCAGATGACCAATAAACAAAAATGAATACTTAAAATATCAAATTTTTACATTTTTACTGACTAAAAAGAAGCATTGTTATATGATAAATGTATTTAAAATTCAATTGTATACATTGCCTCATTTTAACTATGATTACATATAAACTAACTTTTTTAAGGAAAAATATGATATTTTTGTATTACTGGCATTTTAACTTCACTCTCACAGAACTCTACTGAACAATTGACCAATATTGCCAACTACTTTATTTGAAAATCCTACAGACAGAAGAATAGTAACATAAATGTAGGAAAATGAGAACTATTATACAGTTTGCTTCTACAAACATTTGTGATGATTTATGATAGTATCAAGATGGCTTGACTCACATCTCCAAAGGTCATGGCTTTCAAAAAATCTATTATTTGTGCTGCAAAAAAAGCAAATTTCTATAATATCTTGATCATTTGATTATACAGCTGATGAGATGATTACAACCTAAAAGAAGGGAACAAGGGAGCAATTTTGTTTCAATGTACAGAATGGAAGTGAAAGCATGTGTATTGGATCAGCTCTTGGGAATCAATTTGTACTCATAATGTATAATATTTCAGGTGGTTTGGAAACAATTTGATGATAGGTTAAGAAAAAATAACAATTCTTTGTACTTAGAAGTTATCAGAATTTAATATTATTGTATGAACACCAAAACCATTGTTTGTATGAAGTTTTCAAATAACTACAGAAACAAACATTCCCATGCTAGTTTTCTTTTTGTTGTTCAATTTTTTGGTTTCTTTATTTTGTGAGGCAATCAAGGTTAAGTGATTTATCTAGTGCTGTACAGTTATCAAATGCTAGTTTTCAAACAGGAAAATATATTTGTAAGATAATTGGACAGTTATTTTCTGATTAAATTGCCATTAAATCACTTGAATCCCTTGGACTATCACACAAATCCCCACAGAAGTTGTAAAGCACTAAATAGGAATCACCATTCAAGAATAAAATAAAAATCCTTGCTTTAATTTTTAATATACTTCATAATCTGGCTCTAACCTATATTTACAGATTATGAACCATCATACTTCTTAATGAAATCCACATTCCTGCCAATTAGGCTTATTTGCTAACCTACCCTCTCCACATGCCTGGAAAAATTGGTTTCCTTCAAGATTTAATACAGCTATGCCTACAGAACTATCTGGATCTCCCAATAGGTATTATTATGCACTTTGTATTTTACACACACACACACACACACACACACTATATTTAATTCTCTATATGCATCTTTTTTTTTTCCTCTCTCCCCAATAGAATGCAAGATCCCTGAGAGCAGACTGTTTATGTTTTTTGTTTTACTTTTATATGCTTAATATTTAGGATTATGTCTGATGCAGAAGGTGGCTTAATAAAAGCTAATTGAATATTCATGTGATCAGAGACCAATAAATTACTTTAAGGAACTAATTCAAGTTTATAAGGATAGAATGATTGCATCTCAGTTTTATAATATTATAACTGCTCCCTGGGTTTTTATAAGGTAATTAACCTGCAAGCTGGAGACCAATACTTCCCTTTTGTCGCACTGTATATAGTGAAATTTGAGAATGTTTTTATATTCTATCAGCCTTTGGCACTGAGTGGAATTTGGATTAAAACACAATTGCCTTAGTTAAATTGGCTTATTTCACTCCAAAGAACAAACAAATAGAATCTATGTCTCTGAATTGTTAGAACAATAGCTTTAGTAAAAGAATTCCTAAATTGTATTCCAAATTATGGTAGTAAGATGCCATGAAGAATCCTTAAAACATTGCCAGTTTTTATGCTTCTTTCACAGCAGTTTCAGCTAGTTAATGACATACTACATTTACTGGCATGATTTCCCTCTGTTATTTTCACTTCAAAAACAAGGGGATTAAATTATGATGAGATTATTTTGTCTTGATTTTCTTCTCAAATGCTGTGAAGAAAAAAATGAGAACATTTTAGGATGAGTTTTTTTTTTCAAGTTCAGACCTGTAATTTCACTGATATGGGAAATCCTGAAGGAATGACTGAGGGGAAAGGTACTTATATAATATATATATACATATATTAGAAAACCTACTATATGAAATTATTATATTAAATCTGGATATACTAAAACATATATATGTATATATAATGATGGTTAGGGATGGGCATTATGTTTTAGAACATTATGGAAATGGTGAGTATAGTCATGAGGGAGTTTATTGACATATTCTTTCCAGAAAGTAGTGTCCATATAACTCAGGTTTCCCAATAAACACAAGAAATCTATATATAACTCTAGACTTATGGTAAGGGTGCTGATGCAAAGTAGTGTGTGCTTATATGAAATATAAAATGCTTATTAAGAGCATATTATTATGTTCCAGAAATGATGCTAAGCACTTGGAATAACAATGCAGGAAAAAATATACTTCCTATCTTCAAGGAACCAATATTCTAATGAAAGAGGTTAATACATAAAAGGGAACTGAAAAATGGAATAAAGGGGTGAAAAGGTGTCCCTTCTGGGTCAAGGTAGAAAAGTCCAGAGGGAAGACGAGGCTAGGGAGAGGAGACAGGCTCATGTAGATACTTTCTCAGTTCCAGACAGGTGTTCACCAATGGGAGGAGGGCATCAGCCACAGAGGCAAAAGGTGAGAAAGGACCCAGGGCAGAGATGGGAAAGACCAGAAAGTCAAGAGCAGTACAACCTTAGACCAACAATCTCTCTTTAAGAGAAAGCATCCAGAGAGTGTTTTTTGTTTGTTTGTTTTGAAACTATTATATCCCTAAACTAGCAATATTTAAGGAAAAAGAAAAGGAAGGTAGGTATAATCTTAGTTTATTATCTTTTCAGAGACTAGAGGAAGGAGGACATAGGTTTTTTGAATGCTATTTTATCTCTGATGCATATTATCATGGCATCACCTCCTGGATGCCAAAGGGAAGGACAAACAATAATCCAATAGGGTTGTCAATCAATCAATCAGATATTTCTGGGCACTTAAGAGAGTTCTAATCATGTTATAAGGGCTAGCATATAAAACCTTGATCTTCTTTAAAGTTCTTCTACCTTGCCTCAAGGCATGATGCTGATTTGGGGTTATCAAAGGTCTGCCATCAAGATATCAGCTCTGGTAGGTCTAATCAAATTGAAAAGCTTAAAGTACACTCCTAGAAATCAGCCAACCTTGCTAAACTCACAAAGGCTTATCACCAGAGCTGGCTAGAAGGTGATAAATTATTTTGACCCCAGAAATTCAATAATTCTCCAAGGACCATTTAATAAGATGGGGGAGGAATGTGACCTATGGAAGGAATCTTCACAATGATGAAATCATTATTTTGAAAAATTTGAAGTAAAAGGAATGCCATGTTAAATAAATATATTCTTTTTGTCTTTAATAATCTCAACATTTTAAATACTGACTACAGGTGTTTCTCCTCCTCCATTCTCACCAATGTATTATCTAAAATGCAGGTATAAAATTGCCTAAGTAGAAGAAAATCAAAAGACTTTTTCACAATTCACAGATATTGGAACAAGTTCCTATTTCATAATCCATTCTCCGTAATCAGTAGTTTTGTTTTGCTTACTTAGCAGTCCAAAGAAATTGAGGAATGAGCATGCAATAGAAGTAATATTATTTATCTGTTGCATGGGAAACTCCTTTTATCTGGGGCAATTCTGCTTTTGATCATAGTGGATTTTTCCAAGTATTTCTAAGTTACATATGTAATACTACCAATAGTTTGTGTCCCACAACCAAAGGCAACTTTCTACACAAGCAGAGTAGGAACTGGTGAATATAATATCATTTTAGGCATGACATGAACAGCTCCTCACCCTTCCACAAACTCCCATTTGCTTGCTGAAATACAAAATTCCAAAACTGAATCAGGTTATTTTGAACTAAGAATTCTTAATCCCCTTTAAAAGGCAAATACTTTTGGGGGTGTTAATATTGAGAATGGCTTCTACTTTATTAATATATCATAATATTGTTGGAAAAGAAATCTTTTTTTCTGCTTACTATTTACTTTTTCTTGTTTAAAAGTTTTCTTTTTAAAGTTTTATCCTGGTAAGATTATTTTTGTTACTAACTCCAAGTTCTTGCAGAAAGTAGTTTTATATCTGTGTTATATATGTGATGGTAGCTCTGGGACCATTTGATGTAAATGTCAAGTTGTACAAGCTCTGCCTGGAAAGAGCAAAGAGCTAAAGAGAAGAGAGGAGAGAATTATTCTCTTCATATTGGAAAAAGATAATTGAGGAGGTTAATATTAGCAAACTAAGAGGCACAGAGATTTCCCCACCAGGTTTCTATTATGCCAGCAATATATCCAACAACCTATATCACAGAGAATTCTTGGCACGGGCCTCACTCCAAACTTTGAGGAAGAGACAGTTCAATTTTAATAACCTGTCCTCAAATTCCCAGTTCTCAGGGATGGGAGATCTGACAGCAGCACTGGACACTTACTACAAAGGTTACCAGCAGTATATTCTAGAATATTGCCAAGTAGTATGAGGTTAGAGACTTTGCAACATGCAAGGGGTGATTATTTCCTTTAGGGAGGAAAAGGCTGCAAGGGCAGCTATGCACTTTTATGGGTGGGATGGGCAGGGGAAAGGCTCAGCAGAAATTTGTCAGACAAGCCATCATTCCAAATTCATACCCCTGCTGAACATATTCACAGACAATTCAAGTTATAAATGAGCATTTGTTAAGTGTCTATTAAGTGGCAGATACTGGGGATGCAAAGATAAAGGCAAGAAAATTGCTGCTTATATTTTAATCAATCAGTAAACAGTTATTAAGTGCCTACCAAGGGCCAGACAATTCTAAGTGCTGGAGATACAAAGAAAGGCAAAATACAGTTCCTGCCTTCAAGGAACTCATATTCTTTTTTTTTTTTTTTTTTTTTGCAGGGACATTAGAACAGACCTTAAAGATCATCTGATTCAACCTTCTTGTTTTTCTGAGAAGGAAACTGAAGCTTGGATTTTAGAAATTTTGAACTTCAGTGGGCACCTGGACCACTTATTTTTTTTTATTATCACTAAAGCTTTACAAAACATATGCATTTATAAAACATATGCATGGGTAATTTTTCTTTTTTTTTAAAATTTTATTTTATTTGCATAACATATGTGTGGGTAATTCTTCAACAATAACCCTTACATAGCTTTCCATTACAAATTTTTCCCCCCAACTTCCCCACCCCTTCCCTAGATGGCAGGATATCCACTACATGTTAATTATGTTAAAATATTGGCAAATCGAATATATGTATACATATTTCCAAACTTATCATTGGTGTGCAAGAAAAATCTTATCTACACAAACGATATATCAGATAAAGGAAACACAATGTAAGCAAACATCAATCAAGGAGTATGAGAATGTTATGTTGTGGTCCACATTTCACATCCCTCTCTCTGGGTGTATATGGCTTTCTTCAGTGAACAATTGCAGGTGGTTTGAAACATATCATTGTTGAAGAGAGCCATGAAGGAACTCATATTCTAAAAGGAGAAGCAACAAGCAAATGTTGTTATTGTTGTTTGCCCTTCTTTTTGGAAGAGGACCATGACATCATTGACATGCAAGTGAATTTAAGTGAGGGAGGGCTGGGCAAGGTCACCTGCTTCCCTTTCCCTTTCAGAGCTATCTGGGTCCAGTGGCCAGATATAGATTAGGATGAAAAGTCAGATCAGCTTTTGTAAGGTAAGATCTTAGGTTTGATTGAGGTTGCACCCATTCAGCCATTGAGGCTAGACAGCAATTGAGGCAAAGAGCATAAAGCATAATTAATAGAGAAAAGATATTAGAAATAGAGAAAAGCTTCCTGTGGATGATGTTACTTGAAGTGATACTTTAAGTAAACCAGGAAATAGAGATAAGGAAGGAAAAGCATTCCAGGGATGGTAGATAGATAAAATCCTGGTGCTAAGAAATGGAGTTTCCTGGAGGTCAATGTCTTTGAATCAAAGAGTATATGAGGGTGGGGGTATAAAAAGACTGGAAAGGTGGGGGGTAGGATAAGTTATAAGGTGTCCTCCTTAAACTGTCAAAATTCTCAGGGTCTGGAGTCCAGAAGGTTCATTTTCTTGAGTTCAAATCTGGCTTTAGATTTATTAGTTGCGGGGGGCGGAGCCAAGATGGCGAACTGCAGACAGCTTTCTCTGTGAACTCCTGGGACCTTCCCTCAAACCCAGACAAAGTGAGCCTTTGAACTGGTTTTTGAGTGAGGGCCCCACCAAACATTTGGACTACACCACACTTTTATCAAAAATCTGCCTTGAAAGAACTCCAGAGAAGTTTAGCCTCAGGGGAAATCGGCCACTGGTCACAATCAGACTCCAGCCAGGGCGGAAGTCAGGGCTGTGATAGAGGGGCAGATTTTAGGCATCCAGGAAGCCCCTGGGAGATGCCTGGGCCACTTTGCTCTGCTTGCGGGCAGGTGCTTTGGCAGATCTGCCTTTGGTAAAGGGTGGATTGAGAGCAGCTGAAAAGGTGGTCCCAGTGCGAATCTAGCCCGACCAGCCTCACACCGGAAGTCAACTCGGCAAACTGCCCCAGGGCAAATACAAATTGTCACAGTTTTCTCTGCTTTTGACGAATATCCCAACTTTAAATCATGAGCAAGAAGCAGAAGAGAGCTCTCACCATAGAAAGCTTTTACGGAGAAAAAATAGAATAGTCCCCAGATCCTGACATTATGAAAATAATCCCACATGAAGCCACAAAGGCAGACTTAAGTTGGTCTCCCTTTCAGAAGGCTTACCTGGATGATTGCATTAAGAATCTCAAAAGAAAACTAGAAGAAGAATGGGGAAATAAATTGAGAACAGGGCAACAGAAATATCAAAAACTGGAAAATAGGACTGGTGAATTGGAAAAAGAAAACAGTTCACTGAAAAACAAAATTGGTGAATTGGAAAAAATCACCAAATCACTGGAAAATAAAAATGGTGAACTGAAAAACAAAATTGGTGAATTGGAAAAAGACAATAATTCACTGAAAAACAAAATTGGTGAAATGGAAAAAGACAACAATTCACTGAAAAATAAAACTGGCAAAATGGAAAAAAAATGCATTGAAACAAGAAATTCAATTGGCCAGTTACAAAAGGAGCTAAAAAAGATAACTGAAGGAAATAATACTTTAAAAATTAAAATTGAAAAATAGAAATAAATGACTCATTAAGACTTCAAGAATCAGTTAAACAAAACAAAAAAATGAAAAAATAGAAGAAAATATGAAATATCTCCTAGGAAAAACAACTGATGTGGAAATCAGATCCAGGAGAGACAATTTAAGGATTATCGGACTCCCTGAAAGCCAGGATGAAAAAAGAACCTGGATGCTATCTTCCAGGAAATCATGAAAGAGAATTGCCCTGATATTTTAGAATCAGAAGGCAAAATTGGCATTGAAAGAATTCACCGATCACCTCCTGAAAGAAGCCCCAAAATTAAAACCCCAAGGAATAGCGTGGCCAAATTTCAGGACTATCGCACCAAGGAAAGGATATTGCAACCAGCTAGAAAGAAACAGTTCAAATACCGAGGAACTGTAATTAGAATTACACAGAATCTGTCAGCTTCCACTTTAAAGGATCGAAGGGCCTGGAACCAGATATTCCAAAAGACAAAAGTACTTGGATTACAGCCAAGAATAAGTTATCCAGCTAGAATGAGCATCATCTTCCAGGGAAGAAGATGGTCATTCAATGATACAGGATAATTTCACCTATTTCTAATGAAGATACCTGATCTGAACAAAAAATTTGACCTCCAAATAGAGAACTCAAGAGAAGCATAAAAAGGTAAAAAGGAAAACTCTTGAGAACTATATTTCTACTATAGGTATCCTTTAAAGAATGGCAGTATAATTTGATTTTTCTTTGATAATAATGGAAAAGAAATTAGAGGTGGAAGGGATACCATACTGAAAAAGAAAAAGGGGGGAGGGGGGAAAGGAGGCAAAATAAAGTAAAAATAAAGGAGGTAAAATAAGGCAAAATCTCATAAAGAGACATAGAAGATCTAATATAATTGAGGGAAAGAAGGGAGGGCGATGAGTATTGTGTAAACCTTACTCTCATTAGATTGGACTCTAAGAGAGTATATCAGACACATTTGGCTTCAAAGAAAGGCCTGACCCTCCTTGTGGGAAGGTAGGAGGGAGGGGAGAAAAGGAAAGGGATAAACTAATAGAAGGATTAGGGGAAAGGTAAAAAGGGGAGGGAGAGACTCTAAAGGGAGGAGGATTATTGGTGGGAGGTGGTCATCAAGAGCAAAGTACTGGGGAGGGGGGAAGGAAGAGAGGGGAAAGGGAAGAGAAAATTATAACTCTGGGTAAATAAGATGGCAGGGAATACAGATATAGTTATTTTAACTGTGAATGTGAATGGGATGAACTCTCCCATAAAACGGAAGCGGGTAGCAGACTGGATTAAAAGTCAGAATCCTACAATATGTTGTTTACAAGAAACACATGTAAAACATAGAGATACATAAAGAGTGAAGGTAAAGGGCTGGAGCAGAATCTTCTATGCTTCAGGTGAACAAAGAAAGGCAGGGGTAGCAATCCTTATCTCGGATCAAGTAAAAACAAAAATAGATCTAATTAAAAGAGATAAGGAAGGAAAATACATTTTACTAAAGGGTTCCATAGACAATGAAGCAGTATCAATACTTAACATATATGCACCAAGTGGTATAGCATCCAAATTCCTTGAGGAGAAGTTAGAGAGATGCAAGGAGAAATAGACAGTAATACTATACTAGTGGTATACCTTGCTCTCTCAGAATTAGATAAATCAAATTCCAAAATAAATAAGAAAGAAGTTAGGGAGGTTAACAAAAGGCTAGAAAAGTTAGGTATGATAGATCTCTGGAGGAAATTGAATGGTGATAGAAGGGAGTATACTTTTTTCTCAGGGGTTCATGGAACTTATACAAAAATTGATCATGTGTTAGGGCATAAAAACCTCAAAATCAAATGCAGAAAAGCAGAAATAGTAAATGCATCCTTCTCAGATCATGATGCAATAAAACTCACAGGTAATATAAGGCCAGGAGAAAATAGACCACAAGTTATTTGGAAATTAAATAATCTAATCCTGAAGAATGAATGGGTGAAAGAGAAAATTATAGACACAATCGAAAATTTCATCCAGGAGAATGACAACAATGAGACAACATACCAAAATTTGTGGGACACGGCTAAAGCAGTTATAAGGGGTAATTTTATATCTCTAGATGCTTACTTGCTTAAAACAGAGAAAGAGAAGATTAATGAACTGGACTTACAATTAAAAAAGCTGGAAAAAGACCAAATTAAAAACCCTGAATTAAATACCAAATTAGAAATTCTGAAAATTAAAGGGGAGATCAATAAAATTGAAAATAAGAAAACTATTGAATTAATAAATAAAAGTAAGAGTTGGTTTTATGAAAAAACCAACAAAATAGATAAGCCCTTAGTTAATTTGATTAGAAAAAGGAAAGAGGAAAATCAAATTGTTGGTCTCAAAAATGATAAGGGAGAACTTTCCTCCAATGAAGAGGAAATTAGAGTAATAATTAGGAGTTTCTTTCCCCAACTTTATGCCAATAAATTTGATAATGTAAATGAAATGGAGGAATATCTACAAAAATGTAGATTGCCCAGATTAACAGAAGAGGAAATAAATTATTTAAATAGCCCTATTTCGGGAAAAGGAAATAGAACAAGCTATTAATCAACTCCCTAAGAAAAAATCTCCAGGACCAGATGGATTTACATGTGAATTTTACCAAACATTCAAAGAACAATTAATCTCAATACTATGTAAACTATTTGAAAAAATAGGGAAAGAAGGTGTACTAACAAATTCCTTCTATGACACAGATATGGTGCTGATAGCTAAACCAGGTAGGGAGAAAACTGAGAAAGAAAACTATAGACCCATTTCCCTAATGAATATTGATGCAAAAATTTTAAATAAGATTTTAGCAACAAGATTACAGAAAGTCATCCGCAGGATAATACATTATGACCAAGTAGGATTTATACCAGGAATGCAGGGCTGGTTCAATATTAGGAAAACTATTAGCATAATCAATTATATTAATAACCAAATTAATAAAAACCATATGATTATCTCCATAGATGCAGAAAAAGCCTTTGATAAAATCCAACACCCATTCCTATTAAAAACACTGGAGAGTATAGGAATAAATGGGCTTTTCCTTAAAATGATTAGTAGTATCTACTTAAAACCTTCAGCAAGCATCATATGTAATGGAGTCAAACTAGAACCATTCCCAATAAGATCAGGAGTGAAACAAGGCTGCCCACTGTCACCATTATTATTTAATATTGTCTTAGAAATGTTAGCTTTGGCAGTAAGAGAAGAAAAAGAGATTAAAGGAATTAGAGTAGGTAATGAGGACACCAAATTATCATTCTTTGCAGATGACATGATGGTATACTTAGAGAACCATAAAGATTCAACTAAAAAACTACTAGAAACAATTCACAACTTTAGCAAAGTTGCAGGATACAAAATAAATCCACATAAATCATCAGCATTTTTATATATTACCAATAAAGTTCAGCAGCAAGAGATACAAAAAGAAATTCCATTCAAAATAACTGTCGATAGTATAAAATATTTGGGAATTTATCTGCCAAGGGATAGTCAGGAACTATATGAACTAAACTACAAAACACTTTCCACACAAATCAAATCAGACCTAGTCAATTGGAAAAACTTAAAATGCTCATGGGCAGGACGAGCGAATATAATAAAAATGACAATACTACCCAAACTAATTTACTTATTTAGTGCCATACCAATCAAACTCCCAAGAAATTATCTTACAGATCTAGAAAAAATAGTAGCAAAGTTCATTTGGAAAAACAAAAGGTCAAGAATTTCAAGGGGATTAATGAAAAAAAAAGGCTGACGATGGTGGACCTGCTGTACCAGATCTAAAACTATATTATAAAGCAGCGGTCATCAAAATGATTTGGTACTGGCTAAGAAATAGAGTAGTCGATCAGTGGAATAGGATAGAATCACCAGACAAACTAGGCAATAACTATAGCAATTTGGTTTTTGATAAACCCAAAGACCCCAGCTTTTGGGATAAGTATTCACTATTTGACAAAAACTGCTGGGAAAACTGGAAACTAGTGTGGAAGAAATTAGGGCTTGACCCACATCTAACACCACATATCAAGATAAGATCTAAATGGGTTCATGATCTGGATATAAAGAGTGATATTATAAGTAAATTAGAGGAATGTAATATAGTTTACCTCTCAGACCTATGGAGATGTAATAAATTTATGTCCAAAGAAGAACTGGAACTCTTAATTGAAAACCAGATAGATAACTTTGACTATATTAAGTTAAAAAGTTTTTGTACAAACAAAATCAATGCAGACAAGATTAGGAGGGAAGCAATAAATTGGGAAATCATCTTTACATTTAAGGGTTCTGATAAAGGTCTCATCTCTAAAATATATAGAGAATTGTCTCATATTTATAAAAATTCAAGCCATTCTCCAATCAATAAATGGTCAAAGGATATGAACAGACAATTTTCAGAGGATGAAATTAAAACTATTTATAGTCATATGAAAAGGTGCTCCAAATCACTATTGATCAGAGAAATGCAAATCAAGACAACCCTGAGGTACCACTTCACACCTGTCAGATTGGCTAAAATGACAGGAAAAGTTAATGATGAATGTTGGAGGGGATGTGGGAGGGCTGGGACACTGATGCATTGTTGGTGGAGCTGTGAACGGATACAGCCGTTCTGAAGAACAATTTGGAGCTATGCTCAAAAAGTTATCAAACTGTGCATACCCTTTGACCCAACAGCATTTCTATTGGGCTTATATCCCAAAGAAATCATAAAGGAAGGAAAAGGCCCCACATGTGCAAGAATGTTTGTGGCAGGCCTTTTTGTAGTGGCTAGAAACTGGACATTGAATAGATGCCCTTCAATTGGAGAATGGCTGAATAAATTATGGTATATGAATATTATGGAATATTATTGTTCTGTAAGAAATGACAAGCAAGATGATTTCAGAGAGGCCTGGAGAGACTTACATGAACTGATGCTGAGTGAAATGAGCAGAACCAGGAGATCATTATACACGGCAACAACAGTACTATATGATGATCAATTCTGATGGACATGGCTCTCTTCAACAATGAAATGTTTCAAACCACCTCCAATTGTTCACTGAAGAAAGCCATATACACCCAGAGAGAGGGATGCGAAATGTGGACCACAACATAACATTCTCATACTCCTTGATTGATGTTTGCTTACCTTGTGTTTCCTTTATCTTTTATATCATTTGTGTAGATAAGATTTTTCTTGCACAACAATGATAAGTTTGGAAATATGTATACATATATTCGATTTGCCAATATTTTAACATAATTAACATGTGGTGGATATCCTGCCATCTAGGGGAGGGGTGGGGAGTTGGGGGGAAAAATTTGTAACGGAAAGCTATGTAAGGATTATTGTTGAAGAATTACCCACACATATGTTATGCAAATAAAATAAAAAAAATAAAAAAAAGATTTATTAGTTGCATGACTTTGGGCAAGGTACTTAATCCTATTTGCCTCAGTTTTCTTATCTCTAAAATGAGCTGGAAAAGGAAATGGCACATCACTCCAGTATGTCTGCCAAGAAAACTTCAACTGGAATCACAAAGAATTGGACATGATTGAAAATGACTGAACAACAAATTATATATATTGAAAGTATTTTATACTTGATTCTGAGCCATCAAAAAGTTTACATTTCAATGAAGGGAAACAGCATATACAGATACTTAAATACAAACTATATTATATGGAAAGTAAATAAAGTGAAAGCCCTAATAAGGAAGTAGCAACTAAGACAACCAGAAAAGGTATGATGTATGAAATATACTTGAATTGAGTTTGGAAGGGAAGGAGTGATTCTAAGGGCAAGAAGGAGAGAGTGCATTCCAGAATTGGGGAATAGTACAACGACATAGAGGGAAAAAAAGGCAGAAGAGGATGTATTGAATAAGAAAAACTGGTAGTCCAGCTTGACTATGTTGTAATGTGAAAAGAAGTATGAAGTAAAACATCTGGAGGCAGATATAAAGGACTTTAAATGCTAGTTTGAGGACTCTGTCATTTATACTAATGTCAAAAAGGAGCCATGGGAGATTTTTGAGTAAGGGTATGATATTGTCTAATTTGTCCTTTAAGCATAATCAGTCTAGCAGATGTGTGGAGGATGGAACAGAGAAGGGAGAGTTTGGAGGCAGAGAACAATGGCAAACTCATCTAAGAGTTTAGGACAGAAACACAGAATTGGCAAACAAATACTAAATGAGCACCTACTATGTATCAAGCACTGTGTTAAATGTTGGGGATACAAAGAAATAATGAATCTTATAGTTTAATTAGGAAGAAAATGGGGAAATAACTATTAAAATCTGTTCTGCCCATTGTTATTCTTCTTTCATAATTCAAAATTTTCAACAGATTGTTGTTGCAGTAGATAGAGCACTGGATCTGAAGTCAGGAAGATTAATTTTCCTGAGTTCAAATCTGGCCTTAAATACTTACTCATTGTATGGCCTTTTGCCTCATTTTCCTCAACTGTAAAATGAGCTGGGAAAGGAAATAGCCAATCACTGCAGTATTTCTGCCTAGAAAACCCCAAATGGGATCACAAAGAGCTGAACATAATTAAAAATGACTGAACATCAAATTGATAGATGCCTGAACTCTTTTGCTTGATCTGAAAAAAACATATTTCCTTCTGTTATTAATATTCCCCCTGATTTTTCTCCTTATAATTAATGTTTTTGAGTTTTCTTCTTCCTAAGAGCTTTGATAATTATAGTCTTTATTTTTTTTTCTCTTGATTTTTCCCTATTAATTTTATGACTGTCACCATCTTTGGCGACTGTGATTGTGGTTTCTTTGGCTGCTGGATCTCAAAATGTCTTAGACTTCTCCCACACTTGGCAATTCACAGTTCACTAGTTTATATCTATGTTCCCAAAGTACTTTTATGTGGTCAGAACCAGCCCTATATGGATTTTGTGTTCTTTCATTCAGACTTAGTGGAGTACTAAATAGGAGGGTACTTTTTCCACTGACAATGTCTTTTTCCCCGGAGATTTTTACACAACTTTGGGTATATGTGTGTGTGTATATGCATGTATATATATATATATATATATATGTATGTATATATATATATACATATATATACATACATATATATATAAGTAATAAGTATACAAATTAAATAGTTATAATAAATTATGAACAAATTTATTTTAAAACAATTCTTTGGTATAATATAATTTTACCATTTATTAAAGACAACAGTAAATTTGTATACTAATGAAATGGATATGCTTGTTTACATAAAGAATCAAATCTTGACAATATTTGATGCCAAATTTTTTACGACCTCCACATTCAATTACATGACCCCATATGGGGTTGTGACCCACAGTTTAGGAAGCTTTGCTGTATGGCACTTCTCCACACAGAGAGAGACACAGGAAGTCTTAATATCCTGTCCTACTCCTTCTGTTCTTCAGTTCTCTAGCCTGACATCAGCACTTCAGAGTTCTGCAATATTGCACTAGCAAGCTTTTATCTTATTCCACACTCACAGCCATGGAGTCAAATTAAATTGTTTTATCTTTGGCACATTGTTTCCGTTCTGAAGAGGTTTGAGAGATGATGGAGATCATAAAAAATGTCTAGTTTTCCATCCTGTTGTTCATATGACCCCTAAGGCACAACTACATACAATAAAGCTATATACAGGATGAATAGGAAATAATAAGGAATGCACTAAAATTAAGAAGGATTAGGAAAGGTTTCCTATAGAAGGTAGGATTTTAGCTGGCACCTGAAGGAAATCATAAAGAAGATAAGAGAAAAGAAATGTTCTAAGCACAGGAGACATTCAGTAAAAATATAGAGAATCTAAAGATGGATTACCTTGCTCAAAAAATAACAAGGAGACCAGTGTTACTGTATCAAAGACAAGAGTGGTGGCTGTGTGAGTGAAGAAAATGGGGAGGATGCTAGGGATGTTGTAGCTATAGAATCAGCAATAACTGAGATTGCAAATGAGTACCAGCAAGGATGATGGTGCTCTAAGCAAAAATAGGAAAGTTATGATGATGAATGGTTCTGAGAGAAAAATATTCATCCTTTCTCTTTTGAGTAGTTCTAACTGGATAGGAACTACTCAAAAGGGAAAGGAAAAGGGAAAGAATTTTTTTATTTTTTTTAACTATCCAATTCCTCAGTTTATTTATTTCCCATCACCCACTCTTCCAATCTATATATATATATATGTATATATGTGTGTGTGTGTGTGTGTGTGTGTGTGTATTTATTAATACTTTTTTATTTGCAAAACATATGTATGGGTAATTCTTCAACATTAACCCTTACAAAGCTTTCTGTTACAAATTTTTCCCCCCTACTCCCCACCCCTCCCCTAGATGGCAGGTTATCCACTACATGTTAATTATGTTAAAATACTTGACAAATGGAATATATGTATACTTAGGGAAAAAATTCTAGAGAAATGGCAAAGTTGCTCAGAGAACATTTGACGCTCCAAATTTCCTCCACACACAAAATAAGATAGACTATCATAATTTGAAAAAGACCCCAAGAAAGACCAGACCTACAGGAACCGAAATTTAGCCTGAGTGAAGTACCAGCACCTCTGAGTCAATAGTTCAAAATCAACAAATAGAAAGTCCCACTGACAGTTGGATTGAGAGGCAGTCATAGCCTTAGAAACTTTCCTCTCCCAGTCAGTATGGCGTTCTTACAGCTGAATAACAGTTTGAGGGCCAGCAAGCACAGATCTGCTGACGAGACACAGTCTGAACTATGACTGTAGGGAGAAAGAACTAACATACACCTGCTGAGTACACTTGTGAGAAGCAATGACCCTGTAGACTTTGGGCACTTGCAGAGAAGCAGAGTCCCTGCTTTCAATTTGGCGGCAAACAGCTTAGGAATCAGAGGGATAGCAGAAAGCTAGACAATGAGACTGGGACCCCCAATTGTGAAGTGGAGAGGAAAGCCCAAGGTTGCATGCTGAGATGGACCTCAAAAAATGACAATAAGGAGGATGTGAAATCATTCTCTATAACAGTAGATTACAACTTGATTACTTTAATAACTTCTAAAAAATAAAATGAATAAAATAAAAATGAATAAGCAAAGGAGAAAGAACCCAGCTATAGAGAGTTACTACAGAGATAGACAAGACTTGGGTTCATAATCAGAGGAAGGTAATGGAGCTAAAAAAAAAAAGTGACACTGTGTTAAATGAGAAATGTCAACACTGACTAAGATGACAGGAAAGATAATAACAAATATTGGAGAGGATATGGGAAAATTGAGACACTGATACATTGCTGGTGGAGTTGTAAACTGATCCAACCATTTTGGAGAGCAATTTGGAACTATACCCAAAGGGCTATCAAAATGTGCATTGATCCAGCAGTGTTTCTACTGGGTCTACAGCCCAAAGAGATCATAAAGGAGGGAAAGGGACCCACATGTGTAAAAATGCTAGTAGTACTCCTTTTTGTAGTGGCAAGAAACTGGAAACTGAGTGGATGGATGCCCATCAGTTGGAGAATGGCTGAATAAGTTATGGTATATGAATGTTATGGAATATTATTATTCTATAAAAAGTGATCAGCAGGGTGATTTCAAAGAAACCTGGAGAATTGATACTAAGTAAAATGAACAGAACCAGGAGATCATTGTACATGGCAACAACAAGATTATGTGATGATCTATTCTGATGGACATGGCTCAACAATGAGATGATTCAGACCAGTTCCAATGATCTTGTGATGAAGAGAGCCATCTACACAAGAGAGAAGATTATGGGAACTGAGTGTGGATCACAACATAGTACTTTCACTGTTTTTGTTGTTGTTTGCTTGCATTTTATTTTCTTTCTTTTTTTTCCTTTTTCATCTGATTTTTCTTGTGCAGCAAGATAATTATAGAAATATATATGCATATATTGGATTTAACATATATTTTAACATATTTAGCATATATTTGATTACTTGCCATCTTGGGAAGGGATAGGAGAAAGGGGGGGGGAAATTTGGAACACAAGGTTTTACAAGAGTCAATCTTGAAAAATTACCCACACATATGTTTTGAAATAGATAAAAATATAAACATATAAAACATTTTTTAAAATTAGAAATGTCTAATAGTCCCAAGCACAAAAAGAGTTCTTGGAAGAACTTAAAGAGCACTTTAAAATTCAAATAAGAGACATTGAGGAAAAAATAGAAAAATAAATAAGTGCAATCCAAATGCATCAAGAACATTATGAAAAGAAAATCAAAGACCTAGTAGCTCCAAAAGACAATAGGTCTTGGAATAGTACATTTTATAGAGCAGAAGACTTGACGTTATGATCAATGATAACTTACTAAAATAAGTATAATTCTGAATATTAAAAAAAAACAAAAAGACATTTAATGAACTCAAAGATTTTCATCTTTCTGCGACAAAAACCCCTAGAATTTAAGGGAAACTTTTATAAATAACATCCAGGAGAAACGTAAGACAAATGTTAAAGATTATTTGCCTATTGAGTCATTACAAGTGACTCTAAGGTCAAATTGTTTACTTCATATATGTGGAAATATTAGCAGTATTCTTAAGACTGTCATTATTTGGTAGTGTGAAAAAATATATAATTGAATGGTGGGGTGATTTAAAAAAAAACTGTAGGGAGAGATAAAAAGGAGTAATTGCCTCATACAAATGAGGCATAACAGGAAAAGTTGATTCAGAAGAAGCTAGTAGGGGAGAAAGGAGCTTATTTTCATCAAAATATGGGTTAAAGAGGGAACAATGTATATATCTAGAAGATACAGAAATATTCTAAATTCAGAAAGAAGTAAAGAGATAGGGTAAGGAAGAGAATAAGGCAGAGACTTTTAGTAGGGTGGATAGGAATAGAAGATTAAGGTAATGGGTATAATAAGTAAAGCAGAGGAGTGAGGAGAGAAGCTAAACAAGATGAGAAACATAGAGTGGAAAAATAGGAAGGAGGAAAGTATACAATAAGTAATTGCAGCTTAGAATGTGAATGGGACAAATGTACTCATAAAACAGAAACAACAGATTAAAAATTTGAATTCAACAGTATGCTGCTTTCAAGAAACATAAAAATGACACACACACAAAGATAAAACAAAGGACATGAGAATATGC
The DNA here is from genome assembly GCA_023553655.1 of Myrmecobius fasciatus. Lineage (NCBI taxonomy): Eukaryota > Metazoa > Chordata > Mammalia > Dasyuromorphia > Myrmecobiidae > Myrmecobius > Myrmecobius fasciatus. The sequence goes on from JAJPUD010003402.1 coordinate 127,089, forward strand.
TATGTAAAAAAATTAGTAATCATGATCTCAGGCAAAATTAAAGTTAAAATAGATTTAGTCAAAAGCAAAAAATAGACAAACTACAATATATATCAGCAATATTATTCACTATTGTTTTAGACAAATTAAAATACTTAGCATAAAATACCTGAACATATACATGCCAAAATAATTGCAGGAATCATATGAACATAAATATAAAACACTTTTTACACAAATAAACTCAGATCTAAATAATTGAATGAATATGTATTATTCATGGGTTGGTAAAGCCAACATAATTTTAAAATGATAATTTTATCTAACTAATTTATTTGTTCAGTGTCATCCCAATTAAATTACTAAAAGAAATTTACTGAGTTAGAAAAATTAATAACAAAGTTTATTTAGAAGCAAGCACAAAAGTTCAAAAGCTTCAAAGAAACCAGGGGGAGGAAGATGCAAAGGAAATAAATTCAGCAGTATCAGACCTTAAACTATTCAATGTGAAAGCATTACTGAAGTATAAAAAGAATAACTTCAACTATTTTCAATTAATTTTTTTCTATGTAGCCAAGAATAGAAAGAATGCAGAATTTTGGAGGAGAAAAAAAAACTTTCATAGACAATATCTTAGAAAGGATGTTATTATTGCTCTGAAGTATGAAATAATGAACTTGCCGATTTAGAAAAATCTTGAAAAGACTTGGACTTATTCAAGAAGTATGTATGTGTATGATATATGTGTATATATATATATATATGTATATATGTATGTGCATGTTTATAGATATCTATGTATATGTATCTATAGCCATACTGAGTTATAATATTCGTTATGGTCATGGGAAGAAGAAGTAAAAAGTACATAGCAGTGAACAAAAGAAAACAAACGAGCAAAAGCTGGGCATCTTCGAAAACCATCTCTAGTACTTATACGGTATTTATTATTCCATTCTTGAAATGGAAATGTATTAATTTTTATTGAAACCTCTTTTATGGTCTATTGTGTACATGGCAATGTTCCCCGCCCCTTTTTTATTGTATATTTAAGTTTAAAATAAAACAAATTACAAGAATAAAGAAATGTTCAAAGGCAGTTAGGAATGAAGGTCTGAAATTCAGGACAGAGACTAGGACTAAATGTGGGAATCTTTGGCATAGAGATGATATTGAATTCATATGGGCTGATGAGATCACAGACAAATAAAGTATAAAGAGAGAAGAGATTGGGGTCCAGGACAAAATTTTATGAGTATACAGAAAGGAAATGAAATTAATACTCAGCAAAGAATTCTGAGAAAGTTACTGAGAAAGCAGTGACTCTCAAGAGAGAGAACAAAGTCATAAAAACCTAAATCAAAGAAACTGTTCAGGATAAGAGTGTTCACCAATGTCAGTGCTACAAAGAGGTCAAGAAGAAGGTCTGATAAAAGACTGCACTTGGCAATTAAAAAATTAATGGTGATTTTGAAAAGAGTAGTTTCACTTGAATGAACAATTTATTCTAGGACCTTTGCACTGGCTGTTTCAATATAGCCTTCTTGTTCTTATGTTTGACTGAAAAGGCTGCCCATAGACCCACATCCTACCTGATAAGAGGTAACCTTTTGCTGAAGAAGAGGGAAAATGCTGAAAAAATATATATTGTGTGTTTGTGTCTGTATACACACATATGTGCATATGTATGCATTATATATATATATATATATACGTCTGTGTGCATATATGTATCTATATATAAAAATTAAAACATAAAATTGGAATAAATAAAATCAGGAGTTGAATTTCTGGGGTGTAAATTTGGTTTTTAAAAGAAAGAAGGAAAAAAGGATTTACAAAAAGTATATTTATATAGTCAAATGTATAGTAAACTACTAGAAATTATTTTGCCAATTTTATGCCAATAAAATGAACAACTTAAATAAAATAAAATGAAATATTTACAAAAATATAAGATGCCTCGAGTAACATAATAGAGAATCTAAATAACTAAATCTCAGGAAAATAATTGAACAAGAAAAAATGAACTCCCCCCAAAAAATAAAACATGGGGAGCAGATGTATTTACTATTGACTTAAAACAAATAACAATCCTAATATGATATAAATCCCAAAACAGGAAATGATGAGACCCAACCAATTCCTTCTATTACGCAAATATGAACTTGATACCTAAACCAAGAACAACAAAAAGAAAAAGAAAATTATAGACCAATATTCCTAATAAGTATTAGTTAGCTCCATTATTTTAAATATTAGTAAAGAGGATGCAGCAACATATCAAATATGTTATATATCATTATCAGATTGCATTTATGAGAGAAATACAAGGCTGATTCAACATTTTAAAAACTAATAGACCATATCAATAATATAATAATGAAATAGTAAAAATTGTGATGGTGATAAATATGCATTAAAAGCTTTTGACAAAATAGAAAACCTTTTTCTGTTAAAAACAACAACACAGGAATAAATAGAACTTCTTCAATATTAACAACATCTGGAGTCAATCTTTTAGGCAATGAGGAAATTTTTCAAAAAGATGAGAAACAAAACAGGGATGTCCATTGATAATATAGTTGATAGAATTGTAGATGATAGTTGGGTTACAGGTAGACACCAAAAGTGGATGAGCAAGCCTTTGAGCTTGAGGGTTTGCCCTAAAACCAAAAGTGCTGAACATGACTTGCCAAGCTCTTTTCAGAGCAGCTCCTCCATCTTTGCTATCTACCTGTCACCCACCTCTCACCTGTGGCTCCAAGAATCTCTAGCATACACATCCTGGTAATAAAATAAAATAAAACATCTTGCCAGGCAGTCTAAAGCAAGTTGAGAATAACCAACAGTCTTCAGACCTCTCAGTGAGGATGTCTATCTCAAGCATGTATAGACTCCCTGGCAGAATGGCCAGATGAGAACAATTTGTTCAAATGGCCAGGAAGGCAACTGAAGCAGGTACTGGATAAAGATTGTCAAGGACATCCAATATCTCCCAGGCCATTGGCAGTGCTCTTGATTTTTGTCCTTTCACTGGACTTAGATGACTGCAAAAGAGAAAGTCAGGCTAGTGACTTCCTGCAGCTCTGACTCATTTAAATCCAATTTAAAAACAAGTCAAGACATCACCAATGATGTTATTGGTCCTCTTCAAAAAATGAAGGCTAATGAGTGAAATCAGCAGAACCAGGAGAACATTATACACAGCAACAAGACTACACGATGATCAATTTTGATGGACATGGTTCTCTTCAACAATGATGTGATTCAAACCAGTTGTGCTGCGATGAAGATAGTCATATACATCCAGAGAGAGGCCTGTGGGAACTGAGAGTGAACCACAACACAGCATTTTAACGCTTTCTGTGAATATTTCCATGCATTCTGTTTTCCTTCTTAGGTTGTTTTTTTTTCCTTCTTCTCTTTCTAGATCTGATGTTTCTTGTGCAGTAAGATAACTGTATAGATATGTATACATGTATTGTATTTGTCATATAATTTATCCTATCTAGCATGTATTAGATTACCTGTCATCTAGGGGTGGGGGGCGGGGGGAGGGAAAGGAAAAGCTTGGGAAAAAAAGTTTTTTTTTTTGCAAAGGTCAATGTTGAAAGGTCATTCATATGTTTTGCAAATAAAAAGCTTTATTAAAAAAATGAAGGCTAAGTAACAGCAATTTGATAAAGTTATAAGAATACTAAGCATAGCATATAAATTTTTTTTAACTAGGAAAAATTCTTTGCATTGTTTCTCTGATAAAAATTTTATTCCCAACATATATAAAGGACTGATTCAAATTTATGAGAATGAGAGTGTTTCCCTCAATTGATAAATTGTTAAAGGACATGAATAAGTGTTTCTCAAGGGAAGACATCCAAGTTATGAAGAGCTGTTTTTAAAAATTCTAAATCACTCGTAATATTAAAAATGTAAATCAAAGCTATTTTGAGGTTTTACCTCACACTCACCAGATTGACAACGACAAAAAAGGGAAAATGACAGACTTTGGAGAGGCTGCAAGAAAAAGTCATTTATTTCATTACTGGTGGAGCTGTGAATTGGACCAATCATTCTGGACTAATCTAAACAATTTGAAACTATTACCCAAAAAGTCATTAAACCATGTTAACCTACCTTTTATTACTATTAGATCCTTACATCAAAGAGAACAAAAAAGATGAAGATGCATGTACCAGTAATGTTTCTAATAGCTTCTCTTGCAGTGGCAAAGTACTGGAAACTAAGAGAGTAACTCTCAATTGGGAAAGGTCTAAACAAATATGATATATAAAAGTAATTGTATGTAACACATGAAATGTGACAAAATACAATATATAATCATATGATTATTGTATTTTAATAAATAATTTAAAAGATGGCAAAGAAAAATGTGGAAAAACATAAAAAATATTGCCAAATGAAGTGAGTAGAAACAGGAGAATGTTGGCATTAACAACATTGTAAGGACAAATGACTTTGTAAGGCTTAGTAACTAATCAGTACTGTGGTGAACCACAACTGTAAGGAATTAATGGTGAAACTTCTACTCACATAAAGGTAGCAAACTCAAAACTGAGACATACATTTTGGGACGTGGTCAATACAAGAATTTCTTTAGCTTGATTAAGCAGATGTATTACAAGGATTTTGTTTATTTTTTCTTTTTTTAATAGAAAGGAAAAGAAAATAAATGCTTGTGAGCTAAAAATAGAAGTTTAAAACAGTAAAAGAGGAAGTCTTTCTATGGTTTTCAGAAAATGATTATTTCTATCCTTCAGCTCTACTTCTCTACTGGGTACATTTACTTATTTTATCTCCTTTTCTCAGTGGGAAATCTAATCAGAAATTTAATTCTTTATTTCTCTTCCCTCAAAATTCCACTTTCTTTTTGAGAACCTGAATCATCCAAGCATACAAGGACTAACAACCTTATAACATGCAAGCAACTATACAAACTGAAATGGAGAGCCTTTGACCATGATCAAACAGCAACAAGAGTTATGAGACTAAACAGATACTAATGGCAAGGCAGCTGTGTGGGCAGTCCCTCCAGTTCTTAGCCAGTCTACAGATTTGCCCTAAGACCACAGAGTTCCCAAATGCCCACCCACTCCCAAAAGGGCCAAATACTCTTTCACTCACCATCTTCATGAAGAACAAAGCCCAAATAGTTGAGCAAACTTAAGCTTGGGGAGACTCAGTTGCAGCAGTTTCCTTCTCCTGCCAAGGAGAAGTGGAGAAAAAAAGCCAGAGTAACCTGATTCTCTTCCACCTGATTGGATTTAACTGTGCTTACAGCTTCTTCTGTCTCTCAGCTGCTCCCTTCATTAACCAGCTCCCCCTCAGAGAAATGGCCTCTCCACTACAACCTCAATAGGATAAATGACTGCAGGGCCAGTGCAGGCTCTCTCCATGTTGTTCACCATTTGGCTGCTCCTCCTTTTTTCTGTTTTCTTCAAAAAAAAATCTTTTGCACCTGCATCCTTGGCTTTCTTGTTTGAGTTCTTTCTGCCCCAGCTCTTTTTATAGTCCCTGGGTTTCATGGATATGCATACCCTCAGAGCCCTCATGGGTAGAGCTATCTTAGGATACACAGCCTATGCTTATCAGTTGGAGCACAAGAACAGCCCCTTTTACAATGTACACAAATTCATATAGTTCTCATTCTAGCATCCATTACTTTTATATGATTCCATTTGATCAATAATATTAAGTAATAATTGACCAAAGAAGCAGTCCAGATAGAGAGCTGTTCTCAGAATTAGGAAGAACTGAGATCAAGTTCTCAATCCGATCCATATTGTCTACATGATTCACTTAAATTTTCATGCAATTTTCTGTGACTATCAATTGCAAAGCTGGTGTGAATCTACCTGTGTAGAGGAGGTTGACTCATTGGGTGAGCTCTATGCCAATGAAATAAAAATTCTGGTTTAAAAAATAGTAAATGTTATTTAGATATTTAAAAGTTGGCAAAATCCTTTATACGTTATATCTCATTTTTGCTTCAGAAAAACTCTGAGTTGATAATAAAAGCTAACTTTATTATTATCTCCAAATTAAAGAGAGCTAACTGAAATTGAGAAATATTAAGTGGTTTGCCAATAAATAAAAAAACCTAGTGTCAGAGGTAGAATTTGAACACAAGTCTTTGAGACTCCATCATTTTATTTCTCCCAGTATTCCTATGACAATTAGGCAATACGAAAGTCAAGTTCATATTTATAAATATTAGATTCTCCAAGGGAATATTATCTAATGTGTACTCTAGCAGGAATTCCTCTCCAATATTCTATTATAGATCTTCTTTTTTCTTCCCTATATTCTTTTCCTTACTGATCTAGTAGTTTCCATAAGTACACATATCATACCTGTGCAGACGTCTCCTAAATCTAAACGTCTAACTGTGATCTTTCTACTGAGTTCTAGTGAGCTTCTTAGCATCTCAAGGTCAACTCAGGTGTTACTTCCTTTAGAAAATGTTCCCTGACCCCTTCATTGTTAGTTTGAGTTACTCCTTAGATTATTGTGCAGTTAGATATTTGAGTGTATATTGTATCCCTGAAGTACAATATAATTTCCTTTGAGGACAAGGACTTCTATATCCCTTCCCTAACTTCAACTGCCATCATGATTTGCACTATATACATTTGTAGAATTGATTTTGTTCAACTGTTTTCATTTTCATTGCTATAAAAACCAATATGGTATCATGGAAAAAGAACTGAACTTAAAAATCAAAAGATCTGGGTAAAGCTCTGGCTTTAAAATCTGAACATTGCTTAAGTTTTGGAAAAAACCTCTCATAAAGAAGAAATCATTCATTCCCCCCCAACCTTGGAGAAATTAATCATTAAATATCATTTATAATTTGAAAGATAATGTGATAGAGTACAGAAGTGTCAAACACATGGCCTGTATAATGTATGAAACCTACAGCATTCCCTAATCTGTTCCAAACAAGATCAGAAGGTAATTGAAAAAATATTTAACAGAATAAGCAAAAATACAATGAAACATAGAAAATATTAACACAAGATTTTCTAAGTCAATATGGGGCCCACGGGGATCTCTATTTATGATTTATTTGCCCCATTTCTATTTGATTTTGACACTACTGGTGTAATATATAAAAAAAAACTGGTCTGGATTTGTTCAAGGCCTGCCTTTAACACATACCAGTTGTGAGACCACTAGGCAAACTGCTTGACTTCTCAGAGATCTAGGCAACCCTCTAAAACTGTAAATTGCAGAGACTATACAGACCTCCATTCATAAAGGGAGTTTCCTCATTTAGAAGGCCTCTATAGAAATGAAATCACAGGTCACCTACTCAGGCTGATGATCTTTCTCAGCCTCAAGTCCCTCATCAGTAAAGTAGGGATAGAATATATTTATACTATCTGTACTTAACTGAATTGTTTTAAAATTACTTTGTAAACAATAAAGTATTATTCTTGGTGTTGCTGCAGTTATTATGTTTGCCTCTTTTTACTTTAGGCATAACCAGAACTAAAATAAAGATGAGATAGTTGAGGTTTTGCTCTGGGTAGGATAATTCAGGGGTTTCATATATCACCTTACTCATCTTCATCTAAAATGGATTGTTTGTTGGTTAACTTTTAATGGATATTTAATTGTCTTCTCATCAAATCAATAAAGTGATTAATGAATGAACTTAATTAAGAAAAATGTATTAAGCACCTCCTACATATAAAACTCTAATATATTTGGGTTCTGGTAGTTGCTAAACACAACAATGAAGTCATACCACCACAAATAAGGAAGGACCTTCTAACTCATATAATGTTGAGCTCATATTAAATCAAACAAATAGCTTGAATCATTTATCTCAGGTGAACCAAACAAACAATTAGATTTCTCATCTCCCACTTTCTGTATCCTGCCTATACAATAACTCCAAGAATAAGACATTCCTGTAACCTCAATCCAATTTGTCAGTAATTTCCTGTTTTCTCATCTTTCAGTTACCAGTCCATAAACTGAAAATAATTTCATTTGCCTCACTACCACTATACCTCCCATTTCTGGACTACAAGTTCTTGGTACTTTTTCTTTTAAAGGGACTTCTGTTTATCTTCCTTTTTTATGTGTCGTCTATCTCTCAGGACTTCTAGTTAGTAGTCATATTGTCTAGGTAATCAGAATTATTTGAGTCGCTATTCTTTCTCAGAATGGAATGAATGATCCTGTGGCCATCATTGCAGACTTCCTGGACCCATTATCCAGACTCCAAAAGAAGAATATATCTTTGCAATCTTAAGGGGTCCAGCTATAATTTGAAGATGAAACTTTGGTTAGCTCTAAGAGAGGAAAAAGTTGACTTGAATAGAAATTATTTGATTCAGTGTTCTACCCAAATTTACAACATGAGTCCCTAAAATTTCTACCTTCTTGATATAGTCCTATAGTCCCAATACTTCCTTACCAAAATAATAAAGATAAGGCTTGCGTTATAATGATCTATTTATCAGGTAAACCACTGAGCTAAGCCATGAAGGATCAAAAACAATCTATAATCAGATAATCTGCAGACTTTTATCAAAGAGATCTAAATGGCCATTAACAACCACTTCCAGGATGAAATCATGAACTATATTTTAGAAGACCCTGACAAGGTTTTTTTTTGGGGGGGCAGGGGGGTACTGTATTGACTGTTACCACCATTTAGACCATCATTTTATGACCTTATTTTGAATGAAACAATATTTAGGGATTACTTTGTGAAGGTGCTGTATGACTTCATTAGACTAAAGCAATCCAAAGCAAAATCTTTTCTACCTTCTTTAACTATATACAAGGATGGAGAGGTGTTTGTAGACCAGCCTTGGTAAAATGCTCCCTACCTCCTTGAGTTACCATTAACAGGTCAATTTATAAGTCACAGATGCCAAAGCACTCATTAAATTGGGGAAAAGAGTGGTTATGATTGTCTTGGATGGAACATTTTCCCCATTTTGAGAAGGGCGTCTCTCACCATTATAGGTAGCTCAGGTATTTCACCTTGAACTATCTAAAAACAAAGGGGGGAGGGGAAAGCCCAGCCATAATGAAAGTATGTGAGAGAGCACTCAATCCCCAACCTTCATTACAAAGCACTTTATGAAGTGCCTCTTCCTATTATCTTCTTGTTGTAGAACTTACTAGTACACACCAGGTAGTTGATTTGAGGGCATTCTGTAACTTGATTTTTCACTTGATTTTGTGGGAAAATGTCCCCAAAAAGTGACAATCCAAAAAAAGGTCATAGACATGTCGCTGAAAGGATTCTCAGGGGTCATTTTTGATAGACCCCTACCTCTGACTGATGAGTAAAGTAATTAACCCAAGATCAAATTGCTGTTAAATGGCAGAGCCACGATTCTCACTACAATCCTCTGACTCCAAATCCAACATTCTTTTCACTGCTCACACACTGCCATCACAGTGGTAGCAGGAATAATTGACAGCTGAAGACAGACTTCATTACTCACAAAACCAGTCCCCTATGGTTCACAGAGAGAACCACTGTGGAATCCTTACCTTTGATGTTACTAACTCAGCTTTGTTCTCAGTAGTTGTCAGGATTCTCTGACCAGCCAGTTCAGGATCCCTGCATCTCTTAGTAGTTGAAACAGATCATGTTCTACTCTCCTCTCGGTGGGCCCTGCAGAGCTTCTGATCACTCCATGCAGCCACAGCTACACTGACCCAAAAACTAATTACCTTGTCCCCACTAGTGAATACCATGGGCAGTAGGATCATATATAAAACTGCAAAGAATTTCATAAATCACCTAGTCCAGCCCCCTCATTTTGAAGATGAGGAAATCAAGGACCAGGGAAGTTGAGTTGTCTGGCATTATACAGATATTGGCAAAGGCAAGTAAGATGTAAGTACTCTTCCTTTCCACCATAATCTTGATTGTTCAGTTAAACTATTTCTAGGGGCTCCCATCCCCTTAGACTGAATCTATTTCTTCTCAGTACCTAAATCCTGAACCCTGTGGGTATTTCTGATCATTAATATTTAATAGGAGACATAAGCCATCACCACTAGGGACTTAGAATTATTTATTGGAAAGATTAATAATGACCTGTGGCTAAGTCAGAAATATCAGTATATTAATGTCATCATCAACAGTAACCAGTACTCCCTTGTTTTCTTTTGTTTTTGCTGAGACAATTGGGGTTAAGTGACTTGGCCAGGGTCACACAGTTAGGAAGTGTTAAGTGTCTGAGACCATATTTGAACTCAAGTCCTCCTGACTTCATGGCTGGTGTTTTATCCACTGCCCCACCTAGCTGCCCCTACTTCCTTGTTTTTAATACTGGTTTACTAGACAATCTAATTAGATCCTTGAAGATTAATTATAATCTTATCTTTATCTACTGCAGATATGAAGGGAGCATGGTTTTTCTGATTCATTTTGGGCAATATGAATTCAACAAAAAATGTTGTACTCCTGGACCTGAAGAATTGTGGTATGACTTCTTTTTGAAAAACTAAATTTTCATTGGTATCTTTCCTTTTTTTAGATCATCTAAGTAGATGATAGGGTTGTAAAAAGAAATATTAGTCATTATATTATTCTCCCAGTTTTGTCACAAAGATCTAGGTAGGGGATAGGGAAGGAAAAAAAAGGAAAAAAAATTTTTCAATAGTTTTGATACATATTTCAAAAGAATAACCAGTTGGGCATAGTAAATTTTGCAGTTTCATGTGCACATTATGGATATCCAAGTTTTATTTAATATATTAAAAATAAAATAAATGAAAAACAAGAAAAGATGAAGAAAACATGAGAGAAATTTCTTTTGTGAAATAAAAGAAGACATTCCCAAAGTCTGACATTAAAGACAGTATACTATAGACATTTCTGAGGGTGGTCTCTCAGATCTTTGGTACCCATCTTGGTCATTTTACTTTTGTAAACGAGATTTGGTTGTTTTACATTGGTTCTTTCTGTTGACATTGTTATAGCCATTTTTAATATTGTTTTCCTAATTCTGCTTGTTTTATTTTGTATTAGTTTATAAAATTTTATCTGGATCCAGCAAACACGAAGATCTTCATCCACTGGAAAAAGAATTATTTAACAAAAGCTTTTGTGAAAATTGGGCAACAACATGGAAGAAATTACATTTCCATGAATACTTCTCATCTCATAGAAGCTCAAAGTGAGTGTACAACCCAGATATAAAAGGTTAATTACAGAAACATGGAAAAAATTACCTCTCAGATCTAGGTATAGAAGAAAAGTTCATGACCAAACTAGGGATATAGAGAATCACAGAAGATGACAATTTTGATTATATAAAATGTAATGAAAAATAACAGCTTTGATTATATAAAATTTATTTTTTTATTAATACTTTTTATTTGCAAAACATGTGTATGTGTAATTCTTCAACATTAACCCTTACAAAGCTTTCTGTTACAAATTTCCCCCCCTACTCCCCACCCTTTCCCTAGATGGCAGGATATCCACTACATGTTAATTATGTTAAAATACTTGACAAATCGAATATATGTATACATATTTCCACATATCATTTTTGTGTAGGAAAAATCGTATCTCCAAGAAAGAATAATCAGATAAAGGAAATACAATGCAAGCAAACATCAATAGAGAGCATGAAAATGATATGTTGTGGTCCACATTTCACATCCCTCTCTCTGGGTGTATATGGCTTTCTTCACTGAACAACTGGAAGTAGTTTGAAACATTTCATTGTTGCAGAGAGCCATGTCCTTCAGAATTGATCACCATATAGTATTCTTGTTGCCATGAATAATGATCTGGTTCTGCTCACTTCACTAAGCATCAGTTCATGCAAGTCTCTCCAGGCCTCTCTGAAATCGTCCTGCTGGTCGTTTCTCACAGAATAATAACATTCCATGACATTCATATACCATAATTTATTCAGGCATTCTCCAATTGAAGGGCATCTATTCAATTTCCAGTTTCTCCCACTACAAAAAGAGCTGCCACAAACATTCTTGCACATGTGAGGCCCTTTCCTTCTTTTATGATTTCTTTGGGATATAAGCCCAATAGAAACACTGCTAGGTCAAAGGGTATGCATAGGTTGATAACTTCTTGAACATAGCTCCAAATTGCTCTCCAGAATGGTTGGATTCGTTCACAGCTCCACCAACAATGCATCAGTGTCCCAGTCTTCCCACATCCCCTCCAACATTCACCATCTTTTCCTGTCATTTTAGCCAATCTGACAGGAGTGTAGTGGTACCTCAGAGTTGTCTTAATTTGCATTTCTCTGATCAATAGTGATTGAGAGAACCTTTTCATATGAGTATAAATAGTTTTAATTTCATCATCTAATAATTGTCTGTTCATATCCTTTGACCATTTATCAATTGGAGAATGGCTTGAATTCTTATAAATATGAGACAATTCTATATATATCTTAGAGATGAGACCTTTATCAGAACCCTTAAATGTAAAGATGATTTCCCAATTTGATGCTTCCCTCCTAATCTTGTCTGCATTAGTTTTGTTTGTACAGAAACTTTTTAACTTAATATAATCAAAATTATCTATCTGGTGTTCAGTTAAGAATTCCAGATCTTCTTTGGACATAAATTTATTCCATCTCCACAGGTCTGAGAGATAAACTATACTACATTCCTCTAATTTACTTAAAATATCGCTTTATATATCTAGATCATGAACCCATTTAGATCTTATCTTGTTATGTGATGTTAGGTGTGGGTCCAGCCCTAATTTCTTCCACACTAGTTTCCAATTTTCCCAGCAGTTTTTTTGTTTTGTTTTTTTAATTTTATTTTATTTTTAAAACATATGTATGGGTAATTCTTCAACATTAACTCGTACATAGCTTTCTGTTACAGTTTTTCCCCCCAACTCCCCACCCCTCCCCTAGATGGCATGATATCCACTACATGTTAATTATGTTAAAATATTTGGCAAATCGAATATATGTATACATATTTCCAAACTGATCATTGTTGTGCAAGAAAAATCATATCTACACAGAAGACATATCAGATAAAGGAAACACAATGTAAGCAAACATCAATCAAGAGTATGAGAATGTTATGTTGTGGTCCACATTTCACATCCCTCTGTCTGGTTGTATATGGCTTTCTTCAGTGAACAATTGGAGGTGGTTTGAAACATTTCATTGTTGAAGAGAGCCATGTCCATCAGAATGGATCCTCATATAGTACTGTTGTTGCCATGTATAATGATCCCCTGGTTCTGCTCATTTCACTCAGCATCAGTTCATGCAAGTCTCTCCAGGCCTCTCTGAACTCGTCCTGCTGGTCGTTTCTTACAGAGCAATAATATTCCATAACATTCATATACCATAATTTATTTAGCCACTCTCCAATTGATGGGCATCCATTCAGTTTCCAGTTTCTAGCCACTACAAAAAGAGCTGCCACAAATATTCTTGCACATGTGGGGCCCTTTCCTTCTTTTATGATTTCTTTGGGATATAAGCCCAATAGAAACACTGCTGGGTCAAAGGGTATGCATAGTTTGATAACTTTTTGAGCATAGCTCCAAACTGCTCTCCAGAATGGTTGTATCCGTTCACAGTTCCACCAACAATGTATAAGTGTCCCAGTCTTCCCACATCCCCTCCAACACCTGTCATTATCCTTTCCTGTCATTTTAGCTAATCTGACAGGTGTGTAGGGGTACCTCAGAATTGTCTTAATTTGCCTTTCTCTGATCAATAGTAATTTGGAGCACCTTTTCATATGACTACAAATAGTTTTAATTTCATCCTCTGAAAATTGTCTGTTCATATCATTTGACCATTTATTGTTTGGATAAATATGAGACAATTCTCTATATATTTTAGAGATGAGACCTTTATCAGAACCCTTAAATGTAAAGATGATTTCCCAATTTCTTACTTCCCGCCTAATCTTGAATGCATTGGCTTTGTTTGTACAAAAACTTTTTAACTTAATATAGTCAAAGTTATCTATCTGGTTTTCAATTAAGAGTTCCAGTTCTTCTTTGGACATAAATTTATTCCATCTCCATAGGTCTGAGAGGTAAACTATATTACGTTCCTCTAATTTACATATAATATCACTCTTTATATCCAGATCATGAACCCATTTAGATCTTATCTTGGTATATGGTGTTAGATGTGGGTCAAGCACTAATTTCTTCCACACTAGTTTCCAATTTTCCTAGCAGTTTTTGTCAAATAGTGAGTACTTATCCCAGAAGCTGGGGTCTTTGGGTTTATCAAAGACTAAATTGCTATAGTTATTTCCTAGTTTGTCTTGTGATTCTATCTTATTCCACTGATCGACTACTCGTTCCCAGCAGTTTTTGCCGAATAGTGAGTACCTTATCCCAAAAGCTGGGGTCTTTGGGTTTATCAAACACTAAATTGCTAAAGTTATTACCTAGATTGTCCTGATATCATATTCTATGCCACTGATCGACTGCTCTGTTTCTCAGCCACTACCAAATGGTTTTGATGACTGCTGTTTTTAATATAGTTTTAGATCTGGTACAGCAAGGCCACCTTCATCTGCCTTTTTTTTTTCATTAATTCCCTTGAAATTCTTGACCTTTTGTTCTTTCAAATGAACTTTGCTACTATTTTGTCTAGATCTGTAAAATAATTTCTTGGAAGTTTGATTGGTATGGCACTAAATAAGTAGATTAGTTTGGGTAGTATTGTCATTTTTATTATATTCACTCGGCCTACCCATGAGCACTTAATGTTTTTCCAATTGACTAGGTCTGATTTTATTTGTGTGGAAAGTGTTTTGTAGTTTAGTTCGTATAGTTTCTGACTTTTTCTTGGCAGATAGATTCCCAAATATGTTATGCTATCATCTGTTATTTTGAATAGAATTTCTTTTTGTACCTCTTGTTGCTGAACTTTGTTGGTAATATATAAAAATGCTGATGATTTATGTGGATTTATTTTAAATACTGCAACTTTGCTAAAGTTGTGAATTGTTTCTAGTAGTTTTTTAGTTGAGTCTCTAGGGTTCTCTAAGTATACCATCACGTCATCTGCAAAGAGTGATAATTTGGTTTCTTCATTACCTACTCTAGTTCCTTTTATCTCTTTTTCTTCTCTTATTGCCAAAGCTAACATTCCTAATACAATATTAAATAGTAATGGTGACAGTGGGCAGCCTTGTTTCACTCCTGCTCTTATTGGGAATGGTTCTAGTTTGTCTCTATTACATACGATGTTTGCTGACGGTTTTAGGTAGATGCTACTAATCATTTTAAGGAAAAGTCCATTTATTCCTATACTCTCTAGACTTTTTAATAGGAATGGGTGTTGGATTTTATCAAATGCTTTTTCTGCATCTATTGAGATAATCATATGGTTTTTATTAATTTGGTTATTAATATAATTGATTATGCTAATAGTTTTCCTAATATTGAACCAGCCCTGCATTCCTGGTAAAAATCCTACTTGGTCATAGTGCACTATTCTGGGGATGACTTTTTGTATTCTCATTGCTAATATCTTATTTAAAATTTTTGCATCAATATTCATTAGGGAAATTGGTCTATACTTTTCTTTCTCTGTTTTCACCCTACTTGATTTAGCTATCAGTACCCTATCTGTGTCATAGAAGGAATGTTGTAGTACACCTTCTTTCCCTATTTTTTCATATAGTTTATATAGTATTGGGATTAATTGTTTTTTGAATGTTTAGTAAAATTCACATGTAAATCCATCTGTCCCTGGAGATTTTTTTAGGGAGTTGATTAATTGTTTGTTTTATTGTTCTTCTTCTATTTCTTTTTCCAAAATGGGGCTATTTAAATAATTTATTTCCTCTTCTATTAACCTAGGCAATCTATATTTTTGTAGATATTCCTCAATTTCATTTACATTATCAAATTTATTGGCATAAAGTTGGGCAAAGAAACTCCTAATTATTGCTTTAATTTCCTCTATATTGGAGGAAAGTTCTCCCTTATCATTTTTGAGACTAACAATTTGATTTTCCTCTTTCCTTTTTCTGATCAAATTAACTAAAGGCTTATCTATTTTGTTGGTTTTTTTATAAAACCAACTCTTAGTTTTATTTATTAATTCAGTAGTTTTCTTATTTTCAATTTTTTTGATCTCCCTTTTAATTTTCAGAATTTCCAATTTGGTATTTAATTCAGGGTTTTTAATTTGGTCTTTTTCTAGATTTTTTTAATTGTAAGCCCAGTTCATTGATCTTCTCTTTCTCTGTTTTATGCAAGTAAGCATCTAGAGATATAAAATTACCCCTTATAATTGCTTTAGCCGTGTCCCACAAATTTTGGTATGTTGTCTCATTATGGTCATTCTCCTGGATGAAATCATCGATTGTGTCTATAATTTGCTCTTTCACCAATTCATTCTTCAGGATTAGATTATTTAATTTCCAATTAACTTTTGGTTTATTTTATCCTGGCCTTATATTACATGTGAGTTTTATTGCATCGTGATCTGAGAAGGATGCATTTACTATTTCTGCTTTTCTTCATTTGATTTTGAGGTTTTTATGCCCTAACACATGATCAATTTTCGTATAAGTTCCATGAACCCCTGAGAAAAAAGTATACTCCCTTCTATCACCATTCAATTTTCTCCAGAGATCTATCATACCTAACTTTTCCAGCCTTTTGTTTACCTCCCTAACTTCTTTCTTATTTATTTTGTAATTTGATTTATCTAATTCTGAGAGAGCAAAGTTGAGATCCCCCACTAGTATAGTATTACTGTCTATTTCTCCTTGCATCTCTGTTAGGTTCTCCTCTAGGAATTTGGATGCTATACCACTTGGTGCATATATATTTAGTATTGCTACTGCTTCATTGTCTATGGTACCCTTTAGTAAAGTATAATTTCCTTCCTTATCTCTTTTAATTAGATCTATTTTTTGCTTTTACTTGATCTGAGATAAGGATTGCTACCCCTGCATTTCTTTGTTCACCTGAAGCATACAAGATTCTGCTCCAGCCCTTTACCTTCACTCTTTATGTTTGTCTATGTTTTACATGTGTTTCTTGTAAACAATATATTGTAGGATTCTGGCTTTTAATCCAGTCTGCTACCCGCTTTGGTTTTATGGGAGAGGTCATCCCATTCACATTCACAGTTAAAATAACTACATCTGTATTCCCTGCCATCTTATTTACCCAGAGTTATGATTTTCTCTTCCCTTTCCCCTCTCTCCCTTCCCCCCTCCCCAGTATTTTATTTTTGATGACCACCTCCCTCCAACAGTCCTCCCCCCTTTATATCCCCTCCCTCCCCTTTACGCCTTTCCCCTAATCCTTCTATTCGTCTATCCCTTTCCTTTCCTCCTTTCCCTCCCACCTTCCCACAAGGAGGGTCAGGCCTTTCTTTGAAGCTAAATGTGTCCGATATACTCTCTTAGAATCCAATCTAATGAGAGTAAGTTTTACACAATACTCATTGCCCTCCCTTCTTTCCCTCAATTATATTAAATCTTCTATGTCTCTTTATGAGATTTTGCCTTATTTTACCTCCTTTATTTTTACTTTATTTTGCCTCCTTTCCCCCCTTTTTTCAGTATGGTATCCCTTCCACCTCTAATTTTTTTCCATTATTATCAAAGAGAAATCGAATTGTACCTCCATTCTTTAAGGATACCTATAGTGCAAATATAGTTCTCAAGAGTTCTTTCCTTTTTACCTTTTTATGCTTCTCTTGAGTAATGTATTTGGAGGTCAAATTTTTTGTTCAGATCTGGTCTTTTCATTAGAAATAGGTGAAATTCTCCTGTATCATTGAATGACCATCTTCTTCCCTGGAAGATGATGCTCATTCTAGCTGGATAACTTATTCTTGGTTGTCATCCAAGTTCTTTTGCTTTTTGTTATATCTGATTCCAGGCACTTTGATCCTTTAATGTGGAAGCTGACAGATCTTGTGTAATTCTCATTACAATTCCTCAGTATTTGAACTGCTTCTTTCTAGCTGCTTGCAATATCCTTTCCTTGGTGCGATAGTCCTGAAATTTGGCCACGCTATTCCTTGGGGTTTTAATTTTGGGGCCTCTTTCAGGAGGTGATCGGTGAATTCTTTCAATGCCAATTTTGCCTTCTGATTCTAAAACATCAGGGCAATTCTCTTTCATGATTTCCTGGAAGATAGCATCCAGGTTCTTTTTTCATCCTGGCTTTCAGGGAGTCCGATAATCCTTAGATCGTCTCTCCTGGATCTGTTTTCCAAGTCAGTTGTTTTTCCTAGGAGATATTTCACATTTTCTTCTATTTTTTTCATTTTTTTGTTTTTGTTTGACTGATTCTTGAAGTCTTAATGAGTCATTTATTTCTATTTTTCAATTTTAATTTTTAAAGTATTATTTCCTTCAGTTATCTTTTTTAGCTCCTTTTGTAACTGGCCAATTGAATTTCTTGGTTCAATGCCTTCTTTTTCCATTTTGCCAATTTAATTTTTCAGTGAATTGTTGTCTTTTTCCATTTTGCCAATTTTGTTTTTCAGTGAATTCTTGTCTTTTTCCAATTCCCCATTTTTATTTTCCAGTGAATTGGTGATTTTTTCCAATTCACCATTTTTATTTTCCAGTGAATTGGTGATTTTTTCCAATTCACCAATTTTGTTTTTCAGTGAATTGTTTTCTTTTTCCAATTCACCAGTCCTGTTTTCCAGTTTTTGACATCTCTGTTGCCCTGATCTCAATTTATTTCCCTATTCTTCTTCTAGCTCTCTTTTGAGATTCTTTATGCAATCTTCCAGGTAAGCCTTCTGAAAGGGAGACCAGCTTAAGTCCGCCTTTGTGGCTTCATCTGGGATTGTTTTCAGAATCTCAGGATCTGGGGACTACCCTAGTTTCTCACCCTAGAAGCTATGGTGAGAGCTCTCTTCTGCTTCTTGCTCATGATTTTCAGCTGAGGTATCAGTCACCAGCAGGGAATTCTGCAGCAGTTTCAATTTGCCCTGGGGCAGTTTGCCGAGTTGACTTCCAGTCTGAGGCTGGTATGCTAGATCTGCACTAGGACCACACTTTCAGCTGCTCTCAATCCACCCTTTACCAAAGACAGACCTGCCAAAGCACCTGCCCGCAAGCAGAGCAAAGTGGCCCAAGCGTCTCCCAGGGACTTCCTGGCAGCCTAAAATCCTCTGCTCCATCCAGCCCCGGACTTGCACCCCAGCTGCGCGCTGGCATCTGAGCACTGGGAGCTGCTCGATCCCCTGCCCGTCTGAAACTGACCTTCTACGGAGTTCTTTCAAAATAGATTTTTGATAGAAGTGCATTGTACTCCATGTGTTTCGTGGCGCTCTCACTGCAGAACCAGTTCGAAGGCTCAATTTGTCTGGGTCTGAGGGAAGGTCTCAGGAGCTCACAGTGAATGATGTCTGCAGTTTGCCATCTTGGCTCCACCGATTGTATAAAATTTAAAAGTGCTTGCATAAACAAATCCAAAAAGAAATAAGATTGAAAAAGAAACTGGGAAAAATCTTTGCAGTAACATATATACATGCATATACATATATGATTTCAAAGACAAATAAATAACTCATTGAAATGTATATGAATAAGAGCTGTTCCCCAACTGTAATTGGGCAGTTTCCAAAGAAAAACAGGCTAAGTCACATAAAAAAATTTAAATGTCAAGTGCACATTAAGGTTATTTTGAGATTCTAACTCATAGCTATCAGACTAGCGAAGATGAGGAAAAAAATGATAAATGTTGGAGGCATGATAGGAATATAGGTATAGTGATGGGCTATAGGTATAATGATGTATTATTGATGATCCTGTGAATGGTTATATCATATCCATTATTATTTTATGGCACAGTAATATTCTATTACAATGATGTACACAATTTGTTTAGCCATTCTCCAATTAATGAGCATCTGTTTTATGTACAGTTCTTTGTTACCACATAACACACACATACACACATAGACATAATGTTGCTACAAATATTTTTTGTGTATTTAGAGCCTTTGTATTTGCTACTGATTACCTTGTGGTATATGCCCAGCAGTTAAATAATTAGGTCAAAGATCTTGTTAGCCACTTTCTTTTTACAACTTCAAATTGCTTTCCAAAATTTCTCTAGCAATTCACAGAATCACCAACAATTCATTGATATGCCTATCTTTTTATATCCCACCATTATTTTCAGAATTTTAGTATGGATCCTCCAACATCAACTATTCCTATCATTTAGATGAATTTTTAAATCTACTTCCAAATTCCTGAGCACTATATTTAATTAGTCCATATCATCATATTTGAAATCGGTGAGTGATATTTGAATATGAAATAAGTAAGATCTTTTTCACAGGAAGAAATTAAAATTTCATGGAGACTCAATAGGCCAGCAGGATTCCTCATAAAGTTCGCCTAATGTTATTGTGTGTGTTGGGATGGGTGTGGGGGGAGTCCCAATGTCATAAAAGACCCACATTGATTTTGATGTGCCATGAGCTTCATCATGTGGTACTTCTCTCTGACAATACCCCTCATGGACATGATTGAGCTATTTAAGATATTCTAGGAGTTGCATGCTTCTGGAATTCTAAAACAAGTATGTTCCTCCAAAACAACCCTCACCTCCCACAATACTCATCCATTGCCTTTCTATTGTGGAAACATGTGCAAACTAGAATAGTCATAGGTCTTTCAGATAGACTTATAAACCAGAATTCTGGCTAATTCAGAAAAGTGGAGATGAAGGGAGGGAATCTAAGGCATAGCAAAGCAATAGCATGTGGAAGATGAGAATTACTTCTAGTAAAAGCATACTTTGAAGCATGGCAGCACCACTTTGATAGGGCTTAATGCTTTATCACTATTTCCATCAAATGCTGGAACTTAGATTATCTCTAATCTTTTTGTAAGCTAAATCGAATGCAAGATCTCATGGGTCTACTTTCTTAGTTGGTTTGACTTTAAAATCTGATATCTTCCAAGAAATTAGAAGTAATGAATAGATATCCTGTCCATGAAGAGAGACCAAGAAGTTTCTGAGAATAAACAACTTTTTAAAGCTCTTTCCTTACCAGCAATTTTTCAACTCTTTAGGATCTTTTTGACCTCATTCATGGAATTTATTTTATAATAATAATGACAGATTCTATACATATAAGCTCAGCTCATTATCTCTACTTCTAAAAAAATATTCATATCATACAAACTTGTACCCATGTATAGACTCCTAAACATATTTCTATAGGATGGGTAGAAATCTATTATCCTACAATCCTTTGGCCAACAAGTAACTGGATATTCCATAAAATTTTACAAGCTTAAGTGATTTGATCAAAATTACTCCAATAACAATCCTCAAGATGTAGTTTGAACCCAGTTCCTCTGACAGCAGAGCTATTTTAAAAATGCACCTAAAAGTTTTAATGTAAATCTGAAAGTGGAAGTCTCATTTATTCATTATAATTACTAAAAGAGCTAAACAGTGAAAATAAAGCATTGTGATTTTTTTTTGGGGGGGATGAGTGAGTTTTGGGTTTGGTTTGGTTTTTGAGTTAGGATTTTTTTTACTAGCAACATACTCTATTCCTTTTTTGAAAAGTCCTGAAAGGGGCTAAAATATTTCCATGTAGTAGAAAAATGAAAACATCATTAATATCTTTTCTAGCACATGCCCCAAATAAGCCTTTACAACATACTCTAATGCCTGAACTTGGACCAAAACCAATTGCTTTTCAGACCTGTGTTAGCCCTATAAATAAAACCCATCCTCATATTTATAGAAAGGGAGAAATTACCAGAGAGCATTGAAGTAGGCAGTTGTACCCCTTCAGCAGACCAGGGTCTGAATCAAACATTTCCACAGAGACTCAATGATTGAGCAAAAAGTACAATATGAATTTGCAGACCTGGATTTGCTCGCCTTTAAGAAGTGATTGTTACAGATAAAAAGATAAGTTTCTCTTTTGATCTACAAAAGAGATCCCTGTTACTTTTATTCCCTTAAGATCAATACTAATCATGCTCTATAACCAACCCAAACAGTCAGTAACAATCAGGTGCTCCTGAATTCAATTCCATTTCGGTGGTTGGGCTGCAAGTCAATATATTTTAAAGACACGCTTAAAAAATCTAATTTTTAGACAAGAATATAATAGAAACACATTTATAAGGCTCCACTTTCAGTGCGTTGTACACAGAGACATGGCATGGGTCTACTTAACCTTTAAAGCATTACATTTATCACTGTCGAATTGAAGTCCAGAATCTACTCTGGAGATTTAGCACTGAGAATATCTTCCACATTGTTCCAAAACAAGCTTCCAGGACCTTCTTATGTGTGAAAGAACAATAGAATTTAGAAAGGTTAAAAGGCTAAAAGATGACTGAGTGGAAATGCCAAGAGCATATGTATTTTGGCTGAGGGGATTAGAAGAGAAAATTGGTAAGTGATAGGGAGAGAAAAAATAAATAAAGGCAGAAAAGAAGAGTTAAACCCAGAGAGGAAATCACAGAGGATATTCTTCCACATGTCAAATTATTACTTTGTTTTAAAAAAAAGTGCAGGCCATTTCTGTCTGCAAACCCATACAATATCAGTGAATGTTTGTGTTTCCTGCTTCAGGTTCCAGAGAAATGTCAAAAGACGTACACTTTGAGGGGCGGAGCCAAGATGGCAAACTGCAGACAGCGTTCTCTGTATGTAAGCTCCAGAGACCTTCCCTCAGACACCGACAAACTGAGGCTCCGAACTCGTTCTGGAGTGAGGGCTTCACCAAACACTTGGACTACAACACACTTCTATCAAATATCTACTTTGAAAGAACTTCTGAGGTCAGTTTTAGAAGGGCAGGGGATCGAGCAGCTCCCAGCGCTCAGACACCAGTGCGCAGCCGGGGTGCAAGTCCGGAGCTGGGAAGGACCAGAAGATTTTAGGCTGCCAGGAAGTCCCTGAGAGACGCTTGGGCCACTTTGCTCTGATTGCAGGCAGGTGCTTTGGCAGGTCTACCTTTGGTAAAGGGTGGATTGAGAGCAGCTGAAAATGTGGTCCTACTGCAGATCTAGCCAGATCAGACTGGAAGTCAACTCGGTAAATTGCCCCAGGGCAAATTGAAATCACCTCTGCTGCTGCTGCTGCTGCTGCTGCTGGCTGCCGCTGCTGCCACTGCTGACACCACTGCTGCTGCTGCTGCTGCCACCGCTGCCACCACTGCTGCTGCTGCTGCCGCTGCCACCACCACTGCTGCTGCTGCTGCTGCCGCTGCTGCCACCACTGCTGCTGCTGCTGCAGAATTCCCTGCTGGTGACTGATACCTCAGCTAAACATCATGAGCAAGAAGAAGAGAGCTCTCACCATAGACAGCTTTTACAGAGAGAAACTAGAGCAGTCGCCAAATCCTGAGATTCTGAAAACAATCCCAGATAAAGCCACAGAGGTGGACTTAAGCTGGTCTCCCTTTCAGAAGGCTTACCTGGAAGATTGCATAACGAATCTCAAAAGAGAGTTAGAAGAAGTTTGGGGAAATAAACTGAGAGCGGTGCAAGAAGGAAACATCGCCCTGCAAAAGAGATGTGAAAAACTGGAAAATAAGTCTGGTGAATCGGAAAAAGACAAAAATTCACTGAAAAACAAAATTCATGAATTGGTAAAAGACAACAATTCACTGAAAAACAAAATTGGTGAATTGGAAAAAGTCACCAAGTCACTAGAAAATAAAAATAGTGAATTGGAAAAAGATAACAATTCACTAAAAAATAAAATTAGTGAATTAGAAAAAGACAACAATTCACTGAAAAATAAAATTGGCAAAATGGAAAAAGAATGCAATGAACCAAAAAATTCAATTGGCCAGTTACAAAAGGAGCTAAAAAAGATAACTGAAGGAAATAATACCTTAAAAATTAAAATTGAACAAATTGAAATTAATGACTCAATAAGACTTCAAGAATCAGTCAAACAAAAGCAAAAAAAA
>JAJPUD010003402.1:151403-209415 GCA_023553655.1 Myrmecobius fasciatus
AAAAGACCAGATCTGAACAAAAAATTTGACCTCCAAACACAGAACTCTAGAGAAGCGTAGAAAGGTAAAAAGGAAAGAACTCTCGAGAACTATATCTCTACTAGGGGTATCCTTAAAGAATGGGGGTATAATTTGATTTTACTTTGATAATAATCAAAAAGAAATTAGAGGTGGAAGGTATATGATACTGTAAAAAAAAGGGGGGAGGGGAAAGGAGGTAAAATAAAGTTAAAAAAAAGGAGGTAAAATAAGGCAAAGTCTCATGAAGAGACATAGAAAATCTAATATAATTGAGGGAAAGAAGGGAGGGTGATGAGTATTGTGTAAATCTTACTCTCATTGGATTGGGCTCTAAAAGAGCGTATCAGACACATTTGATTTCAGGGAAAAACTTGGCCCTCTGTATAGGGAAGTAGGAGGGAAAGGAGGAAAGGAAAGGGATAAATTAATAGAAGTATTAGGGGAAAGATGTATAAAGGAGGGAGGGTTCTAAAGGGGGGAGAACTGTTAGAGGGAGGTGGTCATCAAAAATAAAATACTGGGGAGGGGGGAAGGGAGTAAGTGGAAAGGGAAGAGAAAAATATAACTTTGGGTAAATAAGATGGCAGGAAATATATATATGGTCATTTTAACTGTGAATGTGAATGGGATGAACTCTCCCATAAAACGGAAACAGATAGCAGATTAAAAGCCAGAATCCTACAATATGTTGTTTACAAGAAACACATTTAAAACATAGAGATACATACAGAATGAAGGTAAAGGGCTGGAGCAGAATCTTTTATGCTTCAAGTGAACAAAAAAAAAAGCAGGGGTAGCAATCCTTATCTCAGATCAAGTAAAAGCAAAAATAGATCTAATTAAAAGAGATAAGGAAGGAAACTATATTTTACTAAAGGGTACCATAGATAATGTAGCAATATCTATACTAAATATATACGCACCAAGTGCAATAACATCCAGATTCCTAGAGGAGAAACTAACAGAGATGCAAGGAGAAATAGACAGTAATACTATACTAGTGGGGGATCTCAACCTTGCTCTCTCAGAATTAGATAAATCAAACCACAAAATAAATAAGAAAGAAGTTAAAGAGGTAAACAAAATGTTAGATAAGTTAGGTATGACAGATCTCTGGAGGAAATTGAATGGTGATAGAAGGGAGTATACTCTTTTCTCAGGGGTTTATCGAACTTATACGAAAATTGATCATGTGTTAGGGCATAAAAACCTCAAAATCAAATGTAGAAAAGCAGAAATAGTAAATGTATCCTTTTCAGATCATGATGCAATAAAACTCACATGTAATATAAGGCCAAAAGTTAATTGGAAATTAAATAATATAATCCTGAAGAATGAATGGGTGAAAGAGCAAATTATAGGCACAATCGATAATTTCATCCAGGAGAATGACAATAATGAGACAACATACCAAAATTTGTGGGATACGACCAAAGCGGTTATAAGGGGTAACTTTATATCTCTAGATGCTTATCTGCATAAAATAGAGAAAGAGAAGATCAATGAATTAGGGTTACAATTAAAAAAAACTAGAAAAAGAGCAAATTAAAAACCCCCAATCAAATAGCAAATTGGAAATTCTGAAAATAAAAGGTGAGATTAATGAAATTGAAAATAAGAAAACTACTGAATTAATAAATAAAACTAAGAGTTGGTTTTATGAAAAACCAACAAAATAGATAGGCCTTTAGTTAATTTGATCAGAAAAAGGAAAGAGGAAAATCAAATTGTTAGTCTCAAAAATGATAAGGAAGAACTTTCCTCCAATGAAGAGGAAATTAGAGTAATAATTAGGAGTTACTTTGCCCAACTTTATGCCAATAAATTCGATAATCTAAATGAAATGGAGGAATATCTACAAAAATATAGGTTGCCCAGATTAACAGAAGAGGAAATAAATTATTTAAATAGCCCCATTTTAGAAAAAGAAATAGAACAAGCTATTAACCAACTCCCTAAGAAAAAATCTCCAGGGCCAGATGGATTTACATGTGAATTCTACCAAACATTTAAAGAACAATTAATTCCAATGCTATACAAACTATTTGAAAAAATAGAGACAGAAGGTATACTACCAAATTCCTTCTATGATACAGATATTGTGCTGATAGCTAAACCAGGTAGGGTAAAAACAGAGAAAGAAAACTATAGACCAATTTCCCTAATGAATATTGATGCAAAAATTTTAAATAAGATATTAGCAATGAGATTACAAAACGTCATCCCCAGGATAGTGCACTATGACCAAGTAGGATTTATACCAGGAATGCAGGGCTGGTTCAATATTAGGAAAACTATCAGCATAATCAAGTATATTAATAACCAAACTAACATATGATTATCTCCATAGATGCAGAAAAAGCATTCGATAAAATCCAACACCCATTCCTATTAAAAACAGTAGAGAGTATAGGAATAAATGGGCTTTTCCTTAAAAATGATCAGTAGCATCTACTTAAAACCATCAGCAAGTATCATATGTAATGGACACAAACTAGAACCATTCCCAATAATATCAGGAGTGAAACAAGGCAGCCCACTGTCACCATTACTGTTTAATATTGTATTAGAAATGTTAGCTTTGGCGATAAGAGAAGAAAAGGAGATAAAAGGAATTAGAGTAGGTAATGAAGAAACCAAATTATCACTCTTTGCAGATGACATGATGGTATACATAGAGAACCCTAGAGACTCAACTAAAAAACTACTAGAAACAATTCACAACTTTAGTAAAGTTGCAGGATTCAAAACAAATCCACATAAATCATCAGCATTTTTATATATTACCAACAAAGTTCAGCAGCAAGAGATGCAAAAAGAAATTCCATTCCAAATAGCAGATGATAGGATAAAATATTTGGGAATCTATCTGCCAAGGAAAAGTCAGAAACTATACGAACTAAACTACAAAACACTTTCCACACAAATAAAATTAGACCTAGTCAATTGGAAAAACATTAAGTGCTGATGGGTAGGCTGAGCGAATATAATAAAAATGACAATACTACCCAAACTAATTTACTTATTTTGTGCCATAACAATCAAACTCCCAAGAAATTATTTTACAGATCTAGAAAAAATAGTAGCAAAGTTCATTTGGAAGAACAAAAGGTCAAGGATTTCAAGGGAATTAATGAAAAAAAAAAGACAGATGAAGGTGGCCTTGCTGTACCAGATATAAAACTATATTATAAAGCAGCAGTCATCAAAACTATTTGGTACTGGCTGAGAAATAGAGCAGTCGATCAGTGGCATAGAATAGGATATCAGGACAAACTAGGTAATAACGTTAGCAATTTAGTGTTTGATAAACCCAAAGACCCCAGCTTTTGGGATAAGTACTCACAATTCGGCAAAAACTGCTGGGATAATTGGAAACTAATGTGGAAGAAATTAAGCCTGGACTCACACCTAACACCGCACACCAAGATAAGATCTAAATGGGTCCATGATCTAGATATAAAGAGTGATGTTATAACCAAATTAGAGGAACATGGGATAGTTTACCTCTCAGAACTGTGGAGATGGAATAAATTTATGTCCAGGGAAGATCTGGAATTCTTAATTGAACACCAGATAGATAATTTTGATTATGTTAAGTTAAAAATTTTCTGTACTAACAAAATTAATGCAGACAAGATTAGGAGGGAAGCATCAAATTGGGAAATCATCTTTATATTTAAGGGTTCTGATAAAGGTCTCATCTCTAAGATACATAGAGAATTGTCTCACATTTATAAAAATTCAAGCCATTCTCCAATTGATAAATGGTCAAAGTATATGAACAGACAATTTTCAGATGATGAAATTAAAACTATTTATAATCATATGAAAAGGTTCTCCTGGATCCACCCAAAACACACACTTAGTTCTTATTTGAAGTCTGCCAAAGCTTGTATTTGGGATTCTCCTTTTGTGTTGCCTTCTTTCAAATTTCATTGAATGCTTACATTTATTTAAACCCTTGCTTTCAAATTCTCTTTTGGCAAAATTAAGTGCATATAGAGCGTTTTTTGAACCCTTGTCTAAATCCTATACAATGCAAATCTTCCAGAGCCTGAATAAGAGGGAACCACATTTTCTTTCTAACTCACCTTCTTCCACCAAATGCCATAATTTTCTTCCTAAAACTATTTCAGATTTGGGGCTTTGTTTTCTCACACACACATTGAACAGGGCAGAAACAAAGGATCCGGATTGGAATATCACTTCCGATGTATAAATTGGAAAAGTCACCTAACCTCATTGAGCATCCTCCATTGGAATAGCGAGAGACTTAGGAAGACAGAACCACCAGCACACTATAGCAATAGTCTAATCATAAAGTAATAAACACGTTCCAATGGTTTTGTGATGAAGAAAGCCATCTGCACCCAGAAAGAGGACAGTGGAAACTGAATGTAGATCACAACATAGTATTTTCACTCTTTCTGTTGTTGTTAGCTTGTATTTTGTTTTCTTTCTCATTTTTTTCCCTTTGTGGAACAGGGCAGACTTCAGCTCTGAGAATAATCATGTGCATCAGTGTAACCCTGGGCAAACAGGAATCCTCTAGCAGTCAGACATACATGAGTTTCAGCACAACCTCAAGTAAATAGGCATCTTATAGCAGCCAGACAGGTAGATGTCAAACTTCTGAGTGCCTAAGCAAACAAGCAGCCACCAGCACTAGCTGCACAATGCTTCAGCTTAACCCTGGGCAAATAAATGTCCACAAGAGTGCTTCATTGTAGCCCCAGGAAATAATGAAGAAATAAACCACTAGCCTCAACACACAACAGACATCACCACCAGGACCCCAGATCAGCACCAGATAAGCTGCTAGAGCCCTACAACCTTCACCAGTACCAGCCACTCCCCCACCCCATCCCTTCAGCATGGCACTAGTCATAAGAGTCTCCCATGCCTCAGGACATCAGTGTAGCCTCAGGTAAACAGGCAGGGTCTGCAGTCCCTGGTATAAGAAGTCCAAGACAGTGCCCTTTCCACCTAGGAGAAAAGCTTTTAAAAAACAGAAAACAACAACAACAAAGAATCTGACCATAGGAAGTTATTGTGGTGACAGGGAATAAAAAGACACAAACTCAAAAGCAGGAAAACAATGTCAAAATACCTATGAGTAAAACCGCCAAAGAAAAATAGGAAGTGGTCTCAAGTCAAGAAAGAACTTATAGAATAGCTAAAAAAAAAAGGAGTTTAAAAATCATATAAGAGAGGAAGAAGAAAAATTGGGGAAAGAAATGAGTGATGCAAGAGAATTATGGAAAAAGAGAATCAACTTAGAAAAACAAGAGCTTAAAAATAGAATTGGTCAAATGGAAAACTAAGTACAAGAGTTAAGTGATGGAAACAATACCTTATAAGTTAGAATTGAGCAAATAGGAGTTCATGGCTCTATGAGATATTAAGAATCAATGAAAAAAATCAAATGAATGAAAAAAGTAGAAGAAAATGAAAAATAGCTTCTTGGAAAAACAACTGACCTAGAAAATAGATCCAGGAAAGACAATGCCAATCGTTGGAATACCTGAAAGCCATATTCAAAAAGAGGACCTGTACAGTATATTCAAGAAATTATCAAAGAACCAGAGGATAAAATAGGCATTGAAAGAATTCATTAAACACTTCAGGAAACTCCAAGGAAAATTATAGGCAAATTACAGTACTATCCTGTCAAATATATATATATATATATATATATATATATATATATATACTGTAAGTGTCCAGAAAGAAACAATTCAAATATTAGGAAACCACAATCAGTCTTATACAGAATTTAGCAGCTGCATTAAAGAATCAGAGGTCATGTAACAAGATATTGTAGAAGGCAAAGAAACTAAGACTAAAACCAAGAATCACCTACCTGGTAAAATTTAGCTTAATATTCCAATTGGAAAAAATGGTCATTCCAAACTAGGCAATAACTATAGCAATTTAGTCTTTGATAAACCCAAAGACCCCAGCTTCTGGGATAAGTACTCACTATTTGACAAAAACTGCTGGGAAAATTTGAAACTAGTGTGGAAGAAATTAGGGCTTGACCCACATCTAACATCACATACCAAGATAAGCTCTAAATGGGTTCATGATCTGGATATAAAGAGTGATACTATACGTAAATTAGAGGAACATAATATAGTTTACCTCTCAGACCTGTGGAGATGGAATAAATTTATGTCCAAAGAAGAACTGGAACTCTTAATTGAAAACCAGATAGATAACTTTGACTATATTAAGTTAAAAAGTTTTTATACAAACAAAACCAATGCAGTCAAGATTAGGAGGGATGCAATAAATTGGGAAATCATCTTTACATTTAAGGGTTCTGATAAAGGTCTCATCTCTAAAATATATAGAGAATTGTCTCATATTTATAAGAATTCAAGTCATTCTCCAATCGATAAATGGTCAAAGGATATGAACAGACAATTTTCAGAGGATGAAATTAAAACTATTTATAGTCATATGAAAAGGTTCTCCAAATCACTATTGATCAGAGAAATGCAAATCAAGACAACCTGAGGTACCACTACACACCTGTCAGATTGGCTAAAATGACAGGAAAAGTTAATGATGAATGTTGGGGGGGATGTGGGAGGGCTGGGACACTGATGCATTGTTGATGGAGCTGTGAACGGATCCAGCCATTCTGGAGAGCAATTTGGAGATATACTCAAAAAGTTATCAAACTGTGTATACCCTTTGACCCAGCAGCATTTCTATTGGGCTTATATCCCAAAGAAATCATAAAGGAAGGAAAGAGACCCACATGTGCAAGAATGTTTGTGGCAGCCCTTTTTGTAGTGGCTAGAAACTGGAAATTGAATAGATGCCCTTCAATTGGAGAATGGCTGAATAAATTATGGTATATGAATATTATGGAATATTATTGCTCTGTAAGAAACAACCAGCAGGACGATTTCAGAGAGGCCTGGAGAGACTTGCATGAACTGATGCTGAGTGAAATGAGCAGAACCAGGAGATCATTATACACGGCAACAACAAGCCATGGACATGGCTCTCTTCAACAATGAAATGTTTCAAACCACCTCCAATTGTTCACTGAAGAAAGCCATATAAACCCAGAGAGAGGGATGTGAAATGTGGACCACAACATAACATTCTCATACTCCTTGATTGATGTTTGCTTACATTGTGTTTCCGTTATCTGATATGTCTTTTGTGTAGTTAAGATTTTTCTTGCACAACAATGATAAGTTTGGAAATACGTATACATATATTCGATTTGCCAATATTTTAACATAATTAACATGTAGTGGATATCCTGCCATCTAGGGGAGGGATGGGGAGTTGGGGGGGAAAATTTGTAACAGAAAGCTATGGGTTAATGTTGAAGAATTACCCACACATATGTTATGCAAATAAAATAAAAAATAAGTTAAAAAAAGGAAAAAATGGTCATTCAATGAAATAGAAGGATTTCACGATTTAATTCTTTAAACCAGAATTAAACAAAGAATTTGATGATCATTATCAAGACCCAAGAGGGGCCCAAAAAAGTAAAAATGAAAAAGCACAAGGAATTCAATGGAGCTAAACTGTTTATATCCCTACATAGGAAGATGATACATATAATTCTTTAACATTTTATTCCTAATAGTAGAGCTAGAAGGAATATACATAGAGAGACAGTATAGGAATAAAGTGAATTTGAGGGAATAAAATAAAAAATAATTCAAGAATGAAAAAAAGGAATTCGCTGGGTGTAGAAGGAAGGAAGTAAAATGGGGTAAATCATTTCACATGAAGAGGTGAGAAAAACCTATTACAGTGGAGGGGAAGATAGGCGGTAGGTGATGGGCATTACCTAAATCTTAATATCATAAATATTTAGTCAAAGAGTGAATAATATGTAAAGCCAGGTGAATATAGAATTACTAGACAGAAAAGTAGGAATGGAAGAGATTAAGTAAATCCAGGCGGGAATGGGATGGAGGTCGAAAAGGGTGAAGGAGGAGCAGTTCTATAGAAAGAGAGAGCAGACCTGAGAATGTGGTAGATGAAGCAAATCATTGTCATCATGGTGGGAAGGAGTGAAAGGAGAGAGAGAACAAACAGGAAGATAAATAGGACAGTGGGCAATACACAATTAGTTGTCATGACTAAGAATGTTATTGGAATGAACTCTACCATAAAACAAATATAGATAGCAGAGTAGATCAAAAATCAGAATCCAACAAAACAGTTAAAGCAGAAAAACCCATGCAAAATAAAGGTTGGAGCAGAATATATTATACTTCAGCTGAAGTTAAAAAACAACAACAAAAAAGCAGGGGTAGCAACCCTGATCTCAGGTAAATTAAAAGCAAAAATAGAGCTCTAATTGAAAGAGATAATGAAGGAAATTACATCTTGTTTTTATTTATTTATTTTTCTTTTGTAATCCTATGTATTTTATTTTTATTCATTTTTTTGAAATTACATCTTATTTAAAGTTACCATGCACAATAAAGCAATATTAATGGTTATTACATAGAACTGGGTCTATGCCCCAAAAATATGCCAAACTGTGCATATCCCTTGATCCAGCAATACTACTACTAAATCTATATCCCAAAGAATCATAAAAAGGGGAAAATGACATAAATGTGAAAAATCAGCCTTTTTGTGGGGGCACCTTATTGAAAATTGTCGGAATGACTATCAATTGGGGAATGGCTAAAGAAGCTATGCTATACACATGCAATGGAATACTATTTTGCAATGAAGAATGATGAACAAGCATATTCCTGAAAAACCTGGTAAGATTTCTACAAACTATTGCAAAGTGAAATGAACAGAATCAGGAAAACATTATACTCAGTATCAGCAACACTATGTGATGATCAACTGCAAATGACACAGCTCTATTCAGCAGCACCATGATACAAGACAAGTGTGAAGGACTCATGAAAGAAAATGCTATACATATTCAGATAAAGACCTGATGGTCTCTGAATGCAGATCAAAGTATACTTTTCACTTACTTTATTCTTTTTCATTTTTTTCTTTTAATCCATTTCTTCTTTCACAACATGGAAACATGTTTTACATGATAGCACATGCATACTTATATCAAATTGCCTATCATTTTAGGAAAGGGGGAGGAAAGGGAGAAAATTTTAGAACTCAAAATCTTATAAAAGTGAATGTGAAAAATTATCTTGATATGTAAAATGGGGAGAAATACTAGTTAGAAATAAAAATAATAAAATAAGGAAGATAGACTAAAAAACAGTAACAGAAAAGTATGGAGAGTTTTAGAGGGAAAGATAATAAGTTGTATTTGGGCATGTTGAGCTTAAGATACCTACTAGACATCTAACTTGAGATGTCTAAAATGCAGTTGAAGATATGAGACTAGAGATCAACAGAGGGGTTAGGGTAGGAGAGATGTATATGAGAACCATCAGCATTGAGATAATAACTAAATTCACAAGAATGCATGAGAATACAAAGAGAAATAGTGTATAGGGAGAAGAGAAGAGAACCCAGAAGAAGAGCCTTGTGAGATATCTCTGGTTAAAAAGCGTGACTTGGGTGTAGATCCAACAAAGGAGACTAAGAATCCCATAGGGAGGAAAACCAGGAGAAAAAAACAAAAACCTCAGGAGAAAAGAATTTTAAGAACAAGAAAACGACTGACAGAAAAAAAGCCTTCAGAGAGGTCAAGAAGAATCAGGTCTTAGAAAAGAATATTGGATCTGGAAACTGAAGATCATTGATAGATTTGGAGAGAGCAGCTACTATGGAATAATATGGTCTGAAACCAGATTGAAAAGGATTAAGAAGAGAGTTGAGGAAAAAAAAAGCTGGCACCTATTCTACATGGAATTTTCAAGGAGTTTAGCTCAAAACTCAGAAAAGATATAGGATAATAGTGAACAAATGGAATGATCCAATGAATGGATTTTTAGGGAAGGAGGTGACAGGGTCAAATTTGCAGGTAATTGGAAAGGAGCCAGTAGACAGGAAAAAAATGAATATATGGTGATAGAGTGGAGATGGCAGTAGGATAAGAACTTCAGCCTTAATAATCAATAAAGCCCCATAATGATCTGAGATTGGAGTGAAAGAGGAAATAGTGGATTTCAAACTAAAGGACCTTTATTTATATTATGGTTCTGTATGATTGATCAAAATGGTTAACCTGGGTCTCAGTTTCTCATCTATATAATGGGAGGTTTAGAATAGAAGGCCTCTAAGGTCTCCTTCTATCTCTAAATCAGTAATCCTCTGAAAGTCACACTAAGTTCTTTTCTTTTTCTCAAGCTCCTTACAAAAGACGAAATCACACTGAAAAGATCAGGGATTAATCTTTTATTAATCACTGAGTGAAAATATAGAAATAAAAATTTAGTTTAACACATATAAGGGCCCATACACTTTCCCAGATTTCACATGCAAATGGCCCCAGGGTAAAATAAACCTTTCATGACCATTCTGTAGTCTTTAGCAGGCAATGTGGATTATGGAAAGATCTGTCTTTAGTATCAGTAGGATTGAGTTCAAATTTCACTTCTGACACATACTGGATGTATGACACAAAACAAGTGATTTAACCTCAGGTTTCTCAAGGCAACTCTCTAAGACTGTAACCTGATCATGTTGAGCTGAAATACTGTTTAGGAGAACTTTTCAAAGAGCTACATCTACAAACAGGTTCTGACATGGGTTCTATTATAAGGTTATAAAAGGATATTTTGTCTTTCATTTCCAGACACTAGAATAAATAAACTCCAACATTGTTCCTAGGGGGTATGATTTTTTAAATATCATTGAAAAGTAAAAAAAAAAAGTTTCATTGCAATGATGAGTGTAAATATTATACTGTAAATATACATATTGCATTGTAAATGTACATTATCATAGCCCATTAAGCATTAATAATAGTAAATTGCTTTTACTCATTACATTGCATTACCTTGGGAGGGGAAGACCCTGTGTTAGGAATAAGTTAGGAGTTAGGAATTAGTTCTGTTTTATAGTAGCACAAACCAGGTGATGATTGTGGTCATTGCAGGGAGTAAATATGTTTTCTTAAGGAAGATTCATATTCTTTAAGGATTTTGGCACCCTAGAGCAAAAGCTTCATTTACCTCATGCTAGTTTAAATTCTGTTAATTTTGAAACTATCAGTAAATCATATGATTTTTATCATCTATGAAATATGAATAAAATATTAGCACAAGTATTAAATTAATTGTAATAATGAAACTGCTTCATAAACAGGAAAAAGTCACATAAATATAAGGTATTTTTAATAAGCAAATTGTTATGTTTATCTTGGACCAACTAAGCTCAACTTTGATGATTTCTCTTTTATTCTTTCCATTCTTCCCACAACCAAAGGTACTCTATGGACATTCTACCACCCTCAGCCTCTGTTCTCTGCCTACTCACTTATACACCAACAATCCAGATCTTCTACTACACCCCATCCTTGGACACCTCTCTTTGGAGTTGCCTTTCTGGATTAGTACTTTCTCCAACCCTTCCCCCATCTGTTTAGTTTCATTCTCTGAAGCCTTTGTTTTTTCTGCCTAAATTTGCTAATCTGATAAAAGAATCTCTATTTTTAAATCTGACTCTCTCTGGCCCCATTTGGAGGTTTCTTGGCAAAGATTCTGGAGGGGTTTGCTATTTGCTTCTACAGCTCATTTTACAGATGAAGAACTAAGGAAAACAGAATCAAATGACTTGCCTATAGTAACATATTGGGTAAGTTTCTAAGGTCATATTTTAACTCAGGTCCTCCTAATTTCAAAACCAGGTATCTATCCACTTGGTCACCTCACTGCCCTGCTAATTTGCTAATGAAATTTAGAGTTCTTCCAGACATCTTCTCACCTCTGAGATAAGTATTCAACTTTAATAGTGCCTCCTGAAGACCATACTCCTTTTTTAAAAAGAAAATCAAATCCAGAAAGTGTCTCTAGCTACTAAGAAAGTACTAGTAAAAGACATAATGGGGGATCCTAAATACATCAGGTAAGTACATTCTAATGGAGTAGCAGAGGTAGAATTGACCTGTGGGAGCAAATTCCATTAAATATATTCAATTACACTTTCTAGCCATAGTGAAGAGAAAAGGGGAAGAAATAAACATTTATGTGTATCTACTGATGAAATCCTGGGTAACTAGGTGGGATGGGCACAGAAAGCCTAAAGTACTGATAAGATTATAATATTCCCTCAGGCAAGCAGTGAAGGGGACTGATAGGGAACAGCTCAGCCTTACAGTCCCACCCTTGTGCAGGTCTTGGGAAACCCAACCTTACTGTGTCCAATCAGAAAGCTAAATTATGATGTCAAACTCCTGAGGTTAAATTTTGCCTATAAATCTGCCCATGGTTTATTCCATCTTTGTAGAATCCCTTTTTGAGGAATTCCACAACATTCTACCTCATGGTGTTTTTCTCATCCTCTCCCCCATACCTCACAGCATCTTGTTTTTATAGCCAATTCTTTTAAGATACTAAAACCCTTTTAGGGTTAGCCTGATAATCAATGATATAATCCTTTTCTCTTGCTAGTCCTTTTTGGGATTAGTCTGCAAAATTCTGCTATGGATTTAGCCTGTCATTTAATGATATACTCCCACCTCATAGTATATTCTCTTTCTCCTGATTAATTAGAGTTCCACTAAGGAACTTGTCTTTTCCCTTGTTAATTGCTAAAACCCCTTTTCTTGCTAATTATGTGCTTTCCTATTTCATATTAGCCACTCCTGGTGTCTTATTTTATCTCTTCAATTTGTCCATAACCTCTACTCATAAATAAAGGTATCTTTTGACAAAGAGAAAGCTATTGTGAATTCTTTGCATGTGCTTTGCATCTTGTGTTAAAATTAGGAATTTCTATCTGAATCCCATCATTTGACACTGACCTCATCATCTACTATATTACAGACACAGTACTAGGCAATTTTATAAATATTATCTCATTTGATTCTCAAAAAAATCATGAGGATTATGTTATTATTATTCCCATTTTTCTGTTGAGGGAACTCAGGTGAAAAAAAGATAAAATTATTTGCCCAGGGTCACACAGCTAATTAAGTTTTGAAGGTCAGAGTTGAACTCAGATACTTCTGATTACAGCTTCAGTGCTCTGTCCCTTTTAACCATGTGGTGACACAGGCTGAAAAAAAAAAAAAGACATTTTCATGTAATAGGGCAAACCCTGCAATCTTCTCCTACCATAGGACAAAGGTAGGAAACAGGGAGAATTTGAAAGAAAAAACAGCTTGCAGTTTGCTATCTCTCTTTACCTCCCTTGGTAGTTTGTTTTGAACATATACTAAGTGGTTAGGGTTGAGGAGGGGTTCTGCTTTACTCCTCTATTCCAAGGATGCATTTTATAGGAGCAAGGGCTCACATTAGAGATTGTTCCAGAGTCTATGGCTGTCTTTTTCATTTTGGCTTTGTTTTCCTAAATAAGTGATCAAATATCAGATTGTAAACTACTGGAGGACAGGGAGTGGTTCATTTCTTTGTTTTTTTTTTTTTTTTTGTTTTCTCTCTAGAATTAAGTAGAATGACTTGCATATAATGGATATTTAATGTTTGTTAAATTGAATTGGAACTGATTTAGATAAAGAATTAGTCTAGATTGCTAGGAAGTTACTTGAAATTGTGTGTATGTGTGTTTTTATTGGTAACCAGGGTCCTGTCAGTAGCATTGAAAATACTCACAGTCAATAAGGATCAAAGTACCTGAGTTTATAGTTCAAATAAAAGAACTGAATCTTCTATAAAGTCCATTCTCTATGGACTTGAGAGTCAGGAAACTGAATCAATGGTGTGTCCAGATTGGCTAAATCGCTACAGCTATCTCAATATTTCAGGACTATGCAATTTATTCGAGCCCCAAACTATCAAAAAAATTACCTTGTTTATGCTTTGTTTTGCTAATGAAAATCTGGCCTTCACTACAGATTTACAGTGTAACCCTTTGCTATGCTAAGTAAGATTGGATGCAACCAACATCATATACTGTGAAGCTTTGGAAATAGGTTCACAGTTAATCAATCTACAAAACCTTTTTCAATGTATTTTCATATCATAAGATTATAGATTTAGACCTAGAAGAGAATTTAGAGGTCATTGAATCCAATTTCCTCACTTTATAAATGAGGAGACTGAGTCTAAGAGAAGCTAAATGATTTGCCCAATATCAAATAGTAGATAAGTGGCAAATTTAGGTTTGGTACCCTGATCCTCTGACTTAAAATCCAGTGTCTTTCCCTTTCTCCTTCCCCATTGTACCATTAGCTTTTCAACCACATAATTAATATATGGAATATGTTGATAAGATGCATTGAGTATGTTTTTACTGGGTAACAGTGCCACTCAAATGCCACTTGGATTTTTGAAGTGGCAAGAGTACACACATTTGTGAAGTATCCCATTCTGTGTGAGTTTTGTCCCAACAGCATCAGCCTTCCTCTTCTTCTCTCAGTCTATCAAAATACAGAGCAGACATCTGACTGTAAAAGTCAGCAATTAATCTAGCCAATTGCTGACTATTAATCAATCAAACAAACATTTATTAAGTACCTACTCGGTTCCAGGCACTTTGTTAAGAACTAGGGATACAAAAAAAAAAAAAAATTCAAAACATAGTCCCTTCCTTCAAGGAGCTTTGCCCTCTAAAAACCGGGGAAGGAATATGCTAAAAAAGATATGTGCAAATCGAGCTTTATACAAGAAAAATAGAAAGTAATTAACAGAGCTTTAGCCCTGGGATTGAGAGGAGTTGGGTAAGGCTTTCTATTCAGAGAGTGATTTTATTTGGGATTTAAAAGAAATCAGGGAGGGAGAAGCAAAAGAAAATGACAGGAACTAAAAAAAAAAAAAAAAGTGGAACATTTTGTCCTTTATACTTTGCTTCTGCTGCCCTGCCAGATTTTAACTTCATGCAACAAGATGCTTCCTTTGCCCTTCAGAACGTAGCACGGGTAAGCCCTCGACATCCTTAAGATCAGAGGCCAGGGGCTGTATCTCTTTTTATTAGTTGTATCTCCTGTCCTTAACAAGGTGCCTGAAACATTTAAGCATTTAATGAATGTTTGTTGGATTGGATTAGATTGGAACAGCCAAAATGCTGCTCACTGGATGAAAGAGTACATGATGGGGAGTAAGGTACAAGATGACTGAAAAAAGTAGCAGGGAACTAAGTTTTGAAGGGCTTCTCCAGTATGTAATTTTCTCAGCTTACAGATGTTAAGAACTATTTATATATGCTGAAGAACCAGGGGAAAAAATTACACAATAACATCATTGAAATAACAACACAATAGCATGAAGGGCTTAAGAACTCTAATCAAGGTGATTACCAACCATTATTCTGGAGGACAGATATAGAAGAATGCAATCTACCTCTACATTCAGAGGTGATGGGGTAGGATACCTAATGAGATATATGTATTTTAGATAGAGATGATGTAGGAATTTGTTTTTCTTGAATATATATATATTTATACATATATTTGTTACAAGAGTTTTCTTTTTCTTGGTGGGTATAGGAGAGATGGGTGAGAGGAAGAAAAAAAACTTCCTTTTGATTGGAAAAAAAAATTAAAGCCTATAAACTCTAGCAAACCAGAGAATAACACATCACATCATCTACTATTTATGGTGTTGTGAACTGATGGCCAAGTTTTTAAGTTGACTCAAAAACTAATTAGTTGTTAAAAATTCAGCACTCTCATGAATGAAGATATATATATTTTACCTACTAAAAATCTACCTAGTTATAATCCAGTCTATTTTGTACACAAGAATACCAGTCATTCTTCCTGACATCTAGGGAAGGGGTAGGGAGTAGGGGGGGGGAAATTTGTAACGGAAAGCTTTGTAAGGGTCAATGTTGAAAAATTACCTATACTTATGTTTTGCAAATAAAAAGATTTAAAAAAAAAGAACACCAGCCATAGATTCCTAAAGCTGGATGAGACCTTAGTTATTGTTCTTCTCACCCCTTATTCTTATCTATGTGGACAGTTTGATAGAGAATGTAAATAATTTGCTCAGAATCATACAGCATATCAATAGATGAGTTGAAAACATAAACTGTGTCTTCTGATTACTTAATTTTATTCATATTACATAATCTGATTTCATCATGAAAGACTTTGTGCAGTGCCTTGATGAAACATTATATGCCAGATGTATTGACATTAATCACCCAATTCTAGCAGGGTAGGAGCTTTATCAATACCAGAGAAATCAGGTTATGACATTTTTAGTAAATCCATGCTGAAATTTATGGAGAGGAAGCACTAATATCACCATCCTACAGTTTCCAGAATATATGTTTTCCTTCTTGTTTGAAAATTTGGGACATTTATTCTACTTCAGCTTTCTGGGATTTCTTGTTTGCCAAAATTTCTCCAATAATTGTCCAACAAGTGGCCATATGTTATTAATAATAGCTAATGATCTTCAAAAGGATAGAATACATGTGTGAAGGTGTATGCATGTGTGCGTTTATGTGTATGTATATATCTACATATACCTATCTAGATATATAGATATAGAAAATATGTACACATATTTTCATTTGCTCTTCAGTCTTAAGAAACACATTCTATCATTATTCCCATTTTACAATTGAGGGTACTAAGGCTGAGAAAAGTAAATTAAAAAGTTACTTGCCCAGGATCAGAACATGCAAAATTTTGAGTCTGGATTTGAATTTAGCTTTTAATACCTTTAGAAGTTCTACTACATTGGTTCACAATTCATCAGGGCCAACTCACTTGATCTCATTTAAGGTAGTTACCTGTTTCTTAACTATCTATTAACCCACCTTCTTCCTCTGTTCCCACTAAACAATAGTTGTTTTAAGGAGCAGCTAGATGGTACAGTGGATAGAGCACTGGCCCCAGAGTCAGGAATATAAATTCCATCAGATATTTAATACTTACTAGCTATGTGAAGCTGGGCAAGTCACTTAACCCAATTGCCTTGGGAAAAAAAATTGTTGTTCCACTCTTTCTAGTTTTTAAGATTAATCTGCTTGGTTAAAAAAAAATAAAAAGACATTCTGCTTTTTGTCAGGTTAACATAATATATCAACATCATACCATTTTCCTCAAGGAGAGTCCTTCTCCATTTTCCTGCATTGAAGAGAGAATAAAGTATTGGTTTTTATTTTTTCTTTTTTGCTTTATCTCAAAATCCTTAGTTTATTGTGAGTTTTTTTCTTCTCTAGCATTGATCTAATAATTAGTTCATGATACTAGTTTGTCTTTATTCTTGATAATATGTACTTCCTTCTACATTTTTTTCATCCTTTTAAAAGTTGTGCATTCCAGAAGCAATATTGGTTTTTTTTCAATTTTCATCTTTTTCTTCCCCATTGGGATTACTCAAAACTATAGAGCCTTAATTAATTAGAATATCCTTTTCCTTCTAAATGATCTTCTCCATGAGAATGTCTGACATGAAACTATCTTTCCTCAAAACTTAAAAAAAAAATGGTTGTGTAGTTATAGTGAGGAAAATAGGATTTGTTTGCTTAGCTATATTAGGGAAAAGAGAAGTCTCAAAGTAGGAAAATGCTGATCTTGGTGGATATGAAAATGATCATGTATAGTGGAGAGAAAGCAGACTTGTTTCTATCAGATTTGATTTTATTGTCGTTATTATCATGAATGATCTTTGGACTGGAAGGAAGAGAACAAAAATGGCTAACAAAGAATTAATACACAAGATAGTTAAAAAGTTCATAAGGATACTCCTAGCTCCCTTGAATTTTGTTCATCAGACCTAGAAAAACCAAGTTCAAGAGCTCTAAAAGTGTGCCTTTATGGGATACCTGATTTACTGACAATGCTTTCTGAGAGAATGTCAAATGTGTAGGTTTACTATAAGAATTGCCTCTGGAAATAATGGTTTCCACCTGTGGAAGAAAATTGGGTACTTTGCATTTTTGGTTTAGTTATGAGAAACAATTTTATTACTTAAATTAACTGTGTATGTGTGTGTGTGTGTGAGAGAGAGAGAGAGAGAGAAAGACAGAAAGAGAGAGAGAGAGATCTGAAAATTGGCTCTTCAAAATCATTTTAATACAAGCCATTTTGAAATTATAATTTATAATCTTCTCATGCAATAAAAAAATCAGTCAAAGAGTTCAAGGATTAAATCTGATTATTATCTCATAAAAATAATAAAATGTCATTACATCATCATAAATTATTTTCCTAAAGCCATTCTATCCCTCTTTGATGAGTCCCTCAAAGGATTCTTGTTCTAATTTGATCAAAGGTGAACTCAAGGGAAATTTCTAATTTTTTTTTAATTAATCAAAGGTATCCTTCCTTTTCTTCTGCTAATCATTATCTTAATCTAGCCAAGGCTGCATTTTTCATAAGTGGAACAGTCAATGCTCTACCCCTGCCCTTGCCTGTCTACCTCCCCAATCCCATTCTCAAAAAAAACAGAATTGTTCTCTGAACTTTCAACCAATTTACTCCAAGAACTTGGTTTGGTTTTGTTAACAGAGAAAGGTTTCTAATGTAGGTGGGACTAAGGACTTCAATGTACCATTCAAATAGTATTCTTTAATAAGTACTATATTAGCCCATGGAGACAAGGTATATTAACACTACATCTTGTTTTGGTCTCCCTGACCACGGTCTCCATACTTCTAGTTAATACAATAAATAAGTTTATAAGTAGCCAGTTCATAGTAGCTATCACAGGCAGCAAGATTGCAAAGGGGAAACTAAAAGTCATGTACATTCTGTTCCAAAGATCAAAGGAACATAATTTGCATAAAGTATTATAGTACCAAAAAACCATCTAGTTTTGCTGTTGGGATCTTTTTGTCCTACAATATATGTCTCAGATAAATTCCACAGTAAGACCAACAAAATACCCAAGATACCAAAATACTCAAATAAATTTGAGATCACATGGACATGTAAATTTAAAATTTTACTGACAATTTTGAGATGATCTGGATATATTAAAGAATTAACTTCAATGTACACAGATAAGAATTAGTCTATTTCCCCAGAAACCTCTGAAATTGAGACCTCAAACTCCTACCTTTTGAGCACTCTTCCATCTCCACTGGGTCCATGAAGCCCAGTGCTCCTAACTCTGTGTCTCTCCCATTCTCTTTCCACTTCTTCATTATGTCTGCCTTTCACTAGCAACCCTGTCCCTGATCCCAAGGAGTCTTGGCTCTGAGCTCCTCTCATCACTTTCTGTACTTATTTACCCCTACAGCTTCTATGCCATTTC
This sequence comes from Myrmecobius fasciatus, assembly GCA_023553655.1. NCBI lineage: Eukaryota > Metazoa > Chordata > Mammalia > Dasyuromorphia > Myrmecobiidae > Myrmecobius > Myrmecobius fasciatus. Next base: position 170,687 of record JAJPUD010003402.1, read on the forward strand.
AAAATTTGATTGCAGCCTCATTTCCTGCTGCCATCATGATCTTTCTTGGCAAGCCTGGCCTGATACATTTCATGATTTCATAAATTAATGAGCAGTTCCCTGAGCTTCTCCTTACTTGAGGAACACTCCTCAGACATGTTGAAGAAGGAACTGTTGACCAATGATTTCTTAATTGCCAAACTTGCTGATCTTTTTTCCCCCATTTATCATCCACATTAATCTATCTGCTACTGCATTGGACATATTGGACTATATGCTCCTCCTGGATATAATCTCGCCTTAAGATTTTCTGATGTCCTCTCTTCTTCGTTCTCTAACTAACTTTCAAATACCTTTGATGGTTCATCCAGGCCATTTCCAGTCATCTTGATTTATATTTCTCCACTGGACTCAGATGGCTCTGGAGGAAAAATGAGACTGGTGACTTTCCACAACCCATTCTTACTTAAATCCAATTCACTTACATACTATGTCATTACCTCCCTGATATTATATCCTCTCCAAGAATGAAGGACAAACAGCAACAACAACAGATGGTCCTTCATCTGATCCTGTACCCTAACTGTGGATGGATCCCTGGGCTCTGAGTTCTATTTTAGTCCCCACTACTCATGTCTCTTTAATTTTTCTATGTGTGTGTATTTTTCTCTACGTCTCTGTCTCTATCTCTTTTTCCCTCTGTCTCTTTCTGCCTGTCTGTCTCTATCTCTCTGTTTCTCTCTGTCTTTCTTGGTATGTATCCCAGTTTCTGTCTCTCTACCTCTCTGTCTCTCTGCCTGTCTCTCTCTCTCTTACTTCTCTTTTTCTTTTCTCTCTTTCCCTTCCTTTTCCTTCCTCTTTCTCTCTCTCTCCCATAAACTGCCATGGATTTAATTATTATCATTCCTATGATGGTAATTGCTATGTCTAAATCAAGAATCCTTAAACTTTTTTGTCCCATGAGATCCTTTAGCAATCTCAGAAAAAATATTTTTAATACCATAAGTGCAGAAGATTCCAAAGGAATATAACAGTTAATTAAAATAAAGATGTAATTATTCCTCATCCAAATTCACAGACACCCTGAAATCTATCCACGCTCCAAGATATCCATAGATCTTAGGTTTAAAAAAAACCTTTATATATTCATCACTAGGCTCTCCTTTGAACTTCAGTCTCATATCATCAAATGTCTGTTGCATATCTTAAACCAAATATCTTGGAGATATTACACACTTAACATGTCAAACTTAGAATGAATTATCTCCCCCTTTCGTCTTTCCCACAAAAGTCTTGTTCCAAAATTCTTTATTTCTCTTAAAGTCACCACCATTTCTGCATTCTTCAAAGCTTATAACCTTGGTGTTATCTTTGCTTCCTAACTTTTCCATACACCATATCTCTACAAAGTTGCCAAATCTTGCTGTTTTTACTTCTATAGTATTTCTGCAATCTGACCATTGCCTCCTACTCTCACAGCTGCCATTTTAAATCATTCTCAATTTCTTTCACATAGATTATTACAATAGTCTCATTTATTTCCTTGCCTCAAATTTCTCTCCACAATATTTGATCCTTTATGTTTTTGCCAAAGTGATTTTCCTTAAACACAGATCTAACCATATTACCCCCATATTCGCTAAGTCCCTGTGGCTTCTATTATATCTAGAATCACATACAAAATTTTGAAGCCCTTGTAACTTCATCATAACCTACCTTTCCAGTTTTATGGCACATTACTCCCCCTATCAAATTCTATCATCTCTTTCTGTTTGTCATACACACATTTCATCTCCTAACATACTAGCTATTCCACATACTTACATTCACTACCTTCTCTAACTTATGTCACTCTTTTTTTTAAAACATAGTTCAAACATCACTCAAGATATGAAACCTTTATTGATACAGTCAAATACTAGTGCCCTTCCTGACAATAACCTTTATGTATTGCTTTATGTGTATTTTTTTAATTTTCTTTTTATTTCCCCTTTATATACTCATAAAAGTCTTTGTTTTTCCCTCATTAAGCTACTTGAGACAAATGATTGTTTCATACATTATATTTCTTTCCCCAATCCCCAAATCAGTACCTGTAGCATAGTAATTATTTAATAAATACTTATTGATTGTATGGACTTGACAATTCCAGAGATTTTTGAGATTCTGTAGTTCTTTGCTTTTTTTAAGATAAAGCAAATAAGATTCCAATATTTCAAGTCTTCACTATTAGAAATAGCAAAATTCTGCTGTGAATTATAGAATGTTTATGATATGTCAATATTTCCTCTACTCTATATTAGAAAGCTTTGTGTAATAAGAAATTAGACCATTAGCAGCCATTCCTGGGAGTAGATAGATTTTTGGTGAGTCTGGTTCTGGGCATAGCTAATGAAAGACCCAGCTTTCCACTTTGGAACATGTACAACTTTTCTATGAATATTCCTTCTATATATATATCACGTATTAAAAAAAGGGAGGAAGTTTGATTGGCTTCTAGGCCAGAAATGAAAATGTTCGAAGAAGGCATCAATAATGTGACATTTTTCTCTTTCCCCTCTAGCTATATTTTATGAAGATGTAATAATTTGCTGTATGCTTCTGGAAGGGGAAAATATAAGAGATCTATTCTCTCTATCATGATACTGGACATCTTGTCTATCCCTGTACACATAGCTTGGATGTTGCTTTTTTCCTTATTGTGTCTATTTTTTTCATGCATTTGATGAAGCAATGTGCAACATAGAAGACTGGGACAGGATTTTGTGAGCTACCAAAGTTCAGAAAAGTACTAGGAGCTCAAGAACTAGAGTCCATACCAGAGATTCCTGGCAATTGAGTCCAGTGATGTTCAAAAATTGAGTAATCTGTTTAATCCAGGCCAACAATATATCACCATCAAGATGATTTCTACGGGCAAGAGAAAGATTTTGTTCACTAGCTATGCTATACTCAGAAATAAATTTGGAATGAATGTTTTATAGACACCTCTTTAAATTTGAATTCTCTCTTCCCAGGGACTAAGGAGGTAAAAGGCAAAATATCCCCCTCCTTTAGGGAACTAGATTGGTGCTTCTGTTTTATTATATCTTCTTAGTAACCATTCCTTTTGTAAAAGCAAAATGATTGGTTGAATGATACTGGGGCACTAATCAATGGTACTGATTTCCTTTAAGAGATGATAACTGGGAAGGTAAGTAGCACATTGGATGCTGCCCTGGGGATGGATTTAGGAAGATATGAGTTCAAATATGGCCTTAGACCCTTACTTGCCATATGACACCAGGAAAGTCATTTAGCCTTGTTTACTCAGTTTTCTCATTCTCCAGTATCTTTGCCAAGAAAAGTCCCAATGGGGTCATAAAGAGTCAAATGTAATTGAAATAAATGACTTACAGCATCAACTAGTACAAGTTAGTTAATAAAACCGATTGAAAAGAAGACTACTCAATGTTATTGGAAGGAACAAATTGGGATGGGAATCAAGTTAAAGGTATTAGAAAAAAATACCCAACTCTCAGGTATTTGCTCTGGAAACCTGAGGAGATGGTATAGTTTTAGCCTTGTTCTGGGAAACTAAATTAGCAGGGAGAGGAAAAGTTTGGAAAAGTACAACTTTCAGTGTCTTATAAGACCTAAATTTTGAAGTATAATATAAGGCTAGCTGAATAGATGGACATGGAATGGAATGTCTTTTTGTCTAAACTAGTAATGATGAAATCAACCTTTTTTTTCAAGCTGAGGATTAGTTAGGCTTATGCCAAATTACAAAAATAAAGAAATATATTTGGAAAAGGTGAATATGTAGACAATAATCTAATTGCCTTTTTGATTGGATAATATTGCTATCTCAAAAAGTCTAAATTTTTATAAGGAATTTTAATCTGTAAATTGTGATTTCATTTCCCCCCTTTTTTAATCTTAGAAAAATTTGATATCAAAGTACAAGATAGTTTGGAATTTTTTGATTTGCCATTGGATAGCTCAGCAATTGGCAGGGTGGATTGGCCTGGGTGCTCAAAATCATCCTGCCGGTTTATTACAGGATGCATAATAGGTTCATTCAGATTAAGAGTCAACTTTCAGTAAAGAACTTCCTGTGTTGTATATCTGCAAGGAGATAAAAGTAGACAGTCCTGCCTATTTTCATGATTTTATACTCAATAGAGATAATGAACCATGACATGCAGTTGCTAAGAGGAAAGGAACCCAGTTCTACTGATTCTTTGCTTCTTGGTATGCTATTCAATGATAAATATCAAGTCAGGATGAAGGTGGACAATCTCTAGCAATGCTAACTCCACAAGTCCAGTTCTGTTTGAACTCCTTCACTTGACTAAGTTCTGCTGTTGCCCCAAATCAGACAGAAGTCACTGCCAGAGGCTTCAAAGGCATCACTAATCTTCTTCCCCTGTGAGGGCTATAATTGCCCAGTATTACACTCTGGAGGAAAAGAGTCTTCTGTTTCCAGATGGTAACAGATCTTCAGAATCCATCCTATGCAATGATTTAACCAGACCACAGGAGATTTTTATCCCCAAAGATTTTTACTTGATGTAATGAAAATTACAAAGACTATTCCTGTTAAATTTCAAAGTATGACTAGTTTTTAACCCCTTTTGTCTTCAAAAATTATGAAATCAGCACATCACTAAGGCATTACCTCATGCTTCACACATGTTCCAGAATAATCTTTCTCAAATATTATTTCATTTGTTTTGTTTTGTAGGTGCCAGTAAAGTATAAATTCCCTATTGCAAGAAAATTCCCAAAGTGCTCCTTTGAACAAGGCTGAGGGTGGAGGTGGGAAAGTGACAGAGATTCTTTTACCTTTCTTCAACCCATTCCTAGCAACCCCATTCCAGGGACTTAGGCCCCCTCCTCTCTTTCTCTGACTCTTATAAATTCAAGCATCTTAGATTCCCAATTAGCATGCTATTTTATACAATAGTCAAATGATGTGATTGAATTTATTCAACCAATCCCAACAAACTTCCTTTGTGAAGTCATTTTATTTCATACAATGACTCTCACTGATTCTAACTTGATAAAGCACTTTTTTGTACCCATTATTGATGCAATTGAGAAGTCTGTGTTCTGTTTTTTATTGAGATAGGGCAATAAATCATCACATATATCTATCTATAACTATATATATATATATGTATACACATATATGTCTGTACATGTTTATATGTATGTAATCATGTGTACAAATTTGTACAAATATGCTGATGAAGATTGGTATCTTTTCTATAACTTATAGTCTTGATTGCCTGAGGTACTACAATTTTAAGTGATTTCTCCAGAGTAATGAAATCAATATTTGTCAGAAACCAAGGTCAGCTCTCCAAAATCAATTCATAGGACCAATACTATAGGTTGTAGAAAAGATGCTAATCTTCACTGATAAAGAGCATTCCTTCTTGGGAGCTCCTATACCAATGGAAACCACAGGTCCAATAAATATATTCAGAAACATATATACATATATGACACATAACAGATATATATGAGCACATATATATATGATAGTCCACCCATATTCTTCTTAATATATATACACATGTGTTCATACACATGTGTATAATTATATATATATGCATGAACAAAAATACACATAAATCTTTTGCTTGGTGAAATAGAACAATAATTTGTCACACATTCAGTACTTTGAATTGTGCAAATTACATTCCTCATAACAGCCCTGAAGTACTTACATTATACTCTCTACTTTAAAGTTGTAGAAATTGAAATTTCTAGAGATTAAGTGATCCATGATCACACAGCTGGTAAATATGTGAGCTGAGATAAAAAGTCCAAATCTCTGGATTCTATGACCAGTTTTCTCTTTAACTACTTCTATAATCTGAGAGAAAAAAAATAATAATCCTCCTCAAGAGCATTCATTTTAACATTTAGAAACAAAATAAAAAGTTCAAAATGTGAAATGTTTATTAAAGAATCATTACAATAAAATCTTAAGATTAAATTAAAAGCTAAAGATAATTAAGAGAAAAGTAGAAATTACTATATAAATACAATAATTACAGATGTGAATGTTAAGTAATAAGCCTGGTTTTATTTTCTTTTTTCTTTTATATATTTGTTATTTTGTTATTCTGATATGAGAACTCACACAGTCAAATGAGTGGTATCTCCTTCAAAGCAGTTACCTTGGCCAGTTCCATACTTACTCCAAGTTTACAATTATTGAAAACATTTTTTATAATCTCCATGCCATAGGAAAAATTCAGTCATCTAAGTTTACTATCACACTTCAGTTTCAATCGACAACAGTATTGCCTGGGGTATTCATTGACATAATTCTTCAAATTCAACTCTCATGGTTATTCTTAAGTTTTACCAATTTAAAATGAATGCCATTTAGTTTCCAGTTTTTCTTCAATGTTTGTAATTTCATATACTGCTAAATTGTCCAAGTTCCTTTTCTTGCCTTTCTAAAGTTATTTCTCAAGAATGCAGTTTGGTATCCCATTAAGGGATAAAATAGAGTCAAAAATAAATTCTGTAATTATGTTTAAGGTTGATTGGAGTGCTGGTGATAAAAAAGGATGCTATCATGTTCAGCATTTCAGCAGCAGCAGTAACATCCAATATCATCACTATGCATGTTTATTAATGATTAAAAATTTACAAAGTAATTCACTCAAAAAGAAAACAAAAAAATAGGCAATAGTGCAGATATTATTATCCCACATTATATATTAAATAACTGAGCCTGTGAGGGATTGGTTACATGACTAGGTGACTTGCTCATGCTTATGTATACAAACAATAGTGAAAAAATGAATTGAGCCTAGAGAAGGGGGAATAGTACAGTAAATCACTGAATCATAAAATAAAATATTTAAACTTGGACCAAAAATGTGAGTGTGAACAAAGATGGGAATGAGGTGGGGTTCGAGCTCACTTAGGATATATCTATCAGAGAATATGAATTTTCAACTCTTCCAAGTGATGGACTGTTGCCAAAATGGGGGTCAGATGACAAGGTTATATACGCTAGAAGGGAATGAGGCACTCTACTATGTTACTAATGGTGACATTTCACTTTCAGCTAAATGGTACAGTAGATAAGCATTAGACTTGAAGTTAAGAAGACTCAAGTTCAAATCCAACCTTAGAAAAATATTAAATGTGAGACCCTAAGCAAATCATTTAACCATTCTTTTTGTTTCAATTTCCTCATTTGTAAAGTGGGGATGATAATAATAGCACCTGTCTCCCAAGGTTGTTGTGAAGATCAAATGAGATAATTCCCTTGTCCCTTTTCTTCTCAGTGTATTGGCCACATAATAGCTGTTACTTCATTTTATGAGTTTCACTTTCTTAGCCATGTACATGGTATATAATCTTCTTCAGCTTATAAAGTTTATCAAATCTTTATGCATCTTGGGAAGTGTCATTTATTATCTGTTTGTGAGGACCCTCAGCACAGGAACACCCTCCTTTTTAATCTTCAGTAAATGATGAGTGCTCAGATTTTTTTTCCCTCTAAGCAAATTCTTTTCCTCCATTACCTGACTACAAATATTCCACATGAATGGAGAGGTTTCTCATCCCTTTCACACTTTAGTAATGTAATATCATCAGTTTCACCTTCAGATTCTCCTGATAATAACTATACATGACACTTAAGTCTATAATTTTAAAATACATATTCCCTGGTGTGACTATCAAATCATCATTGTGGAATATTCCAACCATATCCAAAGTCAAGAATGGAAGCACCACCAGTATTTCAAAAAGTACTTCTTTGGACTTAAAAATTATCCCTATAAAATTAGACATCTTCCTTCACTAAAGCAAACATCCAAAAATGGAATCTGAACATTAAAATTATTAGTCAATTGTCAACACACTTAGCCTGAAAAGTCCTTATGTGTCTGTGAATGACAATATTTTATCCTTGTCTTCAATTGATTTCTTTACGATTGAACCATTTGTTTCACTTTGAAATGCACTATAGCTGGATCTGTGGTTAACATAAAGACAGATGAAATGGTTGTATATCTTTTAAGGTATTAGCTATAATACATCAATGGGTTTGTTATCTCACTGATGTGGTTTCTTTTTCCATCAGAGTAGTTTGCAAAATAATATCCAGTACGAACCTTTAGAATTGTCAGGAACTCCTTTAGTTCCATAAACTGACATTGTCAAATAACCTTAAAACTATTTAAGAATTAACTTTTTAAAATAATAAATCCACTATTCTCTGAAAATTACACCTACAATGGTAGCTCCACTTCTAAACGTGACATAATTTTAAAAGGTACAATATCTCAAAATGTCTTGAAACTGATGAGCTGGCTTGTTTCATTTACTTTATTTAAAACCAATAACAACAACAACTAGGACACCAGTTAAGACAAATAGCACACAGATTTCCCCCAGTAGGAAGTCTATGGGAAGATTTTGTTCATGATTTAGATCTCTACAGGGACTTAGTGTTAAATGGAAAATATATTTTGCCTCCTATTGTTCTTAGTCAGACTTGAGAGTTTATCCCTACATTTAGTTTAATACACAGTTTGTTTAGAGAACACGGTCATTCATATTAAAAGGGTACAAGACATGAACACCTGCTTGCCTACCATAATGGGTGCACACTTTGGTTTGTTTTGGGAAAAGGAAGCCTCATGTATATGTATATACCATCCAGGTGAGCAGTTTAGTTTCGGCCATTGATTAATTCTGTATGTCTGCAGATGTTATGGGCTTTATGATTTTAGAATGAAGTAGACAAAGATGGACAATTCCATTCTAAAGTCAACTTCAAGTACTCTAGTCATTAGTAAAACCATAGAACTAACTGTAGGAATAAGTAGAATCTTTGTGAAATAAAGAGGTACATTTATGGACATTCTTCAGTCATTCTATCATTCCCTGAGCTATCTTTCAGTAGATTTTCCTGGCCTTCACTGTCCTAAATCAGGTAAGATTTATACTCTGCCATTATTTCTTAATCTGTGTAACTGGTGAGCACTGACTGGGCCATCCATATTCCTTCTTAGAAAAGAGAGGTCCAATTCAATAGGCAGAAATCATTGCTAGTTAATCACAAATGAACATGAAAAAAGTTGAAGGGAAGAAGATGCACTCAATAAAAGACACAGACCAAAACTCACCTAGCACCATAGTCCGTTGTAATGAACAAAATTTAAAAAAAATTATTACTCCCCTTGCATATCATTAATTGTAATGATTCAGAGGACTAGAAACCAGCAACATTAACTCTCAGTGTAGAAATTATTACCAGAATTAACCATTTCTTTTAGCATGATTTCTGAATTTATTTTGTATCAAAAGACTTCATTGGACAATAGAGAAACCCTTCAAAAGTGTTTTTGATTAGAATTAACTGTTGTCAATAAATTTTGTAAGACTTCCTTTTAAGCACAAATACAGCCTTCTAGTATACAGGGCTGTTCCACTGTGAATATAATAATAGGAATTAAATAATGATGATGATGATAACAATAACCAGTATTTATATGACATTAAGTTTGGCAAAGTATTTTATAGATATTTTCTCATTTGATTCACACACAAGCCTATGAGGTAGTTGCTCTCAATATCACCATTTTAGAGATGAAGAAACGGAGAGCAAAAGAGGTGTTAAGTATCTTGTACACAGCCTTTGTACACACACTTAACTAGCATTTATCCAATGCCTTCTATGTTTTGGGAACTACACCAAGGACTAGACATACATTAAGACAGTGTGTGGGGCAGGATTTGCCCTCATACATACTACTCTCATTTCTATCAGAGATCACCTAATCCATCCCTATAATTGTTTTTTGTTTTGTTTTGTTTTTGTTTGTTTGTTTGTTTTTTGCTGAGGCAATTGGGGTTAAGTGACTTGCCCCGGGTCACCCAGGAAGTGTTAAGTGGATGAGACCAAATTTGAACTCAGGTCCTCCTGACTTCAGGGCTGGTGCTCTATCCACTGCACCTCCTAGCTGCCCCCTTACCTGCAATTTTACAGAGAAGGAAACTGAACCCCAAATCACAGAGAATAGAATGCTATTCTCCTACAACTGTGCTGTAGCTTCAGGGACTGGGATTTTTTGGCTGAAGGGTGATCCAAAACTGTTCCTCTCGGGAAAGAAAGCAATAAACTTGCTATATTCTTCAACAGTTATCCAACTCTCTCAATGCTGCAGGATATATTTTCTACCAAAAATAGTGTGATGAAATTTGGCCCTTTTGGAATGCTCTAGAATCAAGGGACTTTGTCTAAAAGGAACAATAGTGATGATCAAGAATTCAATAACAGCAGTACATGTGGGACACTGAGAGGAAATGCCCTGGATGGCAAATTGCAGACCATTTCCCTTGAAGGGTCTCAGTTTAGATGGCACATGTGTTCCCACTTCAATAACCACTGACTCAGAAGAAGAGACAGAAATAGGACTTCTCATTCTTTATCCTGTATTTTTTTTTAATTTTAGATGACATCCTTCCTTTCCAATCCTGCAACTGTTTGTGGACTGAATAAATATGAAAAGGAAGTGGTAAAATTGGAAAGATATTTGCCTTGAAGACAGAATTAGTTCATAGATTCAATCTTCCCTCTTGGTCTCAGACAGGATTCAATGTTTCAAGAAACTTGCATGTGAAAACATGCTCCTCAGCTGATAACTAATAAATTTAATTTATCTATTTATAATTAGTATTCCCAGCCTCTAAGCACAGTGCAGGGCACAGAGTAGCTGCTTAATAAATCCTTTCTAATTTGTCATCAGGGTATGAGACAAAGGTAGAAGTATGCTTTCGGTATGGGCAGTGAAGCATCAGGCAGAATTTCTAGGGTACCCAGGTACTTACTGAACCCTGAGAACATAGATCATTGCACTCTGTCCTAACAATCTGGTGTAATCACAGGTACAAATAGGTGATGCAGAAAGGAATAAAAACTCAGCACACTTACTTGATTCAATCTAATATGGCCAGAGGTCAAATTGACTTTTCAAGGTTTGTAACTTGACTCTATCCAAATAACTTTTAGACAAGGGGAGTGTAAGGAAAGAGAAAGAGAGAGGGAATTATTTTCTAAAGTGCCTTAAATTTCTGCATTAAAGATATAATAAATTACATAACAGACCTTTTCAAATGAATAAAAAATATGTTTCAGGAAGAGTTCTATCACAATATAGCAATGTATTATGAACAGTTCACTTCACAATGCATTTATCCTCATCATGGATCATATTAATAGGCTTATATTCTTTGTGAATCTCAAGGAACATAAAAAAATCAAAGAAGATAAAATGAATCATCCAGCCCTAACCTGAAATGGTTACACTGGTGGTATAGCAGAGTCAGTTTGGGCATGGAATAGTGAAGTCAGAATACTTAGATTTAGGTTCTGGATCTGTTTCTTCTTAGCTGTATGACATAACCCAAGTCATTCACTTCTGTTAGTTTTAGTTGTTTCCTCTTTAAAATGGGACAAATCCACAAGTATCCTTTAAAGATTAAATTAGATAATAAATATGCACATACTTTGAAATACATAAGACAATATTAAGGGAAATTTTAAATTCACATTGTGCATTTTATAGTTTCTTTGGTCTTGTCTGGTCATTCACTTACAAAGGATGATGGTCAATATTTCTGTATACATAAGACCTGTCTCTATTTCTTTGACCTCTTTCGGGAATAGACCTAGGAATGATATTCCTGGGTGAAATGGAATAGATCATTTAATGACTTTTGACTAGCTCTAAATTGTTTTCCAGAATAGTTGTTCCACCAACAGTATATTAATGTTCATATTTTCCCACAACCTCACCAACAATGACCATTTTTCTTTTTGGTCAACTTTGCCAATCTTAGGGGTATGAAGTAGTACATCTGAGTTACTTTGGGTGGTATTTCTTTAATTTCACCTGCTTCCAGTCTTCAACAAGTACTCCCAAATATACTGGAGTGATCTTTTAGGCAAACCTATCTCTGCATTTCACTTTAAAAATAATGGGAAAAGGAGAGATATAATTTTATACTATCCACTCCAGCTGTAAACAAGCATCTTTCTAAGAAGATCATTTGAAGATCTAAGATCACATATGTTTTCTTCCAGAAACAATCTCTTATCATTCATATAATTGCCACTCAACACTTCTCTGTTCTGACTCTCTATTGTGTTGAGAGATTGACAATCTCCATTGTGATACCCTGGTATGCATATTGTAAGCAATATAGTCTCCTGGTTTTCAATACCTTAATTCAATGCGACTGTTATCAACTTCTCACTAATTTTCTTACATTAGCAATTGTGGATAATTTACTCCTGGTCCCACCACTGCAGTTTCTGTTCCCAATCAGGTATTATCCTGATGGGAAATTACAAGATGAAAAGGAAAAGACAAACCTGATCACATATCTAATTTTGAGCAAATCTGTAAAGCTCCCTAGATATCACTTTCCTCATGTGTAAAATGAAAGGAGTAAGATTAACTGATCTCAAAAGTTTCTTCTTGCTCTAATATGTTCTAGATGTTAGCTCCTCAGAGATTAAACTGAATGTCTTCAATATTCCATGCCATATAGATTATTGATTTATCTCTAGGAGTTTAATATCTATTATAAATAGAAATATTATATTTAGCTATTAAAGTCTTAGAGACAATCAGTGATCTGTATGTAAAACAGTAATACACAGAATCATATATATTTATATCTACATATACATATAGATGTGTATGTTTGTGAGTGCTGTGGCTAGCATGTTCTAGTATCATTCCTTAGGGCATTCCAATCATGCACATACACACACACACAGAGAACTTTGGACCATTGAGCAAATATTCTCTCCCTTTGTGAATAGAAATGGCTTAGAAACTGAAGCATGTGCTACAATTTTGTGGTTCAATTATTTTTAGTGTTTCACCTCTTTGTGACCACCATTTGTTTTTTTTTTTCTGGCAAAGATACTGAAATTATCTTTTTTGCATAGATATTACAATGATTTGTCACTTCTTTATCCAGTTCATTTAACAATTGAGGAAACTGAGTCAAACAGAGTTAAGTGATTTACCCAGGGTAATGCAGCTAATAAATATCTGAGGTTGGATTTGAAATCAGGTCCTCTTGACTCCAGTACTTGCAGTCTAACCAATTCATCAATTAGCTGCCCATTTGTAGCAAATATCCTCCAAGTTCTTATGGTTCTTTCCTATTGATTATTGAGAAAAAGAGAGAAAAAAGTAAAAGATGTAGTTTTGTACTACCCTAGGTTAAAGAGACTGAATTTATAGCCTGTTAAATGGAAACCAAGAATGTCATCTACAAGAAATCATCTCTTCTTCTATTTAGTGTGGTACCCCATTATTAGGTTTTTTTTCTAGTTCACCAACCTTAAGTCTATTAATGAATCATATATTGGCCTGTGCTCCCATGTATGGGTAATTGTGTGGTCTAGGAAGGGGCATAGTGTTATATTTCACCAACATTAATTATACTTCAATCCAACTTATACATTTTAAGTATATTTCAAAGTTAGAAAGATATACATATACTACATTTTGCAATTTGTTCTAAATTTGACTATTCCATGAATTTATATCTTTTAAATAGAAACCACAAGGTTCAGAGACAGCTTTTGTTCTTTGTTGCTCTTATTTTGTTCTCATCCATGCTGGGTCTAGGTCATTTTGCTTTTGGAGTCCTCCAGGATCAAAACAGATACATGTTCTCTTCATGCTTCTTCCTGGATGCTCATTCCTACCTTCTTCAATCAGGATGTACTTTGCCTTTTCCCATCAAAATTCCTCTTTGGCTAAACACTATCTCCTCGATAATCCCATAGATTTATGATTTCAATGATATGAGTATTTTCTCCATCAATGCAGATCACATCATCTATGCCATCTCATTCTATTGCAATTTTATCCATGTTTCACAGCATGTATTCAATAGAAGAACTATACAACAAGCTAAAGACTTTTCTCTGGTTCTTTCTATTTTGTCTGTATAATAGTTTGACTGGTCATATATTATCCATTATATAATAAATATAATATGAATATAAATAAATATAAATTTATTTATCTATACACATACATAAAATATATATTATGTATGTTTATAAAATATTAAAAAATTAAAAAATAAATGTAAATAAATAAAAATAAATATAAAAAATAAAATAAATTATTTTAATTACATGACATTTTGCTTCCTTTTACAAAGACACCTATCCTCTATTATTTTTTTTCACTTCTGATGAACAAATTATTGGAAACATATATCAGCTTGCTTATACCCACCATAATATCATGTCATTATAAATCTCAAGGGACCTCAAAGGTCATCTTCTTTTTCATTTGAAAAAACTGAGACTCAGGGAGGTTGTGACTTGACAAATATATAGGAAATAAGCATTGGAATTAGTCTATGACATCAGATCTTCTTACTCTGGACATGACTTTCCTTTTATTGTACCATTGGCCTTTGCTTGACCTAAAATTTTGATTCTTCTGAAATCAAAGTATTCTGATTTATAGTATGGGATCATACTATTTAATATAATATAGCATAATATAATATGGGACCAACTGACAACAAAGGATTGCTGAAAGAGTTTGTGTTTTAAAATATATGGATCTTTGAAATAGAGAACATTGTGCAAATGTTAAAAGGGGGAGCAGAGGTGCTACAATATTTATCAATTGGAATCCAGGCCACACACTACTCTCTTGTTTAATATTAAGACCATCTCTACATACAGAAATCTGTGTATATGTATGTTCAATCATTCAACAACCCAACTGCATGTTATAATGTGGGCAATATGAGTGCTTCATCCATTTGTCTTTTCTTAGATCGCTAAGCCAATCTTTTATGAGTAAACATAACTTTTACTATGAAAGCTTTAGAGTGTTCCATGCAATCTTGACAATGTTGTCCACTAATTAAACAATGCAAAGAAGATTGGTATCAATAGCAGAAGTATTAAGTCTTGTTCACAAGCAGTAAGCCTATGATAAAACTCCAGAGAGGGGCTGAACCAGATTAAAATATAATTGGGAAATGGTTTACAACACAAATACATTTCAATGCAATATAAATAATATTAATTTGTATGTTTTGAATCAATTTGGGTCCATAAGTAGCTATTTCTATTTGATTTTTTGACAACTTTGATATGTCATGCAATGTCTCTGCAATTATGATATTCTTCATGGCAGCAGTGAACAATTTGATAAAAATATATTCCTCTATTTCATACCTAGCTTGATGTTGATATTCAGAGAATCACTGAACACAATTATTTGATGTTTGCATTTTAAAAAGTATTGTCTATGACTTTAGTTTGTTTATGGGAGTCACCTTAAATAGCACATCACATAAGGAGATAGTTATGTTTAAATTTCATAGTTCCATTGCTATTGATAATGATATATTAGAAAGCATTCTGATAAATTAGTCTCATCATGTTAATGACTAATAACTGATTTGTAGCCTACAATCCATCACCCTCCACCACCAACTTTTACTGATGATCTTTATGATATTGTAGAAAGTACATGTGACTTAGAGTGAAAAGGCCTAAGTTCAAGTCTAATGATGAGAAAGAGGAGGAAAAGGAGGAACAATAACAACTAATGTTTACAAAACACTGTGTGTCTTAAACACTTTATAAGCATTGCTTCCTCTGATTTTCACAACCCTGGGGGGTTAGCTATATATTATTATCCCCATTTCACAAATGATGACAAATGATAGATAAGTTAAACAAGTTAAATGACTTGCTTAGAGTCACATGACTAGTAAGAGTCTGAGTAGGATTTAAATTTAGTTCTTCCTGTATTCAGGGTCAGTGCTATTATTCACTCTGTCACCTAGCTGCCTATTGGCCATATAACTTGTAGCTAGCAACATACCTTTGAAGATCCATTTTCCCACCTGTAAAATAAAGCAAGTAATACTTTACCAATTTCATAGATTCATTTATTGTCAACATCAAATGAGATAAGGCACGCAAATTTCTACATCAATACCAATTATCATTATTATTATTCATTTTAGTACAAAAACTATAACCTAAAGAAATTTTCAGTCTGAATAATGGAATTTTAGGGATCATAGAAGAGGGAGAATTCCCATGACAAAAAATATACAGGAACTAAAGCATTTATCAGATCATACTATCTAGTCAATTACCTTTTCCCTAAGCATTCAGTAGTGATCTGGGTGATAAAGTCAGGAATTTGCTACTTTCTCTGGTCAGTCCTTATGAATGACCATAAGGAATTTTCCCTTCTCACTCTTCAATGTTACCTGCCTCTTGGACATTTTTTCCCTAGCCTATTTTTTTTAACTTTAAAATCTTTTATATTTCCTTTGTGTTCAAACTTGCTTCCAGCTTATGAGGCTACTTACCCAGTTATGAAAAGAGTTGGGATTTTGGTTTTGGTTTTTTTTTTTTTAATATCTGCATTATAGAAGACGTTTAATACAAGTTAGTTGAATTTCTTATTCACTATGTCCCTTTGCCTCATTATAACTAAAGTCCAGGTTCATCTTTTATGTCTGAGGGATTCTTTCTTTCTTCCTAAATCAGAGTTTTTCTCAGTGATATAAAGTTTTCATTCCCATTTTTTCACTGTTTTTATAATTCAGATCTACCCCAAGTAGCTCCTCCAAATCAACATTTCCATTTTTAATGTCAAGTGGAAGGGCAGTCTGTAGTGTTTTATGGTATATCTAGATTGATTTACTGAATACTTATTGCTGTATATGAAGTTAAGTGAGAAATATTTTTGTTGGGACAGCAAACAAGCTCTAGAGGAGCATAAAGTGATGACTATAATCCATGAACTTGAGTTTGCTATAGATTTGGGGGAATGTTAATGTTACATTCATATGAGGCATTTAAGTTTTACAAAATGTTTTCTTTAAACCTCATGAGTTAGTTTTTAGTACATATAGCCTCTCGGGTCACTGTCCAAACTTTTTTTGATCTGTTCTCCAGATCTGTTGTTTTTCTTATATTTCACATTCCCTTCTATTTCTTCATTCTTTATATTGTTTTATTATTTCTTGGCCTCATGTAACTTCACTGGCTTCCTTTTGACGAATTCTGATTTTCCAGAGTCATTTTCTGCTTTAAGAGTCTGGATCTCCTTTTCTAGTTAGTTGACTTTCTTTTCATAATTTTCTTGTTTACTTAAATTGATCTTATAATTTTTTTTATTTTTCTTCAATTTCTGTCATATGATTTTAAAGGTTTTTTTTAAGTTCTTCTATAAATTCCTTTTGGGCCAGTAGCCATTTGAAGTCACTCTTTGGGGTAGGAAAGGTATTTTTTGTTTTTTTGTTTTTTGGGGGGACGGTTCCTATTTTTTTTACTCCCAACACCTTCCTCCAAAGATGAAACCCATTCTTCCCATTTCCAAAACTAATTTTCTACAGTTGGATTCTTTCTATTTCACCTGCTCATTTTTTTAAAATTAAGAATGTAATAGTGTAATCACCTCTAGTTGCTGCCTCTGGATTCACTTCAGCTCTCCCCTCTGAGCCAGAATCCAAAATCAAGAACTCCACCTCCCTGCAAGTTCCAGTAGCCAGCAATGTCCCTGTCTTACTGCTTCTGCACTCACTAGGTATGCTGGTTTCTTCTTGCCCAAGGTCACTCTCTGCAGCACAGCTGGGGCTAGAGTTCCTAATCAGCTGAGGTTCCATCACTCTTCAAAGACTCAAATCCCTGACAACGCTGAATCTCCTCACTCTCCCAGAGGTGAAAGTTCTGTAATTTTGGGCTGAAATTGCATTTGAATCCAGCTATCTCCAGGACTCCTACTTGCTGTTTCAGTGTAACTAGCCTAGAAGTATTTAGTTAATTCTCCATCCTGGGGTCTTTCTTTGGGAATTATCCAATTGTCTTAGAACTACCCTTATTCTGCACCAAGTCCTATTTGTTTTTTTTTTTTTTTATTTTTTACCAATTACTATGTTGTTTGTCCTTAAGCCAAATCCAATTAATGGATTCAGAGTCAGAGGATCCAGATTCAAATTTTGGCTTCATTATCACTTGCCTATATAACTGGTCAAGTTATTTAATTTCTTGGGCAGTTGAGGCATATGTAGAATATAAAGTTGGACTAGGTCACTTCAAGTATCCCTGTCATCTCTAAATTTGTTAATCCCATGATACTACAAATAATAGGGAATTTCTGGCAATTAATATGTTTCATAACTAAAAATACTATCAATAACTCTACTGCTGATGTCTCGGATCTAAAAGAAAGTTTGGGTAGGAAAGCATTAAAGGAAAAAAAGGGATATCAAGCATCTCTAAGCAAACACAAATTTAAAAAATTATAATACAGCTATACAAAAATAAAAATCAGGCCAAGTAGTAAGCTCCAGTCATGTTTCAATTTTGGAAAGAATTTTATAGGAAATTGCTATCACCCTTACTTCTCCTGTACCCCAATTCTCTTCATTGGCAAAATGTCACTTTTTTCCATTTGGGTTTGGCCATAGGTATTGTGTCCACTCAATACATTAAATAAGTTTGAATTACATTTTGTTTCTGTAAAAATTAATTCCCTCAGTATATCCTCCCTTCTGTTTGTTCTGATTTGAATGAGATAAATAATCTTCCTTCCATATGTGGAAGAGATTTTTTTTTTAATTTTCCTTTTATTACCATCACTGGACACTTCCGGGAAGAAAGCATGGTTGGGGGAGAGGAGAAGAATTCATTTGGATGCTAATTTGAGCAAAGGGGAAATCAGTGTATTTAAGTTAGAGGTATAAACATTTTATAACTTGCATATTTTTTTGGTTGAGGCTTTGAAGTGGTTTTTAAGTATATCCCCCAATATACTGCAGTAATCCAGTCATAAGGTCATCAAAACACAAATAATCATCAAGAGAGCAACATTCACAACAAAAGAAGGGCAAAAATTAATTGAGTTTTGCAGGGAGCACAATAGGAAATCCACTGGCAAAAGAACAATGTGACTCCCTAAAAAAAGCTGTGAACTCTCAACTCTGGATTAAGTTTCACAGATCACTTTTGGTTCATACAACAAATATTATACAGAGACTCAAGACCTTGACTGCTGCATTACGCCTTATCTGACAGATATTTTTATTGAGAGTGATGGCAATTTGCAGACAAAGCCAAACTGCACTGCAAACAGTGCCAGGATGTCATTCTGAAGGTCCCTGGTTTCAGAAAGCCTTAAATTTCTAGCTGTCACTACCCTTGGATGTGCCAAAGACTTTTAAAATATGGTGCATCACTTCATGGTGATTTGAGGAGCTTTTGTGTCCCTAAAATAAAGCATAATCTCCCAGAATAATAGACATACTGAGAAAGGAGAGTGTAGTTTTACATACTTGAAATGCTAAATGTCAGGAGCTATATAACATTTAAGCCCTGAAAAGACGACAATGTGTTCAAAATGTTTAAAGTATAACCCTACCTGGAGCCAAGCAGATGAATTACTTAGTCTCTTTTAGCTCTAGTCCAAGATGTGTGACTATGGATAGAGTAAAAAATTGATTATACTAACAGCTAGCATTTATATATTGCTCTAAGATTTGCAAAATACTTTACATACATTATCTCACTGGATTCTTACAATGACCCTGTGAGGAAGATGCTATTATTATTATTCCTATTTTACAGATGAGAAAATTGAGGAAAACAGAGATTTGATGATTTATATAGGGTTACACAGGTATTAAAGGTCTAGGGCAGAATTTGAATTCAGATTTTCCTGATTCCAAATCTAGTACTCTATCTGATCAAATACATCACATACCTATAGGCCATAAATTGAAGGAGTGATGGCATAGATAGGCAAAAGCTCATGTATCTCAATAATCAATAAACATGTAATAAGCACCGGTAATGTTCCAGGTATAGGGATACAAATATGAATAAGAAAGACAGTCCTTGGGTAGCAGACAAGGGACATGGTAGAAAAGGCAAAGAGTCTCAAAGAAATGAAAATGAAGAGATGTGTGAGTGTATTTATGCACACAGAAGCACACACACACACACACACACACACACACACACATAGGATCATATGTGGAAAGAGGAAAGGATATTTCATAGATATCTTGTCCAACAAAATTTACAGTAGAGGAAATGGAGTCCCAAAGAGGTAAAGGTTTAAAGGTTTAAAAAATTAGCATTTAACAGAAGCAGGATTTGAACTAAAATATCCATTCTTCCTAGATACTGAGTCAGTGCTGCTGCACAGAATTATGGAGCTGAGGGACAGAAAATCACCCACTTTTTTAAGAATCATAATTAATCTCATATATTATACCTGACAAAGTGAGTGTACTTAACAGAATGAACATGGAATCACCTAATACCTGACCCATTCTATTGAATAGGACAAAAATCATAGCCACAAGCCACCTGAAAGATTATAAAGTACTACAGTCTAAATATAGTTTTCTCTCATAACTCAAGAATTTTCTATTATGTCAACCCAATAACAAAACTATATATAACAAGATTTGACTAAGGAAAAGCTGAAAAGCATTCCAATTTTCACATTCTATCTATAACTGAATCACAGGCTTCCTAAGCTCCGTCCCTACTCCATACTGAGAAATGACTATAAAATGTTCAAGATTTCAATAAGCACCCATTTCATTCTATAGAAATTTGTGCATAGATAAGTTGAACTGTGATACTTTAGAGAAAAATTTGTCCAATTCCTCCATTTTACTGTGAAGGAACATGCCCATAGAAACAATACACTTTGTCAAAGTTCTCACAATTATGTATGGCAAGATGAGGGTATGAAACTAGAATGTTTGACTGTGATATTGATTATGCATCCATTGCACTTTATAACAAACTTCTTTATTAACTTGAAAGAATATAAAGGAAAATTCACCCCATTCATCTTCTGTCCTGCCTCAAATGCTATTGTTCCAGTCTTTAAATCAGGCTATGACAGGCAATGCCTGGGAAAAACAAAGTCAGTGGGGGTTTATTCTCTGAGATCATTTTCATCCTTCTTCATCTTCATCTCTATCATTTTCTGAACTATACATGTCTTTTAAAACCCTTTCCAATTTTTGCTTCTTTCAGTTTGACAATTTTAATTAAGCCATCACTGAAATGGCCTCTAGAAAGGGTATTTCAGTGGACTGTTCTATTGTTACACTCACTATTTTTGTAACTTCCCAACCCATAATTCCCCTATCTATCACTCCCTTATAGATTTTGTAGCTAAATTCCTCTGGAAAAGAAAAAATATCTTGCATTTGTATTTACATTCTTAGTGTTTGGTACATAATAAGTAGTTAATGACAACTTTGCATTCATTCACGTATTTGTTTGTTTGTTTGTTCGTTTATTTAAGTACCCAGTATTGCCCAAGGTAACTCATCATAATAGAAAAGATATGTTTTTTCATTCATCCAGGAAAACTAGAAATATGATAGCAAAGGACATTCTGTCAGATTCCATCATACTGGAGAAGCCACAATAATAAATTTGGAAACAAGTTGTGTTTACTATCCAATGACCAATCTAAGTAAAACAAAAACAATACTTTATCCAGTAAAATCCATGAAGCAATGAATAAAAACTATAACACTTAACCTTGTATTTTCCTCATAAGCTATTGAAGTAGGGTAGTTAGAAAAGGAGACAGAAGGTGCTAAAATCATAAAGATTTTGACTGTTTACAAACATTATGAACTCTAAGTGGGTCTGTCTAAATCCATGTTTTTCAATGTAACATGTTTGTCCAGTGACAAATAAGTCAACATTGTTCTAGAGTAAATATTCTTATTCACTGTCCATTGACCCTGACCAGTGATCCATGAATAAATACCAGGGGGTCCATGAACTTGGATGGGAAAAACATTTTATATATTTAATATAAACAATATAAAATATCTTTATTTTCATTTGTAAACATTGTTCTGTTAGAATTATGGTTTCTAATTCATTTTCTATCCTCTTCCATTTTATGGATAAATTCATTCCATTCACACTCACTGGAATTTTTGTCTTTTGTCTTTATGCTATTTTCAGAATTCAGTTTCTACCTCTAGTCTGAAAATATCTGACCTAGGTTGGACCTGTGTACTTGTGTGATTGAGCTGCCAATTGTTGATGGACTCATCAAGTATTCAAGTATGGAGCTACTGAACTGCTGAATATCACTTGATTCTGATATTTTGCCATGGTTGATTGTATCACAGGTTTATGTGCAGGACTACAGTTTGGAAGCGAATCTCCATTCTGTTTTTGTGCTCACAGTCACACAGCTCATTGTTTCTGATGAAGACAGAGTCCCTGATCCTTTGTGACCATCACTCTTTTCCCCACAACCTAAAATTTTGACCCAGAAATAAATATTAGGAGACAGGGCTACTATGTTACACTTATTTCTGGTCCCAGTACTGGTAGAAGTGTACCATGGCATCTTTTTCTTCCTAGGTATTCAGTTCTCTTACTGTTTCTGGTTACTGGGCTGCATCCCTGTTATTATGTCACTTCTGTGTATTGTGGTACTGTTGCTACATTTTGCTCCTGGCCAGTCAGTACCACAGTATCTAAAAGAACATTCTATCTTTTTAAGATACTGTAGACTTGGTGGAGGGGGGAAGATTCCCTATGAATTTTTTTCTTGGATTTTTCCCAGCAGAATTCTATCTGGCACTTTTATTTGTTTTTGTAGGAGATGGTATAAAGGAACTAAAGCAAAACAGCTAGCTGTTATTCTGCCATCTTGAATCTACCTTACAATTTTATTTTCACTATCCTCTTACAAAAACATAGCATTTTCTTCAATTCTATTTTTTGATAAAGGGTCCATAGGCTTCACAAGACTGCCAAAGGATCCAGGAACCAAAAAAGTTTAAGAATTTTTATTCTGGAGGAAGCAAAGGATATAAATATTAATATTTTCCCCATAAATGAAATAAGAGGATCTGATTAAATTTCTATTAAATATAATATCTTACATGTTTTCCTTGAAGACTCAAATAAAGGAGGTGACAGAATTAATTTTCTCCTGTATCCAGTGGCAACAAGAAGCTTTATGCAACACCTGCTCACTTCATTTGATAGTCATCATGATAAGCGTAAGCAAAAAGACCACCATTAAGATAATTATAACTTATGTACCAACATCTGATTCAGAGGATGAGGATATAAAGAAATTCTGTGAAGATTTCAGAGATTTTCCAAATTCAAGCAACATATTCTATAACATGAAGTGATTTTAAAACATAGGTGAACAGGACACCAAAAAGATTTTAGAAAATATGAATGAGGATCAAAACAATAAAAATAAAAGCTCTTATACTACAAAAAAAGGTTACCAAAGATTATAAATTCTTTTTTCTAGAAGTTGCAAATTAATGTATAAGTTGAACATCAAAAACATTATAGAAATGTGAGCCTAACAATCTTAATAAGTAACAAATAACTGTTTACCAATGGGAAATCATTTCTGATAGACTTAAATCATCAGCTCATAAGAGCAAAGACATATATTTTTTAAACTGGAATAATGATGCCGAAAATATATGGTTCATTGTTTTTTAAAGATATGTACAAAGGAAAAGAAATAAATCATAACAGAAATTTTCAAAATGTAAAGCTCTCAATATAAGGAGGCCAAAAGACATTCAAATCATTTCAGACACAAACACTTGATCTTTAAAAGCAGATAAATGGTAGGATGGGATATAAACTTGTGTGCAAAAAAGTATGGAAAAATGGTATGAGATTACTAGAAATGTTGATTGTAGCAATAAGGGAAGAAAAAGAAATTTAAAGAATTGGAATAAGCAATAAGGAAACAAAATTATCATACTTCATAGATAATATGATAGTTTAGTTTTAGAACCCTAAAGAATCAACTAAAAAACTAGCTTAAATAATTAACAATTTTAGCAAAATTTCAGTTATAAAACATAAATCACCAGCATTTTTATATATTACCAAAAAAAGTACAATAGCAAAAAAATAAAGTAATTACATTTAAAATATTTGGATACAATATAAAATATTTGGGAATCTACTGACCAGGTAAAACAAGTAACCATATGAATAAAATGAACCAAAAAACAAAAACAAAAACAAAAAACAAATGAACACTTTTCAAACAGAGTTAAATCTAAACTATAACAATGTCAATTGTTTGTGAGTAGGCTGAGCCAATATGATAAAAATGATAATTTTACCTAAATTAATCTATTTAGTGCCATAGCAATTAAACTGTCAAAAAATTATTTGATTGAGATAGAAAAAAAAAACTCATCTAAAGAACAGATGGTCAAGAATACAATGAAAAAAAATGAAGGAAAATGGCCTAACAGTATCAGATCTCAGAATTTTACTATAAAGTCACAATCATCAAATTAATCTGATACTGGCTAAGAAACAAAGTGGCAGATCAGTGGAATAGATCAAATATACAATGCATTGTAATGAATGATTATGGTATTTAAGTGTTTTATAAGCCCAAAGATCCAAACTCATGGTTCAAAATTCATTATTTGACAAAAAACTTCTGGAAAAATTGTTCATAGACACTAATAATAAACTAACATCTCATATCATTAACCAAGATAAGGTCAAAATGAGTATGTGATTTAGATATAAAAGGTGATACCATAAAGCAAATTAGGAGAGCATGAAATACTTGTCCTGTCAAATCCATAGATAAGGAAAGAATTTATAACCAAACAAGATAGAGAGAACACTAAAAAAGTCAAAATTATTACTTTTATTATGTTAAATTATAAAGGCCTTTAAAGGCCTTTTTTATCTTTTAAGAAATAGTATTTTATTTTTCCAAATAAATGCAAAGACAGTTTTCAGCATTCAAAGTTGTGTAAAACTTTGTGTTCTAAATTTTTCTCCCTTCCTTTTTTTACCTCCTCCATCCCCAGACATGATAAAGGTTAAATATATGTAGTTATTATAAACATATTTACATATCTGTCATGTTGTACAAGAAAAATCAGTTCAAAAGGAAAAAGTCATGAGAAAGAAAAACAAAAACAAATGCCAACAACAAAAAAGGTGAAAATAATGTGCTTCAAGCCACATTCAGTCTTCACAGTTCTCTCTCTGGACTATCCCAAGTCTATAGAAATTAAGGTTTCATTTCTCAAATAAAGAATTGAATCAATTTTTTAAGAACCAAAGTCATCCTCCAATTAATAGACAGTCAATAGATATGAACAGTTTTCAGATGAAGAAATTAAAGCTATCTACAATGATGTAAAAATGCTCTAAATCATGTTTGTTTAAATAAATGCAAATTAAAACAACTCTGATTACCACCTCACACCTATCAGATTGATTAAAATAACAGAAAAGGAGAATGTTAGTTGTTGGAAAGAAGGTGGAAATGGGACACTAATGCACAATTGGTGGAGTTGTAAAATGATCCAACCTTTTTGGAGAGCAATTTGTAATTATGCCCCAAGGGCTATAAAACTATGCATACCCTTTGATCCAGCAATATTTTTGCTATGTCTGTATCACAAGCACATTTTTTTAAAAGGGGTAGGGAAGAACCTATTTGTACAAAACCATTTATAACAACTCTTTTTGTGGGGGCTAAAAATTGGAAATTGGGAGGATGTCCATTAATTGGGAAGTGGCTCAACAAATAATTGTAGTATATGATTCTAATAATATATTATGATGCTATAAGAAATGACAAAGCAAGATGATTTTGTGTTTGTGTCTCTTGTCTGTGTGTGTGTGTGTGTGTGTGTGTGTGTGTGTGTGTGTGTGTAGAGGTATGGGCGTATATATATGTGAGTGAGTAGGTAGATGGGTATCTCGTTCTCTTTTTTTTTCTCATGAAATTACTAATTTTGAAATACGTTACATGATTATACATATGTAATTTCTATCAGATTCTTTACCATGTCAGGGAGAAGGAAGGAGAAGAAGGAATTCAGAACTCAAAATTTTAAAAATGAATGTTAAAAATTATTTTAGATGTAATTAGAGGAAAATAAAATACATTTTAAAAAGATGGCATAAGACTGAGTAACATTGTCATTAAAAAGAAAAAAGTAATAAAAGGAAAAAAATTTGTAGGAAAATGAGACATAATGTTCAGTTGTCAGATTATCACTGACTCACTTAATAATGAAATTAGAAACAAATCAATTAATAGTTTAACCCAAAAAGTGAAATAGCTCTATCAACATTTTTATAACAAAATTTTTGGTTTTGTTGACAATGGAGCTACCACATTTAGACTTGAAGATCTTAATATTCTATATGCTAGGTGAAAAAAAAGAGAAATGTCATTAAAGAATGCAATATCGGAAAGTAAAATTGATGTGATCTGTGATTTTATCAGTGTGGGGAATTCTTTGTATGGAAACTACATTTTCAGTTTCAGATGATTTACTTATCTTTAAGTTATAATCTTAAGTGAGTTTCTAGGGCAATTAAAAGTTAGATGACTTGTCCATGTGTGCAAAACTACATGTGACAAAATTAATTCCTGAACTCGTCTTTCTAACTCCAAGACTGACTATATAATATAGATTTTTTTCTATTTTTAGACATATGTTATTTTGTTTATATCAACTAATATTTAATATGCATTGTATTTTAATAAACTAAAGTACTCATATTTAGATGCTGTCAATAAATTTTAGAGTTTTCATTATTTTTTTAATGTTTTGCATTTCTATTATCTTTGAAAGGGATATTAAGAAATTAATTTCCCCTCCAGCTTTTGCTGAGATCTTCAAAGAAGTTTTTTCATATATCTATGAAAACAATTTCATTATTTAAGCAAGTAAATTTAGGTGCAATTCACACTATGTCCATGAACTCTTTTGACATATATTCAAATATCCATGCCATATAATATCCTTTGGGTGCGGATGTAAGGGGATCTCTAAAACCTGAATGATGATTTTCAGGTAAACAGTAGAAGATGGAACCAATTTCCAGTTGGGGATCATACAACCAAAAGGAAGCAGAGAAAGGTTGATGCCATCATTTCCTTTAAGATATCAGAAAAAGAGGCAGAAGACAGAAGTTTCAGAGAGGAAGAACCTTTTTAAAGTCACCTTATCTAGCACAAATTGTCTATTACATCCAAGCTATAAATAAGAAGACCAAATAAATTTTCCAGTCTCACAGAAGGTGAAAAGTAGCAGCAGATTCCATACTTTAGACAAAGACTCAATCAAGAAATTGAAGCTAGAGATGTGACCAAACACAAGAATATAGTGAACATGATAAAGAAATCCTATGAGATAAGAAACTCAAGGGACTAAATCAGGAAGAGGGTGTGATTTCATAACAAATATATATATACATATATATATGTATATATATAGAGAGAGAGAACTTCAAAGAAAAAAAATACTTTGCCCATAAGGACTATAGAGTTTCTGAATGAAAATTAAAACACAAAAAAATGAAATTGAAAAATTTTAAATAAAAAAAAATAATAGTTTAGAATAGAAGCTAGAAAAGCTTACTCAAGAATTGGATTCTCTGAAAGCCAAAATGGTTAAGCAATAATAAAAGATTTCATGAGACCACAAGAAAAATTAGAACATGTCAAACCTACTTAATAAAACCAATTGTTATCGTGATTAGAAACAGCAGAATTGGAAAACTGGTAAAGAAATAATTTGAGAATTGCTGAATGCCCTAAAAACCACGATGAATTATGAAAAAAGTTGCTTACTATAGTTCAAGATACCTTAAAATAAAACTGCTATTAGAACTTGAGGACAAGATGGGAATAAAAAAATTAACTTATCATGTCTTTTAAAAAAATCTCAAATTGAAAACAATCAAGAGTATCATAGTCAAATCTAGATCTTCTAAGTCAAATTAAAAGAAGGCAAAAAAAAAGAATTCATATATAAAGGATCACACAAAGATTTATATTAACTACCTTAAAGAAGAGAATGTTTTAGAGTACATTATTTCATAAAAGCAAAATAAATAGATATACAAGCAAGAATAATATATCTTCCAAAATTAAGCACATTACTATGGCAGGAAATAACTTCTAATAGAATAGAGGATTTTTTCTTTGTTTGTTTTACATGCATTTCTGATGGCATGGGTATAATACGTGAAAATGCAATTGTAGGAGAGAAGACAAAACTAGAAACATAAATTTATTTTGCAGTTAGAAGAGGATAATGACGGGGATGCATTTATTTGCTAATGAGGAGAGAAGAAACAAGTGTTTCTTTAAAATTGCACCATCTTCAAGGGTTCCAGTGCAAATTAAAAAAATAAATTCATTGACTTGAAGAGAGAGAAGAAAATGGAGTAAAAAAGGAATACAGGGAAGAAAAGAAGACCAAAAAAATGGGGGAAACAAGGAGCTATATTAAAGCTCAGTTTTGGGAGAAAAGAGAGATATAAAGATCATACAAAAAAGCATGTTTATCCCTCTTGTTTATACCTTACAAAGGATGCTTAAATACACATACACACATATGAGCGTGAACATGACCATGAATACACATACATACACAACTGTTTCCTGTAGAAATACAGTAAGATCAATAAGAAAATATCTGGGGACAAGAAGAATAGGGATTAAGAAAGAGGGTGGAATTAAGTGAGAAACAGTAATAAGTGAAACAAACATCTGCTTTAAAGGATATATAATAAATTGGGATTGAAAAGAATGTAAGAACCAGTGTCCAGAGAGTGGGTAAAATGATAAATGCAGGGACTCAGAGGAATGGAAGCAGACCATTTTACCTAGAGATTACTAGTACTCATCATATTCCTTTTGTTTTTACAACCTTCTTTGCAAAAAGAGAGAAAAGATACGATGTAGCAAAATATTACAATGCTCTAAACAAAACCATTTTGAAATATTAAAGACCCTGATGATTGGGCCCTTTCTGAGATAGTGCCTGAGAGAGGTAGCTACCAATTAGAACAGTAGGGACCCATCATGGAAACTTCCATGTAGTTTTCATGAAATAGATGAGGAAATAAGTGAAAAAATGAAGCATGTTGGCTGAGACTTTCCTGAAAGAAAAGAGAAAGTCGCAAATCAGAAAATGGTACAAAAGATTTGTTAATACAATTTGAAAGTGAAGGCCAATTATTACACAGTAAAAACATTCTAATAGCAAATTAATATAAGTAGAATATTTAATCATGTTATTGAAAGATAATACTTATCATTTCTCTAGAAATAAAACTGAAACATATGTGTTGAACATAAGTGTCAGTGTTATAATTATGAAAAGAAATTCAAAATTTTTAAATAACAAAATACTTATATTCATAGTCATTTTAAAACTTACAAAATTTAGTAAATTATATTTAATCAAATATCACAACATACATTCATTCATTTAATAAACATTAATTGCTTGTTATGTACACTTTACTATGCCTAGGACATCCCTGTGAAGAAACCATTAATGATGAAAAGAATTATAAACTAGGACATTAATGAATGGGAAAAAGTGTCCTACCAAAGACAGTTGGAGCCCAGCTCTCCTAAAAAATGCCTCATTGAATATCTCAACAGCCACTGCAGGCCATTGCAGAAATAAATTGTTGTTTCTCAAAAGTAAATATTAGATGCAGTATAAACATAAATGCAGGATGGAAAAATTCAGTCATTATTCTGGTTGTATCTGTAAGTACTGAACAATTAGTGATTCCCTTAAATTTGTATTAGGACATTTAGATCATTAAATTCCTTTTTTTTTCTTTTGGTGGCTATGATAACTTCTATTTCGCATTATAAACAGTTTTGCATCACTTCTAATTACTCAGGATTCTTGCCCATTTTGGGTCAGGAATTCTGCAAAGAAAAAGAATCTCTTCTAAGTATAAAAGGAAAACATAAAAATAAAAATTATAAGTAATAACTTCATT
The DNA here is from genome assembly GCA_023553655.1 of Myrmecobius fasciatus. Classification (NCBI taxonomy): domain Eukaryota; kingdom Metazoa; phylum Chordata; class Mammalia; order Dasyuromorphia; family Myrmecobiidae; genus Myrmecobius; species Myrmecobius fasciatus. Next base: position 200,574 of record JAJPUD010003402.1, read on the forward strand.
GTATGTGATTATTACTGGCTAAAGGTAGTTATTGATATCAAGTGAATATTATTTTTAGTATTGCAAAGGACTACAAGAAAGTTTAATGCCATTGATTATTATTAAACTATTGTGATTAAAATAACACTTTTTATGAATATCTACTGGCATAATTAGATATCACCCAAAGTTAACAGTAATAATAAAAATATGGACTGTGTTTAAATCCTGCTTTTAGTGTTTATTATCTGTATTATCCCAGGAAAGTAAATTTCCACATGGGTAAATATATACCCCTTATGGGTAAATTAATAGATGTTTGGATTACATGATCTTTGAGGTACTTTCTAGCCTACAGCCATGATGCCATCTCTGATTTCTTAAGAATAAACAAGTTTCTAAAGCCGCTGGATCCCTTGAGGAGCAGAGTTCTGAGCTATATTAGGGCTAAATCTATTCAGGTATCTACCCTAAGTTCTTCATTATAAAATGAATCTGGGTGGAGGGAGGAAGGAAGGAAGGAAGAAAAGAAGGAAAGAAAGGAAGGAGGAAAGAAGGGGGAGGGAAGAATTAGAGAACTTAAAGCCTAATTATATGTGATCATGTAACACATGCCTTTTCTGAGAGCAAAAGGGAGGCACTGGAGATTTTCAAATAGGATTAGTTGCATGATTGTATCTGGTTTGGGAGGACTAATTTGAAACTTATAAAAAGAGTATATTGGAAAAGAAAAAAAACTGGAGATAGGAAGACCAATTGCCAAGTTATTGCAATAGTTCCAGATGAAAGGTGATGAGCACTTGACCTAGAAGGGTTGGACAAATGTATGAGAAGAAGAAAAAAGCTTAGCAACTAATTGGATGTGGGTTTGGGGAGGTTTGAAAGAAAAGGAAATGCCAAGGATGAATTAAAGGTCTTGAATTTGAGTGAGTGGAAGAATGATGGTACTATCAACAGCAATAGAGAAATTCAGAGAAAATACTCGTTTTAAATGATAAAATATGTCTAAGAAACACCCAGCAGCTTTTACAACTATTATCTTAAAACAACTGAACACTAACAAAATCAGGACATAACTCAATATCAGAATCATCACACAAAAATTTCCACTAAAAGGTTTATTTAAGTGCAAGATAAAATCAAAGGGGAAATTAATCTAACATTTGAGTTACTCCAGGATTCCAAAACTGATGGATATTTTCTGTAGCAAGTCAATTAGAGCTTATATTTGGAGCTCAGTAAAAAATGACTATAATAATAACTCATAAGTATAATACTTGACATTTATATGGCACTTTTGACTCAGTTTTTATATCATTAAGACTTAAGAAGAAAAGATACAAAACAGTAGACACAAAATGGCTCGTCATTTTTTCCTTTTGAAATTATTTGGGCATCCTTTGTATAGTATTTGCTTATGTATGTACATGTCACAACCTCCCAAACAGAACATAAGCTCCTTGAGGCCAGAGACTTTTTCATCTTTATATTCCCAGAGCACCTAACACAATGCCTTTCACATAGCACAAACATGATAAATGCTAGCTTGTGATGCATGACTAATTTACAGCTGAAATCAAATATGCAATTATAGTGGTTTGGTCTAAATGGGTTCACATTAATTACCTTGCAAGCTTATAAGGAAGAACATGGCATATGATGTAAGGGAAACAACATAAAAATAGACTATACATCACAAAGCTATTGCCTGCTTCTTCTTATCTTTCCTCACATAAGGGGGTTAATTAGAATCAGTGTCTGAGATATGGAAAATCTCCAAGGGTGAAAAAAATAAATAAGATATATCATTGCCCTCAATGATCCTCAATGACTATTGACATAAATTGCAATGTAATTTGTGCCTTAAAGGTATATATTGATATACAACATACATGAAAATAGCAAAAAATAACATTTGGCTGGAATGTGCAAGATTTTTTAAAGAAGATCATCCCTGGAATAGATTTTAAAATATAAGATTTTCAATGGGTAGTGATTGAAGAGAGAAATATTTTCAAATAACATGCTGAGCAAAGACATGAAGACCAAAAAGCAGAGGATATATTCAGAAAGTAATTCATTATGAGTGGAGTAGACAATACATGAAGGGGCTCAAGGATAGAAAAAATGATAAAACTAATGCTCATTCCTGGAGTTCCCAATTTAAATACTTGTGTTTGCCTGTATTTTTCAAATTGTTCATTATTTCATTTACCATGAAGATTAATTGAAAAATAATATTTGAAGACTAATTGTTGAGTGTTCTTAGTAACAAGAATTGTTGTGAATTAGTGGATAGAGAGAGCTAGGTTTGGAGAAGAAAAGACATGATTTCAAATCTGAAATAACACTATCTGTGTGGTTCTAAGTAAATCATTTAACTTTCCAGTGCCCAATCAACAAGGATTATAAGTGACCGAATGGTAGCCAATGTATATTGACTGCTTCACTAGGAGTTCACTCTACTAATGTAATAAATAAATATCTTCTTCCCTTTCCCTTAAAATTAACATTATTTTAGTATTGTAGCCAAAATTGTATATACTCTGATTACTCAGGTGTAATGAAACTCTGACTCAGACCTGGACAAAACTTAGAAGTAATTGATTTTTGTATTTGGATTCTATAACCCCTTCTCATATGGAACAAAACTTATATTTCTAATACCTATTTAATAAAATCTAAATACTTAGCATTTCATTCAATTCCCTCCATAATTTAGTTCCAATCTCCTTTTCCATTTTAATTTTTCGCCACTCCCCTCCTTACCAAGTAGATTGATTTACTCATTTATCTATGAACACACATCTCATGACCATTCCTAGCCCTGTGACTTTTTTATATACTGTTCATATCATCTGTAATGCATCTCCTTATATCACTGTAAAAAGAGTGTTAGAATTCTATTCAAAGAACCTGAGTTTAAATCCTAACTTTATCATTTTCTACTTTTGTGGCTTTGCACAAATCTCAAACTTTTGGGGCCTCACTTTACTCATCTAAAATAAAAAGGTATAAGTTGTGCTGGATAACCTGCAAGATCCTTTTTTGTAACTAGACCCATCCAAATCCGCAAAGCTCTTTTCTCTGAAGTCTAGTTCACTTTAAGATCTAGATATTACGAACACCAACTCCTTACCTGCATTACCAACTGCCAAAAAAAGTCTATAAGTTTGACAAAATTTAGCATCCATAATTTTCAAACTGGAGAAAAGGAACCATATTTTAAATATACATATTCTGGGAAAACAAGTCAAAGTATATCAATAAACACTAGTATCATATTACTTACTTTTGTGGCTAACAAATTCTATCACTTTTTAAACATATCCCTTCTCTCAAATATCAACAGCACAAACAAAATAAAGGTTTTTGCTTAAAAAAATTGCAAAGCCTAATGATTTGACTTTGAATTCAGCATGCATTTTTCTCATTACAATTTTCTCGTCTATCATTCTCTAGATCCAAAATTAGTCTTATCTGGCATCCAGCCAGAGGACTGGTCTTTAAATCATAATGACACTAAGCTTTTATATACAGCACTGCTGATAGAATGAACAGCAACACAGTGTACTGCTAGGAGGTAATGGGCAACAGATGTAGTTCCAATTCTGTCAGATTGATCTTTTTTTTTAGTCTTTCAGTTTTAAATACTGTTTAAATAAATTAGAGACCCGCTCCCTACCAAAGAAAGAGACAGCTAACATTGCAGTGAAATATTAAACTTCAAATTGAAATGGTGTTACAATACACCAATAGATTACAGGTATATGAATAGTATAAACTCTGTTCACAGAAAGGAAATGAGAAAGCTTTAAAAAACGAATATATTTTAATTAATGGGCTGTCAATAACTTGTGCTGGATTTTTCTAGGCAAGGATTACACAAGGAAACATCATCAATTTCCCTCCACTACCCCTAGCAGAAATATAATCTAATGGTTATCTTCATAATGAGTCCCTCTTCCCCTCAAATAATACAAATTAATATTTTAATATAAGTATCAACAAACTAGTCAAAATAATTCATTTATTCATCTATTTACTAAAATTTCATAAAATCTCATAAAATCAAGCTATACCTTAAATTATTTTATAATCCAACATTATAGCCATGTCAACATGATATCATACAAGTGTGAAAGAAAAAAAAAAAAACATGTGCTAATGTGAGTATCTATGTTCCCTGTAGTGACTCCAATGAGTCACTTCAAGTAAATGGGGAAATTTCTAGTTACATTTATTTTTTGCTATAATGTGATTTTGGGTTGTACCACTGTAGAAAAGTCTGTATTTGGATTCAGAAACCTGAGTTTGTATTCTGATTTTGCCATTTATTAAGCTGTGTGACATTAGGCAACTCACTCTACCTCTCTGTGCTTGTTTCCCTCTCTAAAAAATGAGGGATCTGAGGGGGTGATTTCTTGGATTCCTTTTAGACCTATTATTCAGTGCTTCTTTGTTATACACAAACTACTCTGCTGCTACCCTTTATCATTGTGTGATCCCATTCAGATGAGAAGAAAATTCATTAGCAAGGAGATGGTCTATTGGACAGATGCTAGTCAGAAGTTTGGGCTTCCCTAAAGTTAACTGGATTAATTAGAGACATCATGGGGCTGTAATTCTCAAGCACTTGACAGAGTGAACATCTGAAGGAAACTAGAAGCAAGAAAAAGGTTCCTTTGACCTGGTTCTTGGGGTACATATTGTCAACAAGAAGAATACCAAATCACTTAAACCGTGAGCTGGAACCCCTTGAAAAACCATTCATCAGGCACCAGGAGACGATATGTAATGGCGGTGAATCATTTGGCCCCAAGCATTTGCCATCTGTTTCACTATTTGTCATAGTGACAAGGACTTTGGAGGTGTGAAAAACATTTGGGGCCAAATAATAGTGTCAGTAGCAACAGTGCAGTCAATCCAAATGTGTGCTGCTTGTAGATAGAAGCTCCATTATAGAAAGCCTCCCAGGTTCAATTTCCCAGCGGGTTTCCCAATATTTCCCTGAGTCAGAGCCAGATTATTTCAAAATGATTTTGAAAATACAAACACAGGGAGAAACAGTGGCTAAGCCCTGGAACACAACAAATTCTGGGCCCACAAAAAGCTCTGCAGCCCATCATTTGTGTGATTGGGATGGATGTTGTCAACCCTGGGAAGCTAAGTATTTCATTTTTGCTTCAGATGATTTATATTTCTTTGGTGAATCACTGAGTTTCCTATAAAATGGTTTTTTATAGGAATATTCTCACCTACACACTTATAAACACACACACACACACACACACACACATACACACACCCATACTCACCAACACCCCCCACACACACACAAGCTCTTTTTCCTCCAGAGACATGTTTTATTTACAAACCTTGTCACATGTTTTTATTTTGAGTATTTTCACTTGTTTTAAGCGGGTAGAGAAATTTTAAAATGATATCTTTAGGTGGCTATATTTTGACAGTGACTAATTTTGAAACAGGTTAAAAAATCTCATTATTGAGTATAAAACAATATGGGGGTTGTTTTCTTTTACTGCAAGAGAATATTCTGCATTCAGACTGATGCTGCTGTGGGCTAATACATATCATGCTATTTTAGTAGAATTTTATCTTTGCTTAGGATCATTATTACAAGAAAAGATGAATTACCACCCAGGGAAGAAGTAGCTTCCCATAACTTTGCCCTCTAGCCCCTGGTCATTTCCCTTCTTCATTTGTACATATTTAGTGGGGACTGCTGGAAGACTTACTGAGAAAGTGTTTCCTAGGTCTGTGTGAAGCCATCATCTGTCTAACTGTGCACATCCCAGACATGAACGACAAGTTCAAAGGGCTTGGAAGAAGTTACTGCCATCATAAACAACTCAGCTTTAAGTAACTGCAGATAGACAGTGACCAGCACAGCACAAAACACTATAGCTTTGGGCAATGGCTTCTTTTCATAGCAAAGACATTTACACATTTGCCCATTTGCTTCTTAGATTAGAAAGGTCAGTGCCAGTTAAGGAAAATGTTTTTTTATGGGCAGGATACAATATTAAACTCTCTGGGGAGCTGAAAAGCTTACCAGCTTTGGGTTAGGAAACTCAGGAAATATTCTGAGACATGTGTCCTGAGGTATCTGGGGTCCAAGTAAACATGATGCTAATGGGGAAACAAGATGAACGGTGATGGGTCAAAGGAATGTTGCCAATGCAAGGGTAAATGCATTGGCAGTGAGAATGAGATTTAAAAGATGATATGACAGAATCAATCAGCAACTATTTATTAAGCATCTACTATGTGTTAGACACTGCTCTTTGAAATGAATTAAGATCCTGAATTCAATGCTGGTCCCTCTGGTAGAATGAAGTTATACATATACCAAAGAGAGTTATAAATCATGGTCATTATATTAGCATCTACTATGTGTTAGACACTGTTCTTTGAAATAAATTAAGATCCTGAATTCAATGCTGGTCCCTATGGTAGAATGAAGTTATACATAAATATCAAAGAGAGCTACAAATCATGGTTAAGAGCAAGTTTCTCTGATAAAGGGTCTTGTTTCTCAAATATAGGGAACTGAGCCAAATTTGTGAAAAATGAGAGCCATTTCTCAATTGATAAATGGTTAAAGGATATAAATAGGCAGTTATCAAAAGAGAAATCAAAGCTATCAATACTCACATGAAGAAACACTCAAGACTATTTCTGGCCTAAGATGTCACTGAGTCTGGGATCAAGTCTGCATGTAATATCTAGGACAATATTTATTTTAATAGCTGAGGGGGACTTTAAAAATTCTCTCTTCTAACTACCTTATTTTATATTTAAGAAATTGATACCCAATGAGGTAAATTATATACTCCAGGCTACAAAACTATTCATCTATTCATTCTTTGAACATTTATTGAATTCTACATACCAGGTTCTATAATAGTCACAAACAAATGATACTGTATTTTCCTACAAGAATCTTATATTTCTATGGAATCATGTATAGAAAAGAATTTTGCCAATACTGGATCTGTATCCCAAAAAAATCAAAAGGAGGGGAAAGGACCCAAGATACAAAAATGTTTGTAGCAGCCACTTTGGTAGCAAAGAATTGGAAAATGAGTAGATGTCCTTCAATTGGGGAATGGCTTAACAAGTTGTGGTATATGAAGATAATGGAATATCATTGTTCTATAAAAATAATAAAATTTTGATTTTAGAAAGACCTGGAAAAAATTATACAAATTGATGCTGAACAAAACAAGCAGAACCAGGGATACGTTGTACATAGTAAAAGCAAGAATGTCTGATTTTCAATTGTAAAAGACTTAGTTCTTCTCAATGGTTCAGTAACCCAAAGCAATCCCAATAGACTTTGGACAGAAAAAGCCAGCTGTATTCAGAAAAAGAACTAAGGAGACTGAATGTAAATCAACACATGCTGTGTTCATTTCTTTTTTTCTGTTTTTTTCACTCTCTCATGGTTTTTCCCTTTTGCTCTGATTTTTCTCTTCCAATATGATTCATAAAGCAGTATGTATTAAAATATTTTTTTTAAAAAAAGAAAAGAACTTTTTGCATGTATATATGTGTGAGATCCCTATAGGACTCCTTGAAGCTACCAGTCAATCCTGAGACCATGTAGGCAGACCTCTGATGCTAGTGTTAGAAGGGGTTAGTGTACCTGGTGGTAGGAGGGGAAGAGTTAAGAAGGACATCTTGAAAATAATTCCCACTAGGAAGATGATCCACATAGTTATCTTTTATAATCCCTATTTCAGCATAAGAAAATTGACCACCAGGCTAATTCATGTTGTTCTGCCACAGGCAGGAAGTGGGGAGAAGCTTTTGTAGTTCCCAGCTGCCCACAGGTTCTCATTCCTGTAGTGCTTAATGTGCTGATATACATATGGACTATTTAGCTTTCAGTATTTTACTGGCTCAACCCCTTTTAGAAATGATTGAGCTGAATTTCACTGTCTTTGTTTTAATGAGACACTGGTTTCAGAGAAGTTGTAGTTTCTCTAGCTTAAGTGTTCCCGCTGATCTTTATCATTATGGAGCTTAAAATTAACTGGTCAAAAGGGTCTATTAGAATTTTTAAAGCATTTTAATTGCCAGTAAGAAAAAAAAAACAAGTAGTATTGTTCACCCTCATCCACACAGGGGGAGCCCAGCAGCAGGTGTTCTGAAACTAGCAAATATCCCCTCTGTGCAGTAGAGGCAAGATGGCCCATTTGTTATTTTCTTTTTCCTAAGTAACAGTGAAAATGTCTCATATCAGTTATCATGCCATGTTTCTGCTGGCCGAAGAGGATAAAATGTGATCCCAATATATTTAAAATCACACAAATCCACAAGGCTGGAGCCAAAGCTGAACTGCATGGATAATTCAAGGTTCTTTTCAAAAAGGCCAACATTCATGATGCTTTAATTACAGCACTCTGCTTTCACTGAAAGTCAGTTTAAATTCTGTGCATCACTTATATCATCAACATAAATTTGCATATGGTAAAGCTTACATAAATGTCACACTATGAGCCAGCATGCAGCAAACGCAGGGAAACGAACAAGCTGGGTCTTGGATCTCCATTCAGTGGAAGCTCACCATGCTACTTTATGCAGCCCATTCTCATAAAGAGAATTGGAAAGAAAATGATCTAGTAACACTTGTCAGATAAGTTACAAAATGCTCCCCTGTTAATTAAGCATAGAATGTGTTTATGTGATTAAGAGAGTTTCTGAGCAGGCTGGTTTGGGGGATCCCATATCCATTTTTCATCTCAAGGATGCAATTCAAAGAGAATGAAATATACATACATACATACATATATATATATATATATATATATATATATATATATATATATATATA